>JZKD02S2128626.1:63637-103870 GCA_000966675.3 Picea glauca
TTTAAAGCTATCCGTTTTGTGAAAGAGTTTTAAGGAAAGAGGGAGAAGCATGAGGCCTAGCTACACCGGAATGAGCCTCCTCCTCTTAGGGTTTTGACTTTGTGGCCCTGCCATTTGCAGCACTAGAAAGCCTAACCTTCTAGTCCTTAAATTTAAATCCTTCCAAGCCTTTAGTCTCTCTCCTTGACTCCTTAATACCCTAGGCACTGGTCTAAAACTTGCAACGTTGAGTCTTTGGTGTTGAAACAATCTTTGAAATTTTCAGAAATTGAAACCCCAACTAACCCTAGCGACCTACTAACCCTAACCCTAAGATGACGTCATGCCTATTTTGATCTCTTGTTTGGTATAAAACGTTGTGGCATTGTCATCTAGCAATTGGCATTGATGTGTAGATTATTTTCATTGGCTAAATTTGCAAAACGTCCACTTCCTTGCCTAACAAAACTAACCTAGACTAGGGCTGACGTCACCTTTAGCAGGTTTGACGCAACAACAATATATATATGAGCATATTTGTGATATTTAATGCATTGTGATAGTTCAAGGATTGATTTTACACATTGAATGCTATCATCATTTTGTATTTGTTGAAGAAGTAATATTATAAGCCATAGCTTTGATTGCAATCATTGACTTCGTTAATAATTACATTTATTTATGCTCATGTATATTAAGGATAGTCATTAACTTGTGAAGTACTAACCACTGCTTGCACATTTTAGTTTTATTTGCCTTGTCTCACAAACAGGTGCCCTTTCTGTGGAATACCTTCTCTTTGACTATCTTCTCGGCAGTAATCTGTGAAGGGAAAGCTTATTTTAACCCTTGATCCTTTTCCTTCAACACCCCAGATTACTAGGGACGTCTCCCTTGGGATTAGCCACCCTGAATAGAAAGAGCTCCCCATCGAGGTGACAGTGGGTGGGGAATCTCCTGTTACGCCAGTTTGACTTGTCCTTTTAAGCTACTTGACCTTTCCTACAAACTGAGCGATAACATTGACCATACCTTAAAAGGAACAATTTCACTCTTTGGGTTTGAACCGGTCATCATCTTGTTGGCTGTAAAAGTCCAAGCCAAACCAAGGGAGGAGTCATGCGGGGAAGTTCTCAACATATTAATACCGAAGCGCATAAAAATCCACCAAGCACTGAGAGCTAAGGTAGCAGGTAGGCACCACACACATAACAATCTAAGGAGACACCCACAGGTTGCATAATGTGAAAAATGCGTCTATGAGCACAAGTCACAACCAAGACCAAGCACCCAAGCTGTGAGGAAGAGATCCCATGAAGGGGCAGTGCACTACCCGTGTCCTCTACCAATGCTAAACCATGAGGAGAAGAGCCCATATGGTGCAGGTCCATGTGCTAAGAATCGTTGACCTGGTTGAGTCGCCCACCCATGGCGGCCATGCCCTCCCCAACGAACCAATAAGACCACTATAGAGAAAACCCGATAGCAAAGAAAATACCCCTTCTGGTGCAGAGAAATAAACCATCTAACTATCATTTGCAGAGGGAGAAATGGCGTTGGATGAGTGAAATTAAGGGCTGAGAGTGGGGAGGGTAGGGTTTGGTTAGATATTTTATTTGTGTTTTATTTTTTAATTGTGAAAATTCATGGTGTGGGCACGTGTGCCTCATGCAAGGACCCATGTGCCTATCCATAAGTTTGTTTTTTTTTAAATTATTTTCTTTTGTTATTTTTTTATTTTATGTAAATACATATTTAAATTTAAAATTTGAATTCGTACTTTTTTAAAAATTTAATTTAAAATTTACTTATTTATTTAATAAATGTTATTTTTTTGTTATTAATAGGTGTTTAAAAATATAAATTAGGATGAATACATTTTAATTATAAAAAGGATACATGTATACAGTAAATTGAAAAGGGGGCATTACTATTTTTTTTTATAAAGGTTAATAATTGTTTTTTTTTTTTTAAATGTGTTAATGTAAAGTTGATTAATTAAAATTATATTAATTTATGGTAATGTTAATTAATCATTCTATTAATTAATGTTATTAAGGATATTTTGATAAATTTTTAGTTAATCAATTATAAAACATTATTAAATAAGTGAGTGATTAATTATTTATAAGGTATATAAGGATATAAGGGTTAGAAGATGGGGTATAATGCATGTTAAGGAAATAGCTAAGGGTAATTGGTGAGTACCCCACAATGCTATCCTAGCTAGCGAGGCGCGATATTTAGTATTTTACTTAGGTGAAGATACCAAGATTAGGTTCTTTAATCTTGACCTAAGCCACTTACCTTATAGGAGTAATGTTTGTTTACAGACAAGTAAAAACAAAAAATGTACCCTATGTTTGCAAGTATAAGTTTGAGAAAATGTGGAATGCCTTAAACTCTTCCCTAATAATCATTTGTTTTGATGCATATTCAGTTATTCAATATGTTTAGGACTCAGGGAAATTGAGGCCGAGGGGCATCATCCCAAGGACCACTAACGTCGATGCTACCACAACCATCGCCTGAATTAGCTCTGATTTTGCGCTCCTTAGAGGCTAGTAATGAGATATTAAAGGGACACCAGTCAACAGATTTTGAAGTGGAACCCTAGCCATCTGGAGTGGGTAATCTTGAAGCGTCGAGGGACTCAGAGGGAGGGCCTCCACCAGGGGACATCACTAGAGAACTACAGAAGATCAAACTCCGAGAGTTTGTTGGGGGTTGTGCAAGTGAATGTGCAGAGGCATGGTTGGAAGGAATGACATGATGTTTCACCTTAAGAGACTATGTTACCACATCAAAGGTGAAGATAACGATATTTCAGTTGAGGTACAATGCCTTGAACTAGTGGGGTAATCTAGAGAGGCAGTTGTACCTTACCCTAGACACCGTCTCATGGGATATTTTTTAGGAAAGGTTCCAGAGGAAATATTTTCCTGCTTACTACGAGGAACAACAGCTATGAGCATTTCATGCTCTAGTTCAGGGAAACATGACTGTGGAAGAGTATGAGATCAGGTTCATGGAGTTATTAAAATATGTCTCTACATGGATACCGATCAACGACAAGCATAGTGTTTTGTGTATGGGTTAAACCCTAAGATAAGGTCCATGGTACGGATGTGGAAACCATGGTCAGTAGATGAAGTAGTTGAAAATTATCGTTACGTGGAGAATCATATGAGCTTAAACCGAGGTATGAGATCAACCATTCCAAAAATTCCAGGATTCATGGGGAAGGCCCCTAAGACTTTCTACAGGGGAGGAATCTATAAGCCACCTCCGTATGGCAATAGATTTGCTCCTAGAGAAGTTACAACAGGTATTTCAGTGGCAGTGAGTGAAACATCCCACTCATCGCCAATGACGTAGGAAGTTCCATGACCTTCTCAGAAAGCAACAAGTAGGGGTAGGGGTTGCAGGGGAAGGAACTCATTTCATAGACCGTCATAGGGTATTGTGCAAGTTACATCTCGTGTTACTTGTTGGGTGTGTGGAGGACCCCATTACCAGCATGGCTGTCAAGAGTCACAAGAAGGCTTTGCGCATAGAGAAGGAAAGGCCTCAATGGGAAGAGCGAGTAGTAGCCACCAGATTAATGCAACGGTTAATAACCGCTAGATAGAGCATCGATCCATTGTGCTGGAGTCGTTAGGTATGATAAATCATGTTTGTTACCACATATTCTTGCAGGGGTGAGTTTTTCCTTTGGATTTGGCCTCAAGGCGACAAAATGCAAAGAAAGGGGCCAAAAACCAACTAGATGGCACTTCTCCTAAGTCCGTTGAGGTCTATGTGACTGTTTGGCATGTTGTGCTAAGAGGCACATAGATATGGGTGACTGAGATTTGCATGCTCTAGATCGAAGATCGATGGCCATATCGGGGCCTCAACATGTGCGTTCATTAAAAAAGGTAAAGCGGGTTAGCGAAAATAGCCGCGGGTTTTTAGGGTGCTATGTGTCGGCCAAATACACACATCAGGCCTAAAAATGGGGAAGTTCAAACCACTTTTCACATCCCCCGGTCCTATCCAAGGTTAACATGTGGCCCCTCTGTCCCTCCGATAGTTTTCCCCCACTCCATCTCTCTCCTCTATCCGTCACATCTCCTGCTCCCATATAGCTTTCTCTCCCTCACACCTGTCCTCCATTCACCATGCCTCCTGTCGCATCTCCCCTCTCATCTCTCACCACCTGTGTCATATTGTTCCACATCACCTCCATCCTCTTACACCCCATCTCCCATCGTGTTGAACCCATAGATTCTTCCCAGCCTTCGTGTTTCCTCTTCATGGCCATCTCACAACCCAGTAGCCTGCTCATCACAACATCGCCCTGCTAGACCCCCATCCACGTCTGCTGCCTAGTCATCCCTGTAGGTGTGCAACACAGCTCCGAGTGGTAGGATGCAGAGGCCGCCACATATCTCGGGTGCAATTTTGATTCAAGCCTTCTCTGATCCTGATGAAGCAGTTATTGAGGTAGGTGGTGGAGGTTGAACATCGTTTCCACCATAAATGAAAAGCCCAAAAAAGGACTATCAGCCAGTCAACTCATTTGCAGGTCCGTTTTGAAGCGCTCTTATGTATGGCAGAGCTTGCTTCTGATAGAAGACTGCATGCACAATATGTCAGGAAGCATGCAGACATAATGACTTCAATGCATTAACTCGAGCATGCCTCTGTTGCAGAAGAAAAATTTGAGTATAAGTATGGAGTTCTTTCATTTTTATAAGGGTATTTGGTTGAGCAGATCTCCCATTTTGTAATATGTTTTAACACCAGAGTTGTGCCTAGTTATGTATTTTGATTTGAGACTTTCAAATTAATAGAAGTCAATTTCCTCTTTCCATCTCTTTGTAAACACTGTTTTAAACAATCGAAATTGGAGGATCCAGTCGAAGGTCATAATGTTGTAGGATGATGTAGGTTTGATCACTGCAATGTTTTCACCGGTTTTAACCAGTTTTTTGTGTTGCCTTATTGCCCCTTATACTGAATGGATTAGAATTGGAGAATATAGTTGAGTCATAGCAGCTGCTCAGTGATGGAGGTTTGATCATTGTGCTGTTGGAACTATGTATTTTATAGACACATTTCAATGCCTGAAACCTAGGCTAGAAATCATCATCGAGCTTGAGTTTTTCTTCTTCAAGCTATTGGAAGGTCAGATGCCCATAACAACCTTGTTTTCATTTTCTCATCAAGTCTCCCCTCTGCTCACCTTTTAAACTCAACCCACTGATTGAACTTAGTTATGGCCCTCACTTCCCTGTGCATTTCTAGCTTAGTTTTCTAAGTTAAAGGGATATTCTTTGGGGATTGTGAACACTCAACCACCCTTAATTACTCTTTGTGACATAAAACTGATGGGTATCAGGCTCATCCCTGATGCAATCCAGGGGTGACTTTTGGTGCTAACATTTATGGCGCCGTTTCCGGGGATGAAGTTGAAGATTTTATTTGGGATTGAACAACAAAGCTTACTGATTCTGAAGGTGCATCAGAACTCAATACATTAAATATTGCAATTGTGCATCTAGCGACTCCATTGTGGTGAATCTACTGTCTCAACTCCACTGTTTCAGTGTGGTTGCTTCTGTTTACATCTAGTAGTCCTTGGGAGAACACAACTATCATATATGGTCTTTGATGGTGAAAAAAGATCAGACACACTCTTACTGCATATATTTCACTTGGTGACTCCATGGTTGAAGAATCGATTGGCGACTCCACTGGTTCAAAATCGAAAGAATCCTGGCTTGGAGGTTTTCTCCCTTTAATTTTTCTGCTATTCCTAATTTTCCCAATGTTGTTCCTGCTCCAAATGAATGGAATGATTATTTGCCTATATTTAGAGAGATTAAAGAGGAAAACCCTGCTCATCATATCAGTGAGTTTCATGAACTTATGCACTAATGGGAGATACATCAGGAGGATGTATTAATAAATATGTTCATATTCTCGTTAGCAATGGATGCTCATGAGTGGTATCATTCTTTACCCCATGCTAGCATTTCTTCACTGGGAGAATTTCATGAAGCTTTCAATGCTCATTGTCAGAAGTTTTATCCCTCTGAGTTAATTTGTCATAGCTGTTGTGAGGGATACAATGAATGTTTTCAAGATATAGTTGCTTCCTATGCAAGCTATGAGGATGAGTCAGATGACTTGGATCAGAAATCAGTCCTTTCTCATCCCTGTTCATCTGCATCAGAGGAAAGTTGTATGGATGAGGATGAGGAAGAAGAAGAGGCTCTAAGTGAACCGATGGAGATGGTAAAGTCTCTTTCTGCAGATTTAGAGGAATTGAAGGCAGAACATGAGTGTTGCCTTTTTGAAGAAAATGTCGAGGATTTTCCAGCCCTTGAAGAGGATAGTCTTGGGAACTCTATCGATTATGATGTTGAAGATATCATGACTGTAGAGGCCATGCATCATGCTCTTGTTGTCTCATGTTTTGACAATTATTCATATGAAGAGCAGAAGAGCCCCACATCACAGATTGATGACCAGAGGAGCAGCCAGCCTGTGTATGACAACTATAAATCAGATTCCGTGCTGGATATGGAGGATAACCAAGAGCACACAACAAAGCCTTATCCTCTCTTTCTCAAAGGAGATTATCGTGAGGAAATCAGTCATCCTAGGCTTACAAAAGACACTGAGCAACATGATGAAGAGGAGAGTTTTCCCATAGGTCCTTTTTATGATGATTATGAATCCGACCCTTGGGAGAGACAAGAAGAAGAACCAGAGGAGTTGAAGGGTGTAACCATTCTGCTGTCACGGTTGCATCATCTATTACCAATCACTGATAGATTAAGAGTGCTTCCATTTAGGAAGTTACTTGATTGGCTATGGTGGAAAATTTCCTTCACCTAGCACCATGTAAAGTTTAATTAGTTTAGGTCTCTACATAAATAAGCTCCTTGGAGCCCTTGTAAGTTTGTTTTCACTTTATTTTTTTGCATATATTGCTTGGCAGGGTGTTTTGAGCTTGAATCCATAGCCCAACAGAAGGCGACTGGAACTGCAGAAGGAGATCTTAGAGCCTTGCAGGGGGGACTCTATCCGCCATGGAGCCTAATGTTATCACATATTCTTGTGGGGGTGAGTTTTTCCTTTGGATTTGGCCTCAAGGCGACAAAATGCAAAGAAAGGGGCCAAAAACCCACTAGATGGTGCTTCTCCTAAGTCTGTCTGGGTCGATGTGACTATTTGGAACATTGTACTAAGAGGCATGTATATTTAGGCAGCTGAGATTTGCGTGCTCCAGATTGACGGTTGATGGCCATATTGGGGCCTCAAAATGTGCAGCCGTTAAAAAAGGTAGAGCGGGTCGGGGAAAACAGCCGCGGTTTTTTAAGGCGCTATGTGTCGGCCAAAGACACACATCGGGCCCAAAAGCGGGGAAGTTCAAACCACTTTTTGCGGCCCCCAGTCCTATCCTAGGTTGACATGTGGCCCCTCTATCCCTCCGACAGTTTTCCCCCACTCCATCTCTCTCCTCTATCTGTCACATCTCCTGCTCCCCTATATCTTTCTCTCCCTCATACCCATCCTCCATTCATCGTTCTGCCTGTCACATCTCCCCTTTCATCTCTTGCCACCTGTGTCATATCGTTCCACATCACCTCTGTCCTCTTACACCCCATATCCTGTTGTTTCGACCCCACAACTTCTTCCCAGCCTCTGTGTTTCCTCCACATGGCCATCACATAACCCAATAGCCTACCCATCATGCCATCGCCTTGCCAGACCCTCGTCCACGTCTGTTGCCTAGCCATCCCTGCAAGCGTCCAACTAAGCTCCAGGTGGCAGGATGCAGAGGTTGCCACATCTCCCGGGTGTAGTTTTGACTCAGGCCTTCTCTGATCTTGACGAAGCAGTTATTACGGTAGGTGGTGGCAGTTGAACATTGTTTCCACCATGAATGGAAAGCCCAGAAAAGGACTGTCAACTAGTTAACTCATTTGCAGGTTCGTTTTGAAGCGCTCTTGCATCTGACAGAAGATTGCATGCACATTCTGTCAGGAAGCATGAAGACATAATGCCTTCAATGCATTAACTCGAGCACACATCTACTGCAAAAGCGAAATTTGAGTATAAGTATGGAGTTCTATCATTTTTGTAAGGGTCTTTGGTTGAGAAGAGCTCCCATTTTGTAATATGTTTTAACACCAGATCTATGCCTGGTTATGTATTTTGATTTGAGACTTTCAGATTAATAGAAGTCAGTTTCCTCTTTCCATCTCTTTGTAAACACTGTGTTAAAACACTCAGATTTGGAGGATCCAGTCGAGGGTCGTAATGTTGTAGGATGATGTAGGTTTGATCAATGCAATGTTTTCACCAATTTTAACCAGTTTTCTGTGTTTCCTTATTCCCCCTTACACTGAATGACTCAGAATTGGAGGATCCAGTAGAGTCGCAACAACTGCTCGGTGATGGAGGTTTGATCATTGCGTTGTTGGAACTGTGTCTTTTATAGACACATTTAAGTGTCTGAAACCTAGGCTAGAAATCATCATCGAGCCTGATTTTTTATTCTTCAAGTTGTTGGAAGGTCGAATTCCCATAGTAGCCTTGTTTTCATTTTCTCATCAAGTCTTCCCTTTGATTTCCTTTTAAACTCAACCCACTAACTGAATTTAGTTATGGCCCTCACTTCCCTGTGCATTTATGGCCTAGTTTTCTGAGTTAAAGTAATATTCTTTGGGGTCTGCGACCATTCAACCACCTTTAATTACTCTTTGTGACCAAAAACTGATGGGTATCAGGCTCATCCCTGCTGCACACCAGGGGTGACTTCTAGTGCTAAAAATGTCATTGTTAATATTTTATTTGACTCTGGTGATATAGATAGTTTCATTTCACCTTGTGCATTAGAAAAGTGTGGGTTGGAAACCTATGAGCACGATGACTTTAAACAATTCGAGATGGCTTCGGGGGAAAAACAAGCGACAGGACCTAGCGTAGATAATTGTCTAGTAGATCTGGGAGTATGTACTACTAGGTTGAAGGTGTACTTCACTTCTCTAGGGACATATGTCCTAATCATTGGAATGGGCTGGTTAGAATCCCATCAAGCTATGGTAGATTATTTTGTGAAAAGGGTGCTTTCTGTTGACGATGAAGGAAGGTTAGTAGAGATCCACGCTGTAGAGAGGAAGGTGTCTCTAATATTTATCTCAACCATGAAGGTTAAACGTTTCATGAGGAAAGGTTGTCGATTATATGTAGTGGAAGTAGTCAATGAAGGGAAAGGAACCTTCATGGATCAGTATCCAGTATTGTCGGAGTTTAAGGATGTTTTTCTGAAAGAGTTTCCAGGGTTATGTCCTGAGAGGGAGATTGATTCTAACATTGAGCTAAAACCTGATACAGAGCCAATTTCCAAGACACTGTATAGGATGGCGGTGCTAGAAATTTGTGAGTTGCAGATGCAGTTGAAGGAACTACTTGAATTAGGGATAATAAGGACCAGTGTCTCACCTTAGGGTGCACCGGTAATTTTTGTCAAGAATAAGGATGGTTCCTTATGACTGTGTATATATTACCGAGACTTGAACCATGCTACAGTGAAAAATAGGTACCCAGTGCCATGGATAGATGATCTCTTTGATCATATGAAAGGAGCAACAATTTTCTCAAAAATTGATCTACGGTCAGGGTATCACCAATTAAGGATTAAGGAAGGTGATATTCCTAAAGCTGCCTTTCAAAGTTTGTTTGGTAATTACGAGTTCATGGTAGTACCTTTTGGTTTGACCAATGTGCCAACAATATTCCTAAGCCTCATTAATGGTGTATTATGAAAGTACTTAGACCACTTTGTACAAATCTTTCTGGATGATACCCTCATCTATTCAAGGAATGAAGGAGAACATGAGGAATACTTGCGTGTGTTGTTGTCATGCCTTAGAGAGAAAAAATTGTATGGAAAGTTGTCAAAGTGTTATTTCTTTCAGAAAGAGATTCACTATTTAGATCATATCGTTTCCAGTGAAGAAATCTCTATAGACCCAGAAAAGGTGAAGGCCATTATGGAATGGCCAGTGTCGAAAAATGCTCATGAGGTGGGAAGCTTCATGGGGCTAGGTGGTTATTATCGGAGGTTTGTGGAAGGGTTCTCTAAGATAGGGAAACCCATCACCACCCTGCAACACAAGGGGGTCAAATATGAATGGAAAAAGGAACACGATGTTGCATTCATCGAGACTAAGAGGTTACTAACTAGTGCACCAAGTCTATGAGTGCTAGATATGGAAAAAGACTTTACAATCTGCAAAGATTCCTTGAAGCAAGGATTTGGGGCCGTGCTAATGCAGGATGGGGGAGTGATAGTGTATGTGTCAAGAAAGTTGAAGCAACATGAGGAGATTTACAATAATCGTGATTTAGAGTTGGTAGTTGTAATGTTAGCTCTAAATATTTGGAGACATTATTTAGTGGGGTGAAGATTTGACCTCAAAAAAGACCATGAAATATTAAAGCATCTCTTCACCCAAATGGATCTCAATTACAGGTAGAGGTGATGGAGTGAGTTTATGAGTGAGTATGATTTTGTAATTTCGTACATCAAGGGAAAGGAAAATCTGGTATTGGATGCCCTAAGAAGGAGACCGCGTGTCTTCTCCTTAGTTCCCTTAAAGGTTAATTTGAGGGAGCATGTGTTGGGGAAACTCCTTGGAGACAGTTGGTATTTAAAGGTTATTTCAACCCTCTAGAGTGGGAGGAAATTAGATCCAAAGTATGAAGGATATAGCCTGGAAGCAGATGGATTATTAAGATATCAAGGAAGGATGTACATCCCCGAGGGTGGGGATATTCAAAGCATCATACTCAAGGAATACCATAGATAAATTTGTTGTGCACATTCCGGTGTGAAGAAAATGTACGCAGACATGACGAAGATTTTCTTATGGGTAGGCATGAAGCATGATGTAGTCCATTTCATCGCCAAATGCCTAGAGTGTCAACAAGTGAAGGCTGACCACCACCACATGACAAGTCTCCTACAATAGCATGATGTTCCTATGTCCAAGTGGGAAGTCATTTCTATGGATTTTGGTGTGGGATTTCCACTCACATCACACATACACAATGACATTCTTATGATAGTTGATAAGTTGAGCAAGAGTGCTCATTTTATTTCAGTTAGAGACACTTATGATGTCACTGATGTGGCATGCATGTTTATAAGTGAGGTCATATTTCTGCATGGGTTACCCAAAAAGATCATTTCAGATAGGGACTCTCGATTCACGTATAGGTTTTGGACAAGTTTGCAGTCAACGTTGGGCACTCAGTTGAACTTAATCACAACATATCATCCTGAAACATATGGGAAAATTGAGAGAGTAAATCAGGTTATGGAAGACATGCTTAGGATGTATGTTATGGATAATCAAACCCATTGGGAGAACTACCTATCTTTGTTAGATTTCGCTTACAATAATAGTTTTCATAGCTCCATTGAAATTCCACCCTATGAAGTTTTATATGGAAGGCCATGCAGGACACCATTGAGTTGGGAAAGGTTAGAAGACCAAGTGACAGTTGGGCCAGATTTGATTCAAGAGATGGAGGTACAAGTGATTCAGATTAGGAAACAACTAAAGGAAGCACATGATAGACATAAAATTAATGTTGATGCACATAGGACTTACCGAAGTTATAAAGTGGGATATAAAGTTTTCATTCATATCAGGCCTAATAAGAGTACCATTCGGTTCGGGAAGGGGACAAAGTTGTCGCCTCTATTTATAGGATTGTTAAAAATCCAAGAGAGAATTGGACCCATTGCCTATCGTCTTGTACTGCCACCCTACTTGCATAAAAATTATAATATTTTTCTTGTATATATTCTACGTCATTATGTTGCCGACGAATCTCATAAATTGAATTGGAAGGAATTACAGGTATCGGATGTAGGAACCCTATTTGTCGAACCATTATATGTGTTGGACCGTAGGGTTCGATAACTCAAGAATCGCCTGGTAGACCAAGTTAAGGTCTAGTGGGACAAGTATAGCCCAGGATCCGCTACTTGGGAGGATGAAGAGACCTTACAAAGAGATCATCCCTCACTATTTTTGACCAGCTCGGGAATATTTTTCCCGAAGGTTGGGTGTATGTAATTCCACCTTTTGACTTAGATAACTAGAATTAATTAAGGCCTAATCATATTTTATTTTCTATTAACTATGAAACTATTAATGATACACTCAAAATTTTAAGACATATGGACCTATGTGAATGTCAATTCTATGAATGTTTATTGTTATTTGAATTATGATGGATATTATGCAATCTATTTCTAACTTGAAAATTTTGACATTTAAAGTTGTTGGTATGTAGATACCAAATTGAGGATATGATTAAATGCATTTACATGATGATAATGCATGTATATGTATGAGTTTTTGTTATAAACTAATCTACATATCAATGGGATAAGAAATAACCAAAGGATAAGGATAATAAAATGGTTGATGTCGTGAACATCAACCGAGAAACAATATGGTATGAATTTTTGTATGTGAAATTATGTTGGTTCAAATGCATTGATATGATATGTGGATAAGTGCAGGTTTTCCAGGTGGCGAGACTGTCTGAAATTGAATATATGATGACAAAATTCCCAGAAACACAGTGCCACTGTATGGTCCATGGTAGGGTGTTGACCCTAGTTCTATTAGGAGGGGTGGAGGCATTTTCGGTAGTGTATCCTATGAAACCTAGAGTCATGGGAGGACGGTGTTAGATCATGCTCCCCTAGACATGTGATGATGACTGTTAGTTTCCTGTCAGGGAAGCTTGGTCAAGAGAGTTTACACTTCCACTTACGGGTTCTATCTAGAGCTGTGTCAATATAGTTGACGCTCCAAGATAGTCCAGCAGAGGAAGGATAGGGATGATAGATGGAAGTAGTTTAGGGAGTAAGGATGACTATAAGTAGTTGAGAGTGTGTGGAGCTTTCTCCTTATAGTAGAATTTATTGATTTCCTCCTTTTGAAAAAATATGTGTATATGTATATTTATATTTTCTTAACTAAACTACAATTATCTAAGTGAATGTTGTTTGTGCTAAATTATTATAATTAAGGTATTTTGTGAACATTTTAAATGGTTTACTATCCTTTATGAAATGAATGGTCTTGTTGATTGGATTGGATGCACACGATAATTACTTTAGGTGTGATATTTATTGTCATTAGTACATGTGTGAGTTATGTATGTGCTAGCTACACATGCATACCTTGCACATGTATACTAGCATGTATAAGTGTTTTAAATCGGTGATGTTGTTTATTTGATATGGATGTATGAATGATGTATCATTACCCTTTTATTGTAAATTAATCTAACTTCAGGATGAAGTTTCTTGAAGGGTGAGTGTATGTAACAACCCAATTGATTTTATTGATCATAGTTTTTAAGTTAAATTTAATTAATTATTAAATTAAACAAAATGAATATTTTACTATTTTATTATATTATGGTAGGTGGGGGAATTAATGAGGGGATAAGCATGTTGGGGAATTAATGAGGGGATAAGGCAGTTGGGGAATTGAATGAGGGGGATGGATTCGAGAGAGGGGGATAAGGAAGAGGGGAGAGGACCTGGACGGGTGATTTTTTTCTTTGGGGGGGAAATTATGGAAGAAGGGGGAGGGAAGGAGGAGGAAATTGGAAGGAAGCATTGTTTTGGGGAACTTTTACAGGGGCACTATTGTTGCTGGGAAATTTGGGCTCGGGGCCCAGGGAACTGCAAGGACTCATGGAGATAGGGAGTCGAAGAGGTTGTTCCTAGTTGGTTGGGAGGTAAATATCTAGTTTCAGGCAAGAATTTAGGCAAACACTTTCAACAAGAAACTTTTAGCAAAAAAATTTAGTAGGACGACCTTCTTCTTCAAGAGGTAAATTCTGAAATTATTATTTTGTACCAAATACAAAAAATTTCAAGTTATAGCAGTTATAGATATACTATGTGATGCCTTCGATTTTTTTCTTAAATATTGTAGCTAGAATGAAATATAGATTTACTCTAGGTTTAAATCCATTATGGTTGTCACATGCCATGTGTACATGCCCTTTAAGTAATTGACCTTGAACAATGGAAAATTGATGCAACTACGACGGCATCGTTAACTCTTTCTTTTTTCCTTATAGAGAGACTAATGGATGATGATGAATAAGACTTACATGTTACTGCATACCCCTCTATTGGTCCTCACAAGTGACTGAATATGTTTCTTACCCTCACAACAACGTGCATATGCTGAGTAAAAGTGTCCTACACTTTTCAACGTGGAGTGTTAGTAAGTGGAAGCAGGGACGTTGTTCCACCTCTCTTGATAGTAAATGGTACCTCTTTATATAAAAAATTTACACATGAGTGAGTCGAATAAAAAAGCATGTTCCCAGTTCTTTCATTCACTAAACCTTTTCATCAATATTTTCCATAATTCAAATCAATTATACAAAACATGTTCACTAGATAAATGATATTTCATGATTCAATCCAGAGTCCCAAATCTCATCGACGAAGTTCCACATCAATGCATCATTATAGTTCCCTATCACATTAGGAAACCTATTAATAATATATGTAGTAAGAACTATCCAAATCTCATGTAAAACTCATCCAATCAATTTATCATGAACATTATTTTCATCATATCATTAAAAATCATCCAATCAATTTATCATGAACATTATTTTCATCATATTGTTGCATAAAATATTCATGTAGGCATCACATGAATTTTATTTAAAACCAAATCAACATTCTCAAATTTACTCAATTGTATTTAAAATTAAGTCTCATAATACAAAAAAAGAGTCAATAATTGGGTCATTTGCAAACAAATGCCCTCAAATAATAATTTTGATTTAGAATAGTAATTTCATATTGTTTACATACATTAAAAAAACCAAAAATACCATTTTGGAGAGGAAATATCCATGGGGATTCCACATATTTTTTATAATTTTTTAGTTGTATAGTTTTATACCATCTATTTTTCTCAAACACCTTTAGATTTCTATGGGAAAAAATTTAATTTTAAGTTTAACAAAAAAATAAATTTAAAAATATAATACGAAATCAAAAGTGTGAAAACGATACATTATTGGATAGAAGATTCACTAACAAATTCACTGGAATCAATTCCACCACATAATATGAACGAGATGAAGGGGTTTCACCCCCTGGAAGTTACAATTGTAGAAAATCATGTAGCAAGGGGGATGGATTTCAGAATTTTAAACACTCGATAGAAAAATTTAGCTCAATCGAGGTTTATTATAAAGCTTAATCAAATGCTTAACAAGAATTTTCAAAAATACCTTGATAAAGAGTTAGTTAAACTATTGATCGAAGTCTTTGTAGGTTTAAAAAAACATCTCGAACAAGCTAATAACTTGGTCTAGGTTCCTATGCATCACAATTGCAAATAGAAATAAGGGCCTCACTGTCCATCTTTGGTTTTTTTATCAACAAAAAGGGCCCCAATCAAGATATAGAGCTTAATAAAGATCTATAGTGTAGGCAAGGTCCTAACTCTTCATTGAGCTCCACAACTCGATTAAGGGTTTTCTTAACCCATGCAAATACCTTGTTCGAGGGTTTGTTCTGTTTGTTAAGAACCCTCATTTGAGGGATTATTTAAGCACTTGATCAAGCAATCAATACCTTAATCGAGCACCTTGAAGGATCTCGATCGAGGGTCGAAAAATATACTACTTCACCCACTTGCTCGCCAAATACTATTACTCGACTTCATGGATTCACCCTCCCGCACATAAACATGAACTATGAAACAAGTGAAACTATGCAATTGTGTTAACTATTGGTTATAGAGTTTCTTGAGCGTGAAAGAAATGGAAATATTGCAGTCTAAGAAAAAGGTCGTTGTTGAGTATGAAATTCAAAAACCAATATAATTTCAAGAAATTAGGTCAACTATAACCATTGACTTGAAACTATACAAATTGTGTCCTATTTTATTTGACAATAGTTAACCACATATAAGCCTCACATTGGTTAAGACCTTGATGATATTTTCTTGATACATGTTAAATATTCAAATAAATCT
Organism: Picea glauca; assembly: GCA_000966675.3. Lineage (NCBI taxonomy): Eukaryota > Viridiplantae > Streptophyta > Pinopsida > Pinales > Pinaceae > Picea > Picea glauca. Next base: position 79,732 of record JZKD02S2128626.1, read on the forward strand.
CTTATATTATTAATTCATTTAGTAAAAAAATACATATAAGCCTCAGATTGGTTAAGACCTTGTTGATACATGTTAAATACTCAAATAAATCTCTTATATTATTAATACATTTCGTAAAAAATACATTATAAATTAGGTACACTATTTTGGAGCTAAAAGTAACTTAACAAACCAACATGCAGAAAAACATTATATATATGTGTTTTATTAATAAGTCAAGCACATTTGTACAATAAGTTTTCCTCAACAACATAACAAACTCATGAGGAAATCTCTAAAGCACACACGTATAAATAAGATCATCAACATCTTGCTCCACTTCTGAATTCCTGGTCTTCATCAACATCTTGCTCCACTTCTGAATTCTTGTAGACTACACTCTTTCTCACCCATTCATTCGGGCTACCACTTCATCCATTGAAAATAGAATTGGGTTTGATCGTAGATGATGTATCTGTAATGACTAACAAGTCTATATGATTCTTTTCCAAATACAAAGCATGATATTTTTGTTAGAAAAGCAGTATAGATACTGAACCATTCTATTGACGTAATCCCATTTGTTGGAGTACATCTTCTGATGTTGTATTCGCCATATATAAGAGATTTTTCTAGATACTGAATGTACACAACGATCAATATTACAAAGTGAACTATTTCATGCACGGTTACAAACACACAAGGATCAAAACTATAACCAATAGTTGTTATTCTTAGGTCACTGCATCATCCAAGAACCACAAGCTGCAACAAACTATAGACATAACCAAACTAGTGACCATGTTCTTGTGGCAAGGGAGAGCTTCTGCACACACACCTTAAATTATGCTACTATGTTCAATAGCTATTATTCTTAGGTCACTGCATCATCCAAGAACCACAAGTTGTAACAAACTATAGACATAACCAAACTAGTAACCATGTTCTTTTAGCAAGGCAAGGCTTTTGCACATAGAGCTTAAATTATGTTACTATGTTCTATGATTGGTTTTTCATTATATAAATTTACAAACAAAAAACGACATTAATATATTTATTACTATGTTCTATGATCGGTTTTTCATTATATAAATTTAGAAAGAAAAAATAACATTAATATATTTAACACAAATTCAAACATCCTTGCTCCCTTATTTTGAAATCTCCCATAGTTCTCTTTCACTAGCTAGAAAGACTTCCTTAGTACCTTTGGACTTACCATGTCACTGCTAGAAAGACTCCCTTAGTACCTTTGGACTTACCATGTCAGAATGACAACCCTTTCTCTTTGCTTCTAAAGCATGATGAGCATGAGCATGATCACGAGTAAATTTTCATTAGCTTCCTAAGAACAAACCCATATTTGACCAATTTCCAAATGTTTAAGTATATAGGATACCCTATAATTAAGAATAATATACTGAAGTAGAATCCAACCAGTATAATCACATTGGAGGAAACAACCAAACTCCTTCATAACCAGAACACACTAAGATTTCACGATTCTTGGGATTTTTTTCCCACCAAATACAAAAGCATGCCTTCACAACCCTATCCTTCGATTATTGGAAGCAGTCCAAAATAATTAAAAAACATTCTACAGACTCCAGAAGCACGCCTTCATAGCTAGGCATAATAATTGTACCTTTGTAAGAAATATTTGAACATGCTTTAGCTCTTTTCAAGGATTCGATCCTCTAGATCGGAATGGATAACCTTTATGGGCATAATTTGACCTTGGATAACCCCGTTGTGAACAATTTCAACCTCCAAATCTCTAAATGGTGAACAAAGGCACACTTAACAGCTTCGAGAGATCGGAGACTTGGAAATAAAATATACAATACAGAAAAAATAACACACATCAACACACTCATCTAGCAATCACTTCACATGACAAATAATCTATTCTTACACACTCCTGGGCACTCCTAGGGAGTTTCACCTATAGCTCCTAACACTAATACCAAATTACCAAATCAACATGTAAAAACCAATTCTACATATTTATTTTTATGTATTTTATTAATTAGTATTCTACATATGTATTTTTATGTATTTTATTAATTAGTGAAGAACATATTTATAGAAAAAGTTTTCAGCAACATCATAACAAATTTATGACAAACTCATAACAAATTCACCTCATGAAATCTCTCAACCAATGAGGAAATCTCTCATAAGAAAAAGTTTTAATCAACAACATAACAAATTTATAACAAACTCATTAGGAAAGGAAATCTCTCGTGAGGAGGGTACTGTCGGCAAGGTAGTTCCCTTAAGTATGGTAAACAAGTTAGAAATAAAACATGGGAGGGTACTATCAGCAAGGTAGTTCCCTTAAGTATGAAGGAAGCTAAACCGAGTAAAAGGGAAGGTATCACCTCAAAGATATGGACTAAATGTTAATTACCCAAAAACTCATGCAACAAAAGTTTCCATACATAATGAATACTAGCTAAGCTTGACCGATAATGGCCTTCCATAATCTATTTATATGGTGATAGTTTGGACCCCGCCCGCCCCAAGAGTAGGATGATGGCCAATTTGTCTCTCTTTTCACCATAAAATTGAAAGAAGAGATTGAAGCAATATGAATGAATACAATAGTGAATATGAAGAATGTGTTGGACTGCATACCAGTTGATAAGCAAATTTGTATGTAGCGTTGCATGCCATAGAAAATTATGCCTGTTATCACAAAATTCACTGTCTATAGAGAAAATGAGAGAAAAATGATCAGAGTTATAACAACAACAAAAGGTCTATAATAATCACCATTATGCAAGAAATAAGCGCATTTCTCGAAGAGAGAGCGTTGGCGAGAGATTTCAAGTAGTGAAGGAATTCTGAGATTTTTGCTACGGGTTTATCAAATCCAAACACAACGTGTATGTAGAGTGACAAGAACGAGGTGCTGAGACCCTGGATTTTCGGGCTGACTGACTGCTCTAGCACTTTCCCTTCTATTTATTTGTCACCGTTGAAAAGATTCATAGGCAACTTGAAGGCCATGTTTATTTGATATGAATCTTATGAGCTGACAAACAAAAAAATGAAAGACATAATCGAAACGAGTAGTTGATGGTTCTAGCTATGGTTGTCACTTGTCTTTGATGACATTTGTCTCTCTACATAGATTCATGGGAGTTAATTATAATTATAAAGTCAACGGTATGTGACTATACACTGCGAGTTGTTTTGGCCAGTCGTATCAGTCGTTAGGATTTCTTGTTTTTTTTCTTGATTCAGTTGTAATGTTTCTCACCTATAAGGTTCATCCCTTCATCTAATACGAATGTGCTCTACACATTCTTTTCCCAACCTGTCTCTGTATTATCTTCTTTACTTCTTATTTTGTCATGGTATCAAAGCTTAGGATGTAAGCCTTGTTAGGATATTTAGACACTTAGGAGTTAGTTAAGATCTACTTGGTCTATTGTGTCATTAGGTAAAAGTGTGTTTTCTAGTGTGTTTCTTTAGTATGCATTAGTATGCATTTGTAGTTAGGAAATTCGACGGTAACGATATGTTCCTGACATAGAGTGATCCGACGATTCATAATATCCTTGATCTTAACGGCCATTGATCTGTGGCTTAACACCCGATTGGTCCATGAAATCTATTTAAAGAGAATGGAGGGTCATTTGATGATGATCGATTGTGAGAAACTCTCTTGTAAAATCTCTCTGTAATCTTTTTCTTTGCATTAATAAAACTGCTCCAAGTGGTCGCGTTGGTTGGGGCTGTGGATGTTTCCTCGTAGGGGTTTTACCATGTGAAAACATCACTGTGTTGATCTTTGATCTGGTTATGTGAGTGTTTATTGAAGTTTTTCATCCTCTGTTGGAATACTTGTGTTGTCGAACATGGTATTAGAGCCTGTTTGAAGACCCGCTCCTATTGTAGATCGAGATCATGAAGACGATTTGCCTCATCTCTATTTTTTGTCATTTTCATACATTTCTGGGCTGAGAGAACTTTTCCATTGCATCCAGAGTGCTTTTTTCAGCCAGGAATACTTTTTGTTTCACTTAAAAAGGTTTTCGTTTCACTCAAAAAGGTTTTCGTTTGCCCAAGATATGACCATTACAGTCAGATCCGGACGTATAAAGCTTGAATACACATTTTTAAATTTTTTTGTAGAGTAGTATTTTGGTTTTATTTCGGTTTTGTTTTATTTATTTCCAGGTTGCTACTCTTTTAGATCTGCATATTCTCTTTTCCCCATGCCCTGTGTGATCTCAGAAAATCAGAAACAAATAGGAAAAGGTGCATCTTCCAGGTAAGCTAACCGAGATCTAACCCTTGTTGTCATCGAGAAGCGAATTTTTTTTCTTATGTGAAAAGATTTTTTTTTTTAGCGCGCTTTCTAAGGCCGACAACAACAACAACCCAAATCCTCTTTCTGAACATTACAATATGTTTTTCTAGCTCATTTGGTTAAAAGTTGCCTTATTAAGTAAGAAGTCTCGAGTTCAAGTCTCTCTTTTGTTACCTTTTTTGGAAAAGTTCATGCTAAAATTGTAAAGTGTATTTCACTTCATGTATAAAAGTGAATCACTATAAGTAGCTTTAATATTTTATTTTAGAGTTATTTATTTTGCATGCATATTTTCTGTTATAAAGTAACTTCATTGTAAAAGTGATCCCCACTTTTCTTTATAAAAGTGGGTCACTTCATAAAGCAACTTACACAATCATGTGGTCATTTGGTTACCAATTGTGCCTTTTTTAAAAAGGGCATAACTCTAACATCGGAAGTCTGTTTTTCAGTGCCATTTTTTTAAAACCGCACAACTTTTCAAGATCTTTCCATCTAGATCATCAGTTTCAGTTTTTAAATCCACATTATCTGCATATTTAATATGGCTTCTAAAATCACCCACTAATGTTGATAGGAAATCCAAGTGGGATAATAGGAATGACGAAGCACATGGACTAGTCAGAATTTCCATCTCTCCTGATTTAAGGTACCACCTTCAAGATATTGATGAGCCCAAAGAAGCTTGGAACATGACTGAATCTGTGTTTGGTAAAATCAATATTATTCGAGCACAATAGTTAGAAAATCAAATACTGACCTTGAGTCCAAATGATTTTTCTTTCCTTGGAGACTATCTATCTAGGTTTAAAACACTCAGAATTATATGTGAAGAATGTAAGATAAATATGGAGGAAGATCATTTCATCTATATTATGATTTCTAAGCTAGGTAGTGCATATTCTGTGTTTGTATCTACCTTTTATTCCATGGGAGAGTCTCTAGGGGAAGAATCTTATGAAAAACCCACTCTTGAGTCCTTTTGTGCTTTGATTCAAGAGGCATATAAACTTGTACAATTTGGAGTGATCAATACTGCAAGTCCCTCCAACAAAGCCTTAGTTACCTAGTAGAAAGATAGACCCAAGTATCCAAAGAAGCAACATCCTCGCTACAACAACAAACAACATAAGGGTCCCAAACCTGGTCAGAAAAATTCAGATCCCACTGGTGACAAAGGAGAAAAATATAAAGGTAAGAATACTAACAGACATTGCAATTTTTGTGATAAAGATGGTCATGATGAGTCCAAATGTTTCAAGAAGATGTCAGCTTTAGAAGCAACGATGAAGAAGCACAACATCAGTATTGACTCTACTTCTTCTTCTCACGGACATGCACTTTCTGCTTCTGGTTTCTCTTTCAATTCAAATTCTACTACTACTTCTTCTTCTGATGAGTGGCTTATTGATTCAGGAGCATCTTATCATATGGCTAAGGATAAATCCATATTTTCTGCTCTAAATGAATGTAACACCAAGAAAATATTTGTTGGTGATGATAGATCTCTTAGTGTTGTAGGATCTGGAACAGTTCAAGTAGATAATGGCCATTTCAATTATGTATTATGTGTTCCAAGTATTTCTTGTAACCTTCTACTAGTATATCAAATCACTCATTCAGGTGAAGGTAAAACCGTCGAGTTTTCACCTCACCAAGTTGTAATCAAGGATCTAAAAGATCCTAAGCATGTTCTTGCAAATGGAATTGTTGATGATATTACCAGGTTGTACAAGTTTGACAACTTTGGGTCATTATCTTTTTCATCAGTTTTTATTGCTCATAGCGATGACTTGAGAAAACTTTGGCATGAGTGGTTTGGTCATATAAACTATCGCTCATTGCATCAACTATGTAAGCAATAGATGGTGTCTGGTCTTTCTCTTGTTTCATCCAGAGATGGTGTTTGTGCCAGTTGTGTTTTCAGAAAGCATCATCGGGACAATTTTGACAAACATGCCTCTTGGCATGCCTCGGGCCCTTTATAGCTTGTTCACAGTGATTTGTGTGGTCCACTTTCTTCTCCTTCCTTTTCTGGGTGCAAGTATTTCTTAACTTTCATTGATGATTTTTCCAGATGTACTTGGGTTTACTTCTTAAAACTTAAGAGCGAAGTTTTTGACAAGTTTTTGGCCTACAAGGCTCTTGTAGAAAAGAAATCTGGACATCAAATTCAAAAGTTAAGAATAGATAATGGAGGAGAATATGTGAACAATAATTTTACAAGATACTGCACTACACAGAGAATCCAAATGCAACACATTGTTCCATATACACCACAACAAAATGGTGTTGATGAGAGAAAGAACCACACATTAAAAGAAATGGCTAATTTTATAATCCAATCTAAGGGATTAAGTCTAAAGTATTGGGCGGAAGCCATCAACTGTGAAAATTACATAGTAAATCACACTCCCACAAAGGCTCTTAAAAATATAACACCGGAAGAAGCTTGGAATAAAATTAAACCAGATGTAAGTCACTTTCGTGTATTTGGCAATATAGCATGGTCTCACATTCCCGATGAGAAAAGGAAAGCATTGCAGCCTAAAAGTGAGAAGTGTATATTTGTTGGTTATTCTGAAGATGTCAAAGGTTATAGAATTCTTCAACCACATTGTAATGAAATTATTCTTAGAAGAGATGTTAAATTTGATGAAAATCTCTTGGCTTGCGAGTGTAATTTGGTGGTTGTGCCGTCTTCGGCCTGCGAGCCATATTCTATGTTTGTGCCTTCTTCTGTTCCTATTTTGGTTTCTTCTTCAGATGATGAAAATGAGGATGATAATCCACCTCCACCTACTAACAATCCTCTATATGAGTCCTTTGAACCTGAACAAGCACCAGTTCCACCACTTCCTAGATGGGTCTGTTCAACATGTGAAGCAACTGGTGATCTTGTTGGTGATCCTTCAGATCAACGTCAAACACATTCATAGTTCCAACAAGCCTCTTCTCTTCTAGCTCAAGTTTCAGAGACTAATGATCCATAGACATTTGCAGAAGCTTCAGGTCATCTAGATTGGTATACAACAATGAATGAAGAGTATTGTTCTTTAATGGAAAACAATACTTGGGATCTTGTACCTCTTCCAAAAGGAAGAAAACTTATCAGATGTAAATGGGTCTACAAAACTAAGTATGCTTCAGATGGAAGTGTTGAAAGACACAAGGATCGATTAGTTTCTAAAGGATTTTCCCAAGTTGAAGGAATTGACTATAATTAAACCTTTGCCCATGTAGCCAAAATGAATTCCATCCGCCTTGTTCTTGCCCTTGCTGCCTCACATTAATGGGAGGTCCATAAGATGGATGTTAAATCTGCCTTCTTGCATGGAAATTTGAAAGAAGAAATCTACATGGAACAACCTACTAGATATGTCCAGAATGACCCTATCCTTGTTTGTCGCCTCAAGAAATCTCTTTATGGTCTCAAGCAAGCTCCTTGAGATTGGTATGCCAAAATGGACAACTTTCTTATTACCACTGGATTCTCTAGATGCCATTATGATCCTAATGTCTATACCAAGAAAGTAGGAAGCCATCTCATAATCCTTGTCCTTTATGTTGATGACCTTATCCTTACTGGTAGTGACCCAAAACTTTTAAACCATGTGAAAACCAGCCTTAAGAAGAAATTTGAAATGACCGACTTAGGCTTTTTACACTATTTCCTTGGCCTCCAAGTTTTGAAAACCAATGAAGGAATTTTTCTTTTCCAGTCTAAGTATGCTTGTGACCTTCTTCATCGCTTTCACATGGACGATTGTAAACCAATCCCTTCTCCCTTCTAGTATGGAGTCAATCTTTCTGCCACCTGTACTTCTCCTGAAGTTGATGCCACCCTATACCATCAGTTAGTTGGTAGCCTCTTATAGTTGACTCATACCCGTCCTGATCTTTCCTTTGTTGTTGGTCCTGTTGCTTGATATATGCAAACACCCCATGAAAGCCATTGGAAAGAAACTAAAAGGATACTTCGCTATGTTCTTGGTACAATTTAGTTCGGGATACATTATATTTCAAGGGGACTCCTTTATTAGTTGGTTTCACTGATTCAGATTGGGCCGGTGACCTTGATGATCGGAAGTCTACTGCATGTTATGTTTTTAGCCTTGGTTCAAGACCTGTCACTTGGGCTTGTAAGAAACAACAGGCTATTGCACTTTCTTCAGCAGAAGCAGAGTACCGAGCAGCAGTAAATGCAAGTTAGGAAGCCCTGTGGCTTCGACATATCCTTTCAGAGTTTGGATTCCGACACCATCATCCGACCAGCCTTTGGTGTGACAATCAAAGTGCCATTAAGATCGCCAAATACCTAGTTCAACATTAGTGTAGCAAAGACATCGAGCTACAAATTCACTTCATCATAAAGCTCATTCATGATCAAGTTATTGAAGTGCTCTTTTTCCCTACAGAAGATCAAGTTGTAGACATTTTCACAAAGTCTCTTAGAAAAGCGAAGTTTTCCAAACTTCGATCTATGTTAGGAGTTCAAGAAGTTGTCATTAAGGGGTGATAGGCTCTAATGCCTCCTTCCTTCTCCTATTGTGTCACTATTGTGAATCCTTCAATCTTATCCCAAGTTTTTCTTAAGGGGGGATGTTAGGATATTTAAACACTTAGGATTTAGTTAAGATCTACTTGGTCTATTGTGTCATTAGGTAAAAGTGTGTTTTCTAGTTTGTTTCTTTAGTATTCATTAGTATGCATTTGTAGTTAGGAAATCTGACGGTCACAATATGTTCCTGACATAGAGTGATACGATGGTTCATACTCTCCTCGATCTTAACAACCATTGATTTATGGATTAACACCCAATTGGTGCATGATCTCTATTTAAAGAGAATGGAGGGTCATTTGTCGTTGATCGATTGTGAGAAACTCTCTTGTAGAATCTCTCTATAATCTTTTTCTTTTCATTAATAAAACTTCTCCAAGTGGTCGCGTTGCCTGGGGTCGTGGATGTTTCCCCATAGGGGTCTTACCACGTGAAAACATCGATGTGTTGATATTTGATCTGCTTATGTGAGTGGTTACTGAAGGTGTTCATACTCTATTGGAATACCTCTTTTATCGAACAAGCCTCTTCACAGATCCTGGAGAGCAGCTTGATTCCAAGAGTAAGAACACAAAGAATACGTTATCTCACAGACAAAAGCGCTAGAGGTAAGACTCTTCACAGAGCTTGGAGAGCAGTCCGTTGAAAATATCCTTGGATATAGCACAACGTCTGGAAGAAACCCTGCAGAAGGATGAAGTGTTTAAAGATTCATGAAATCCCTTCTTGAGAATAAAGATGCAAAATAAACAAGGAGGAAGAAATATCCAAATTGTAGGATCAGAGCATGGAGAATCGACAAATGTCGGATCCAGGTAAGGTGCACATAACTTAATATTTTAAGTGCACAGGATAACAAAATTATCGAAGTAAATTGGGACCATCCATAGTCAGGAGAGATAGGTGGAAAAATATCTGGAACTCTGGACTAGCAACACTCTAAGAGTTTCTAGACGAGTTGGTCGCAAAATTGCGAAAGCAGTAGGGATCCAGAGTCAATCTAAACCGTATTCTGGAAAGGGCATGTGTCAGTGGATCCTACACTTTGGAGAAAAGATACTTCGGGAGAAATCGAGTGTGGAGGTAGAAAAAATCCCAAATTCACGAAGGTGCGAAGTAGATCTGGACCATTGGAGCCAGAACGGAAACACATCATGTGATCCCACACTTTGGAGGTTTAAGGAGTGTGACGGAGCTAGATTCACCGAATGGATGGTTGCCCAAAGTTAATCTTAGCCATTGGATCCAGGGTACACGTGTCAGATGATCCTCATATTCAATGATCTCAAACTCTGAAGGAACGAAGTAAGTTTGGATAGAGACTAGGACTCCCAAAGGCCTAGAGTCCCGGAGAGGATTCAGACCGTCAACTTTATTGGATGCGTGGCATTAGATATGGAAGTTCAAAAGATCAGCACTCCAGAGGAATGAAGGTTTTCTGATCCATACCATTGATCAAATTTCATCGCAACTGTCCATTGGAAAAGGACACATGGCAGGAGATCCCTCACTTCAGAGGTTGAGAGCTCTGAAGGAAAGGTGAGTAATGTGGAGAAAGAAATCTTGAATTCTAGAGTTCATGTGAGTCGTTCATCAGCAAGGGATAGGTGTCAACCAATCTATCATTCTAGAAGAAAGTCACTTTGAAGGAAAGTCATATGACTAAAGTGAGAACTTTCGAAGGCTTGAAGCTCAAAGTTCATGTGGATCGTCCATCAATGAGGAAACACGATGCTACATCTCTCACTTCGGAGGCTTAGCACTCGGGAGAGTTTTGCAAAGTGAAGCATTAGAGCGAGAACTATCCGTAGTCTCGTAGTTCATCTGGATCATTGAAGGTTGAGGACATGTATCGACAGATTTGACACTCCGAAAAGTTAACACTTCAGAGGTTTGTGGTGTTGTGAGCCTCGAAAACTCCCAAACGCCGGAGTTTCGAAGTAAATCTCAATCCTCCAATCAAGAGGACACGTGGAGGCAGATCCCACACTCTGTGAGTTTTCTAATTCAACACTCTGAAGGATTGTTAGTTTTATGTATTGAAAAGGCCCGAAGCCTGAATTCCCGAAGTAATTGTGAGTCGTTGATCTCAAATCAATGAGGACCATTGATCTTTGCAGCTATTCGTCCATTCGACTATTCGGAGGAAATGAAACCTTCACGCGTCAAAACGCCTGAATCCCAAAGTCCCGGAGTGCCTGTTTTTCAGCCCCCGGTCATATGAGAAGCTGAACTTTAAAATGTTTTTGGCTCTTGAGTACACTCAGTTATCCCAATTCCTCCATTAGAGGGCCTACAATCGATAAACAAAATATCTCAAAGTTATGACTCAGTATATCTCGTTCTCGCATAGTCAGATCCATCCAGATCGAAGCTAAGGAAGAGGTTAGCCCCATGTTTTTTGGCCCAAAGTTGCACAAATGATTTTGCAGACCTGGTTTTATGCACGGGAAACAGGTAAAGCATGAAAATCTCTAACAATTTTTTATGTTACAATGTTTTTTCAAGATGGCCACCTCTAACAATTTAGGAGCAACACAAGGATCGATTCTTCTTACAAAAAAATATGAATCTTGGTCTCTTAGAATGAGATCTTTCTTACAAGCACAAGAGTGTTTGGATCCAGTGGGTTTTGGCTATGTGGAACTGTTAGAAAACCAGGATCACAGAGAAAAAAAGTAAAACAAGCGGAGAAATAAAATAAAGAAGATACACAATACAATAGATACACAGATATACGTGGTTCACACAGTGTGGGCTACGTCCACCGAAGAAATTGTCAGGTCCTTCCTTTATTATTATACAACAAATGAAGGGATACAACCTACAAAAAACATGTTGTAACTTCTTCTTCGTTCTCTCACAGTATCCTATCTCAGAATACAATATTCACTATCATCCATAGGCACAATACATTTCCCTCATAAAAGAGGGTTTCCTTCTAGGGAAAAAAACCCTAACATAATTTGTACTGTTAGATTTGTGACCTTATAATGAATGGTCCAGATTTACAATGAAATTACAATATACATTTACAAGGCAATTTTTCCTTCAGGGGCTTCACCCTCAAACCCCCGTTGGGGGATGTTGCCCCCGTAGAGGGGGTAACCACCCTCTGCACTCCCCTGCATGGAAGAGTGTACATTCTTATGGGGTGTAAAGTCTTCATGGGGTATAAACAAGGCTGAAAACAAAGACCTTTGAATCTGGAAGATAATCAATCTTCACAACCAACATGAACCAAATCCAATATCCCTAGCTACCATGACCAATCAAGAGAGAGTTGTTGAGGAAGAACAAAGGAACAAAGAAAATACGACAAAATTGTGGATTCAAAACTCTTTGGATGAATCAATTTTATAAAAAATCACAGGCGTTGTTACTTCAAAATAGGCCTAGGACATCCTTCAATCATCTTACCAAGGAAATGACAGGGTCAAAATAGTTAAGCTACAGACCTTGAGGATGCATTTTGAGACTTTAAAAATGACAGAGTCTGAAAATGTTGATCAATTTATGACCAGAGTTATGGGAATTGTAAACCAAATTAGGTTGACTGGTGAAGACATCCCTGATCAAAGGATTGTTGAGAAAGTCCTCAGAAGTATTCCAAAGAAATTCATAATGGTTGTTACAACCATCCTTGAATCCAAGGATCTGTCAAAATTCTCAACAGATGAACTAATGGGTTCTCTATTAACACATGATACCGGACTACATATTGAAGATGACTCAATATCCAACACCTTCAAAAATTAATTCTCTTTCAGTAGAGGTATAGACATAGGTAGAGGCAGAGGTCACCAAGGAAGAGGGATAAGTCCAAGTAACAATCACTCAAGTGAAGGTCGTAGACATCAAAACCAGAATCAAAATTTACAGCCTTAAAGAGGAAGAGGGAGGAGATCAAATGACAAAGCAAGCATACAATGCTACTACTACAAAAATTATGGGCACTATGGATCTGAATTCTAGAAGAAGCAATCATATCAACACTCAGGCAAAGAAAATGTCTCAAATCATGAAGGTGAAACCTCAAATGGAATGTTTCTCTCATGCCATAAGATTGAAGAACAACACAAAGACCTCTGGTTGTTGGATAGTGGATGCAACAATCACATGACAGGTAGAAAATATTTATTTTCATGCATTGATTCTTCTATTTCATCTGATATTACACTTGGAGAGGATTCTTTAGTCAAAGTTCAAGGAAAATGAACTGTACCTATTCTCACTAAACAAAATGTAAAGAAAGACATAAACAATGTTTATCATGTTACAGATCCGAAACATAATCTGTTAAGTGTAGGAAAAATCATTGAACATGGATATAAGGTACTTTTTGAAGGATCCTCATGTAGGATATATGACAAAACCCCCAACATAAAATTGATTTATGAAATCCACATGAATAGGAATAAAATGTTTCCCCTGACCCTTAGAACTGCAAATTTGATCCAATCTTATACACAAAGTGCATCCACCCCCAATGAAGCTTTGGTTTGGCATGCAATATTTGGAGATCTACACTTTCAGATTCTAAGAATTCTATAGAAGCACTCCATGGTCAAAGGTCTACCTATCTTCAAAGAGAGAAACCCCCCATGTGAGTCCTGCATTCTTGGTAAACATAAGAGAACAAGATTTCCATAGTCCTTCACTCAAGCCAAACAACACTTAGAGATGCTTCACACTGACCTATGTGGACCAATGTAGACAAGGTAAATAGGTGGTAGCTTTTATTTCCTAACATTTATTGATGACTTTAGCAAGAAAATATGGATCTATTTTCTCAGACACAAGTCTCAAAATTTTGCAAAGTTCAAATAATTCAAGGTTGATGCTGAAAAACAGAGTGGAAAATATGTAAAAGTTCTCAAGTCTGATAATACAACACCAAATAATTTGCAAATTTATGCAAATCACAAGGCATCATCATGCAAAGTACAACCAGGTATACTCCACAACAAAATGGAGTGGTTGAGAGGAAAAATCAGACTATAATGAACATGGAAAGAATCCTTCTCAGAGAGAAATGTTTGTCAAATCTATTTTGGGCTGAAGCAGTAGCATGCTCAGTTTATCTATTGAATAGATCTCCAACCACCAGTATCAAGATGAAGGTCCCTCAAGAAGCATGGAGTGGGACAAAATTGAATGTTTCTCATCTTAGGACATTTGGATGCATTGCATTTGCTCACATACCTTCTGAATTGAGGAAGAAAATTGATGATCGAAGTGAGAAATGAATTTTTGTTGGCTATAGTGAGACATCCAAGCCTACAGACTCTACAATCTAGTTCCAAAGAAACTCATTCTCAACAGAGATGTCAAATTTCTTGAAAATCAGTTATGTAGTGAGTCTAAAAATCATGCTATTGACAGTCAAAATCCATTGCTACCACTTCCTGAAAACATGGACAATTCATGACAACAAACACATCAGCCTGTCCTTCCAATATTGCAGGTACAAGGACAACTTGAAAGTCCTTAGGACAACTCTTCTTCAAGTATAATTTCATCCTCTGAACTTCAAAATCAGAGAACTTGAAACTTGAGAGAAATCCATCAGCAGTTGGATGATATTGATCAACGCAATCTTTTTGCATTAATGTCATGTCAACCTAGATCCTTTAAAGAGGTAGCTAAAGAGCCACATTGGGTTCAAGCCATGAACCAAGAGATTGACTCTATTGAGAAGAACAAGACATAGGATCTTGTTGATCTTCCTAGACACAAGAAAAGTATTGGTGTCAAGTGGGTTTATAAAACTAAACTCAATGAAAAGGGGCATATTGAAAAACACAAAGCAAGACTTGTTTCCAAAGGATTCTCACAGCAACCAGGCATTGATTGTGGTGAAAATTTTTCTCCAGTAGCAAGGTTGGAAACTGTAAGGACTCTCTTATCCATAACAACTCAACACAAATGGAAAGTATACTAGATGGATGCCAAGTCATCTTTCCTGAATGGCATCTTAGAAGAAGAGGTCTATGTGGATCAACCACCTGGATTTGAAGTCAAAGAGTAGCTAACCAAAGTGTATTGGTTGAAGAAATACTTGTATGTCTTAAAGCAAGCTCCAACAACTTGGTACAATAGAATTGACATTTACCTAATCAAGAGTGGTTTCAGCAGAACCCAAAATGAGACAACTCTATACACAAAAATAGATAAGCAAGGTAAAATTCTGATTGTATGTTTATATGTTGATGACATGATATATACTAGAAATATTGATTTAACCAGCTTTAAACATGCCATGCAATCTGAGTTTGAGATGACAGATCTTGGAATAATGAAATATTTTTTGGGGATTGAGGTTGACCAATCAACCAAAGGGATTTTTTTCTGTCTTCAAAAGTATGCAGCATACATCATCAAAATATTTCACATGGAAGAGTGAAATCCAGTAGAAACTCCTATACCCCTAGGCACAAAATTGAGCAAGCAAGATAAAGGCCCTACAATGGATTCTACCTTGTACAAAATTTGTGTAGGCAGTTTGTTGTATCTTATAGAAACTTGGCCTGATATTATGTATGCAACCAACTTTGTTTCTAGGTTCATGGAATCTCCCAAATATTCTCACTGGAAGATGGCGAAAAGGATTATGAGGTATGTTGTTGGCACTCTCAATTTTGGTTTATGGTACACTCAGTCTAAAGATAACCATCTTTCTCATTACAATGACAATGATTTTGCAGGCAGCCTAGATGACCGGAAAAGCACCTCAGGATATGCTTTTCACTTGGGCACGAACCTGATTTCATGGGAATAAAAGAAGAAGCCCATTGTCTCAATATATTTTGCAGAGTCAGAATATTCCATTGCTACCTCAACTTCCTATAAATATGTGTGGCTACAAAGACTATTGAATGACATGTCACATACAGAAAAGGAGCCAACTCCTATCTTCTGTGACAACACTTCAACAATTGCTTTATCCAAAAACCATGTTTTTCATAAGAAAAACAAGCACATTGACACTCACTTTCACTTCATACGTCAGCTAATCAATAATGGTGACATCACACTTCAATTTTGTGGCTCACAAGATCAGTACGCATAAATTTTTACAAATCCATTAGGAAAAATCACTTTTGATTTTTAGAGACAACACTTGGGAATTATTAGTGCTGATGTTTGTAACTATTGAGTTTAAGAGGGAGTGTTATTTATAACTGTAACCTCAATAGTATGTGACTGTACACTGCTAGCTGTATTAGTCATTACGATTTCTTGTTTTGTTTCTTGATTTAGTTGTAATGTTTCTCACCTATAAGGTTCATCCTTTCATCTAATACGAATGCGCTCTACACATTCTTGTTCCCAACATGTATTCTTTGTATTATCTTCTTTACTTCTTATTTTTTCCATGAGTATATTACATGTTGTGTTTCCAACAACGATGCAGGGCCAAGTTGCACTGGAAATGCATGTGACTAGCTCATTAACAACACAACCGTAATGTCTATCCATAAAAATTTGATCATGTACAACATTGTTAGGAAAGGAGAGCCATTTGCATCGATACCTGCTCATTAAATATTAGGTTCTTTGTCCACAACCTTGCAAATTGTATAGAGAATTTAATATTTCTAAAGAAGAACAATGAATCAACCAAACAAATCTACAGTCACCAAATTGTACAGAGAATTTAATATTTCAAAAGAAGAACAATGAATAAAAAAAAACAAATATACAGTCACCAAAAATGTTAGAGGTGCATATTTGTTAATCAACTTAGGAATCGACGTTTCATAGAATTAGAAAATCAGGATTAGAATTTGAAAAACATTTTATTAGTAAAATGTATATATCACATGTATTTGATTAAACCATCCAAATGAATAACTAAACATTTAAACCATAATTCACTCTCAAAATTCTTCATGATAAACACTTGGCTTATTAAATTCAATAATGATTGGAACCTACATAAATATTTAAATGATGCATGCATAGATTATTCATCACAAAGAGACTTACATGTTTTCATAGGAAATGACAACATTCAGTCAAAACATCAATGAGATAATAACGGGTCATGAATGCATGTATCATATGAGCATTTTCCTGGCTATTATTTAAACAAAAGTTTTCAAAATAATGGGCGTGCTTTCTTAGATTACCACAATGGATTAGGCTAACTCGGGAGCAATCTTCCCTCTCGAGTTATGCTTTTCAGGCAAAAAAAGGGACCTGAATCTGGCCAAATTTTCAAGGATAGTTTGAGTTTTGCATGGATAAAAGTTCCTGCAATTCAGAACCTTACCCCAAGGGTTTTTCCCCATTTTAAACCAATCCATATGCTCAAAAAATCGATTTGAGTTCTGGATTGGATGGAAATTTAAAAGAAAGATGCTGAAAAACGTGCCGAAAAAGTAACTCAGGAGGGAAGATTGATCCCGAGTTAGCCCACTCCTTAGCGCAACCACACATATAATGGTTGTTGGTGTATTTAAATTATATGCATTTTGTAGTAACTTGGTAATAAATGTTGTATAGGAATATACATTCTAAAACAATATGCGTTTAGTATTCTAGTGCAAGATGTATATCATCCTTTGAATGTTACAAGTTAAACTATAGTTACCAAAATTTTGTTCAGTATTATAATTTGATAAGTTTATGTGTGGGTGGGGAACATGTGTGGGAAATATTGATCACTATTCAATTATCTACTCACTTCCTTTTCATCTTGTTTGTTAGTAAATAATGAATAAACAAATTACACTAAAAAGTGAATAAATTATTTGACTCCTTACATACTACTTAATGTTACTAATTATATGTACTTCCTTATAATACAATTTCTATGTCCATGTACTTTTTCTAGATGCAATAAATTCAATATTTCCTCTAACCAAGAAATAATCACAATATGCAATCAAAATATTTTTATATCTCATAAGTTCAAGTATAGCTATCAAAACCTTGTTCAATCTCATAACTTCATCTATGTTTACTTACTTTTATCTAAGATAGAACATGATTTTTTCATGAGCATACCTGCCACAATTGAAGGATGGTCGTCTATAATGTGAGAGTTCAATGCATTCAATGCTAGTGTTTTCCTCAATGCATTGAATACTATCATCTATACGACCACTGCAACCAAAAAATGCCAATTTGTGAATAAATATAGTGGCCCAAAGAAGAACACTGAGGATAAAGAGGTAAGTGCAGAGTTTGTCAAGCACAACAAATACGTGCAGATTTGAAAGATTTTCCAACAAATTAAACCAGGTTTTGAATCCCATCAAAGACACAACCGGATCCACAATAAGAGTTCAAATAATATTTCAAATCATTTGACCAATGGTATGATAGATAATTCTCTTTTAAAATTGCAAGAAAATAAAGTAATTCGGAAAAAATTTAAAAATGTTTAGTCAATTCTCTAACTAATACCAGATCAACGATAAATCCAATGCTATATGTGTTACAAAATATTCCCCCTATGGACATGCAAAATATCCCTTGGATATATATACCCTTATTCTTGAAGACAAAATAACAAACAAATGGACACCGACATTCCTTTAGATCTATTCTTTATGTCTATGGGCAGAGAAGATAGAATAAAGAAGTGTGACTAACTCATTTTCAACGGTTGTCCTCACTAATATTCAATGTTTGGTCTTGTTTCCCAAGCTTCTATCATGATGAAGAAAGTCAACGAAGAACATAACAACACTTACTACTCCTCCAAGCTCTACAGTCCAGTCTTTGCCTGAATGACTCAAGATTAGAATGATGATGCTTTGATGGATTCCTTCCTCTAAGATCAAAGGTTTGACACTATGAAATCCTTTCTCCTCCTTTCACCTTGGAATGCACTCATCATATAGGATTTGGTGGCTTAACCACCATGAAGAATTTTAGGAAATGGTTAAGGATTTTTCTCCATAACTTGCGATTTTAGCCTAAGATGGAGCCATGAGATATGATTCAACCCAAACAAGCCTCATCTCTTCAGAGATGGTCCTTAGAAAAAGGTGGGTTAGTTATAAATCCCTCTAACCACTTCAAATATCCCCTAGTATTGAGTACAGAGTGTTGTCATCGCTCCCTATACATGGGCAGGGGAGGAGTATTGAAAGAGTTCAATGCTCCCTATACATGGGAAGGGGAGAATTAACCTTAAAAAATGGTCAAAATCTCATGGTAAAAAACAATTTTTCGACCTTCTCATGATGATTTTTTTTCCTCCACATTTATTAGGGATTACGAAAAATGTTCTTCCATGGTGTCAAATTTGTGACACTTAATAAAGTGCATACAAAAATTACTAAGGTGCATACAACACTTGATAAAGCGCATGCGACACTGAGTAAGGTGCATACGACACTTACAACACTTTTAGAATGAGATACATAAGTGCGACACCTAGTAGTGTGGGAATTCGGTGTGTAACAAATGCACCCTGAAGTGTGAGGTCAGAGGAGAGACTGATGGATGAAACACTTTAAAAAATATTAATGTAAGGGCACTGGAGTAGGAGATCTTGACGAAAGAGACAAACAAACATCCAACAATATATATGTATCATCCCCGAGGAAGACATACCTATGCTCAGAGTAAATTGACTCAAAGCATGGTTGCCGACCAATACATTGCAAATCCATGAAAGTATTGACTAAGGATATGGCCACTGGAGATACAACGTTGATCCATAAATCCATGACATGATCTGGTCATAGCTACAAAAGAATACACAGTGGATCTATGATATGACAAAAATGTAGCCACAAACCAATACAAATTGGATCTGTGTGACAACATATACATCAGTGAGATTACTAATATGGTGGTTATACTAGAATATTCTACATATTAAAATGATATCCATCATAGTTTGGGTAAAGAACATAACATAGTGAGCTTCCAACCCACAGTCTTCATCTCGATCCCGAAATAGTATGATTCTAGAGATGTGAATATATGCCATGATGTCGAGCATGGTAGAAACCACTTGATTACTGATCGTAGATGTATACCATTAACAAGTGTGAGGGAAATCACAAATGATGACAATGACTCCAAGTGTACCCTAATACATTCCAATGAGTGTGAATGAATGATATAAAGTCGAAAATGCATGGAATCATTCGATCATAGACCAATGGTGTAAACCTACCGTGGAAGGCGAGGAAACCTACCGTTGAGGCGTGTTGGCTCCAAGGTACTAATTGTTTTTTGTGTCTAATTCCTAGATAATGTCTTGAAGTCAATATGAATAGACTTATCGAAGGAGGGCCATGATGTATTCCCCCATCATTGACACGAAATTGACACCAGAAACTAATGAAAGATAGTGGATTAAATGAATATGGACTGACATGAGGATGAAAGATGGTAGTACTGTAGAATGGTTTGTTTGAGGTGAAACATCTCTTGAACATTGTGAGGCATGAAAAATGACTTCGCATCATGGAATCAATTGAGACATAGACTAAATCATAGTGCGACGATCAATGGAGCACTCTTCAGGTGAGGTGAAGGAGTATGAGGACTCATGGGATTGGTATAACTCAGAGACAAGTAGATTGCCCAACTATAAGATGAAATGAAAAGAAGTGCCAATTTCAAGGGAGAGAACAAACAACTGCCATGATTCTTTCCAAAAACTTGACCCACTTCCTTCAATTCCCCCCCTACCATGATTGGCGAGTACCTCTTTGTTTTTTAATGAGCTTGAAGTGGATAACAGATGCTTGGTATATCTCTTCTTCGATGAGTCCCTCATAATATGTTTAATGAACCCCAAGAAGGAGGGGTTTAACCCTGTATGGGTCCTTCAATGCATGTTTTACTAGTCCAAAGAAGGAAAACTCAGCAGTCTTTTCAGGTTTAGAAAATATGAAAATATCTTAAATACAACTCCATGGATGTTCATTTTCATAAATTTAGTCCCCCAAGTTCAAAAAAGTATAAAACAATAAAAGGGAGAACTCTTCTAGTCATAATTGACTAGAGTATACATTTTTCATAGTTAGTCTTATGAGGCTGAAAAATGGGTAAACTACCACTCGAAAGATGACTCTTTGTGGTTTAATGAGCTTGAAGGACGACAAAGTATGCTTGTACATTTTTCAATTTTTAACATGCTTGACACAGAAAGAGAACTATGCTCAAAGTTGGTTTCATTTTTGACGAGCCTGAAAACGAGAATAAACTATGCTCAGTATAATACCCATAAATGAGCTTGGTCCCAACATGATGTCCAAAGGTTGGTACATTGATTGATACCTATTGGTAGGTTTTTTCTCAACATGGTGTTCAAAGGTTGTTACTTTTCCCCCAACACCATCCTAAGAAGTTGGCGGTTTAACTTCAGTATGATGTCCAAATAATGGAGACATGCACCCTAAGATCTAGTTCATCTTCCGACTCTTTTTCTGCACTCTCTTAGCCTCCTGGTTACTAATAGGTATAGGTTCACTAAAGAGGGAGGAAGAAAGAGGACCAACTAATATAGGTAGAGGAAGGGAAGGTTTAGATACCAAATCTTGTGGAATACGGGACTCTGCCATAATAAGTGACATGATGTCGTGACTCTTCCGAATCTTTTTCTGCACTCTCTTAGCCTCCTTGTTACTAATAGGTATAGGTTCAATAGAGAGGGAGGAATAAAGAGGATCAACTAATATAGGTAGAGGAAGGGAAGGTTTAGGTACTAGATCTTGTGGAATACGAGAATCTGCCATAATAAGTGACATGATGTCTCCTAGTGTTTTAGTGGAAGATGGGCTAGGAACTACCTATTATAACCCTAAATTGATCCATACATGCATACCTGGCACTTGGCCCTCTTACTTGCTATTTTTTCCAAGCCATCACTGAGTTTCTCTTCTTAAAAACTCATTTTTTGAATATGTACACTCCTTGCACCTATAATTCCCATGTACACACGCTTGCTACACCATTATATCCCACATACGTATGCCAACTACAACACTACAATCCACATATACTTGCTAAAGTTGAAAAAATTTAAAATTTGTAAGGAATTCGTTGAGATTACGGGATTTTGGGTAGTTTCCAAACTAATCCACCACCTATAGCCTGTCACCCAACCAAATAACCATCCTTTTGTCATATAAAAGGAGGTGTTGGGGTCTCATTCCAAATCTAAGCATAATAACAATGAAACTCTGCTCGTTTCACATCACCTCCTTGCCTCAAGCATTGCCTCAGAATTCCCTATTTTTCCCTTTTCCCTCCATCATAAGCCCATTCCATTTCCTAAGAAGACGGTTGAGAGGAGAAAGATACGTGGAGGTGCACTTGGATCTTGGTGAAGAGGATCCCAGACTAGGTTCGAGGAGAAATAGCGGACTTTGGTTGTAAGTAATCATTGTATTATCAATAAAATAAGAACTTTTCCTGTCCCAGAACATGATGTGTCGAATGTTTGCATTTGATTTATGTTTTTATTCTAACATATAACCCTTATTTATGTATGAAATGTATTCTTTTAGTTCCCTGTTTATATGTCTTTCAATAAAGGCCAACCTTGGGAAGAGGTTTGCAGTCAGCGGAGCCTTCAAGCACGAGAGGATCTACACTGGACGTGGAGTAAAGGTACAATTACCAGATCCTTCTTATTTTAATTTTCTTGCGTAAGTATGTGGTATGTTTGGGGTATTTAGAGAGGTAGGAGAATTTTAAATGGTTATTGATCTTCCTACATTGTAAACCCTGGTGTAGCCATAGGGGGGGTTTTCCCGCTAATAGAACAGGTGACCATACTATGGAAAACCTCTAGGGTTTTAGGGGATTTGTTTTGGGTGTTTGATTGGGTTTATACCTTTTGAGTTTCTTTTTGAGTTTGCTGAGTCTTTAAGGGATTCTGGTCACCTGTTGGTTTCATACCAGTTCTCCCTGCTATATCATTCTATCTATTTCATTTCTTTTTTTTCAAGGAATACAAAGGTGTACACGACTTGTTGTGGGTCAGCACACATACATACACGACCTTCTTTATAGACAACCTACGTACATATGCAGGATACTTAAGCATCAATAGAGTACCTGTGTCAAGAAATTGTTTTTAAGAAGAGGTAGTCAACCTCTTCCCTAATTGAAGTTTTACTTCTCGGGGTTTCTTGATTACATATAGTGTCTCTGGTTTTTACAGTCAAAGACTGGGTTAGATGTCAGTTTTCTTATCTTTTTAAAGATTTCTTGTGTTTACTTCGAAAGGGTTTTGGGCAAGTCTTAGAGTTTTTTATCAGTATGTTTTGGTGTCTTTAGCGACTCCTTGGGATCTGCAGTGGGCCAGAGGTTAGTTTCAGTCTTGTCTTGTTTTTCACTTTTTCCCCTTTCGATTGCTTTAAAGAAAAAGAAAAAGAATTTATTTCAAGTTTCTTATTTGAAGCATTTTAAAAAGAAAAGAAAAATATTTCATTTCTTAGTTTGGTAAAGTAGTTAGGGTTTAGTTATTTTACTTGAAATGAAAAATGAGTTCAATTTTTAAGTTATTTACTGATTTATTAGAACATTAAGTAGCTTGTAGTCGAGTGAAATTTCATTTTAAGTCTTCCTTTTAAAGATCTTGAAAAAGTTAGTTATGAAAGGTTGGTTGAGTTAGTTGCAAATATTTATTGTTAACTAGAAGTAATTTTTCTTTCAGTTTTATTTACTTCTCCTTTGTCGTCTACCATACACATCACTAGTTTCACTTCCATTTCCTTTGAGTTAAAACAAGCCATTTAAAATTAACGCTAATTAAAATTTACTAGACTTTATGTTTGTAACATCAATCAACTAGTTTAGGCTAGAGCCTTGAATTAGGTTGGAGAGGAAACTCTTTAAGGCATATAAACAAACATTGGAGTCTGAGCTAGGGCATGTAAAAAGTCCAGTGACATGAAAGTTATCCAGGACCCCCCTCTAACACAAGGGTTAAACACGAGGTTGTGTGTGGAAAGGTATTGGAGATTGTTGGGTATGTGTTATATTCTTTGCATGTGTGTGTGTGTGGGTGCGTCAGATACGACAATTGCGTCTGACGATCCCTTCACCTAGAGCTCTGTCGTGTGCACTGGGTGCTTTCCTAGGGGGGTCCCAGGGGGGGGCAGGTATGCCCCCCCCTGGTTACGTGCAGGGTTCGGGGCAGCACCCCCAATTTTTTTTTTGGTGGTTTTTCGCTATTTTTAGCGGATTTTGCTATTTTTAGCTGATTTGTAAATTAATCCCGGATTAAGGGATTAGGGTTTTGGTATCTACGGAATACCTAAAAACATTGTATATATTGTATGGCG
>JZKD02S2128626.1:107020-120750 GCA_000966675.3 Picea glauca
TCTACGGAATACCTAAAAACATTGTATATATTGTATGGCGAATGGTGAAATTCGATATAATGAAAATAAGAAAGGTTTTCTCGGTTGAGGGTTTCCGGTAAAAATCTCTGTGTATGAGCCATTGATTAATTTCTGCATTGCTTAAGAACCTATATGCATTGCTTTACTTCGCAGGTTTAAAAATTATAGAGATAACCCCTCCAAAGCCGGACCAAGCGTAGTGGGGAACACATATTGAGGACTTGACTTGGGATACTATCGGTTTCATTTGCCTACAAAGATTCATTGACCTCGAATTCGTTCGAGATCCTTAGTTGTATTCCATACCACTTTCTCTCGATACCCTTGGTAGGTTTCAGAATTGTTATCCTGCTCATTGCGATCCACTTGACTATTGGTTGTACCCTCATAGTGACTGTTTACGAGATGGAAACTTAGTTGTCCTTATCCTAGAGACTTACACAGGTGACTGTAGGGGTATACCACGGTACCTAGGGTAGACGTCGAGCCATTCTTTGTAGAGTATATGTGGAGGGTGCTTCCATTTTTGAGTTGCACTTGCACCGGTAAGTTGCTCTAGTGTTGGCTGGTGTAACTATTCCTCCTACTAGATAGTGGTGTTCTTGATTTACCTTTAGGAATTTTCAGTGTGTGCTCTGTGCTCCCTAGTTTTCCATAGTGAGTTAGTTATTCATTTATTTGGGTCTTTGACCTAAGGTGGTAGAATGCCCACTCTATCGGTTGTGAGGAATTTTCGGTCTTCCGCTTAGAAACGTGGAGCCACCTCTTTATAGGTGTTGTTTTTATACCACTGGCTCGCTAAGAGTCAGTATCTGAGACATTTACAAACTTGAACGATCCCGCAAGGGGAGAACCTATGCATAAGATCTTCATGGCTACAGTTCCCGATGATACCAACCAAGAAACCCCTTCACAAGGGTATTCTTGTGCTTTTCCTGTCTTCAAAAACATTGATGTCCCTTTAATGGCCACTTTGTACATTCCTGGGTTGAATGTGGGACTACCAATTTGGTTGGGTACCATTCCAAATGTCACGAATGCTCTTGATGATTCTAAGTTAAGCACTTTATGTCATGGGCACCATGTAGATGTTCCGTCATCAACAAAGTATTCTCCTCCTCCTTTTCCCGCCTCTGGTGAAAGTACAATTACAAGTAACTGAAATTCTAAATGGAATAGAAAGAGAAAGAATAGGAAGAAGAAATAACCAACCTCTGTGAGTCATTTTGGAAATGGTTCCTCAACCTCTACATGTCATGTTGAAGACCAACACCTAGCCTATGCAATTCATGCTTGGGGCATGAACCTAGTCCCTGCAAGTCATACTGGAGTTCAATCACCAACCTATGTAAGTCATGTTCAAGGAGATTTGCAACCAACCACTGCTAGTCATGCTGGGGGCATTGATTCTGTTTAGAAACCTAGACGGATAGGATGTAAGCCTAAGTTACCTTGTAAGCTTTGAAAGGGAGATCACCTTACTCATTTGTGCTATAGTATTCTAGAGGTATAAATATTGTGGTCCCTGTCTGCAAGCTCTTCTGATTCTGATTCTTTTAAGGTTTCCTTGTAGCCTATTCAGCCAGTGGTTGAGAAAGTGGTCACGCCAATGCATTATTCAGCTGACCCCACTCTTCTATTGGAGAGTGTCGAGTCTACCAATGTGGTTGGGTCAATACATTATTTGGATGATCCCACTTCTCTTTTGGGGGGTGTTGTGTCTGTAGACCATGTTTTCTCACAACCTATTCAACCACTGGTTGAGAAAGTGGTCATGCCGATGCAGTCTTCAGCTGATCCCACTCTTTTCTTGGAGAGTGTCAAGTCTACCAAAGTGGTCACGCCGATGCAATCTTCAGCTGATCCCACTCTTCTCTTGGAGAGTGATGTCTCTATCGACTATGTTTTTAGCATTTATAGTTCAGTAATTTCAGAACAAGGGGGAATTCCACTCACTTCGAGCACACCCCCTCCAAGCCCTAGGATGGGTTCCTTTGATTGGAATGATCTTGTTGAGCCTCATCTTCCTTCTTCCACACCTTTTCAAATAAGGGTTGAAGTTAATTTAACAAAAAATTATCAATGTATTGTGGATGAACGAGCCTCTACAAGTATTTTATCCTCCTCGGTTTGGAAAGTCTTGGGATCTCTCAATCTTGTGTCTTCTTCGCATGAGCTATTGGCTTTTGAAAAACATCCTAGTGAATATTTGGGGGTTCTTCCCCAGTTTCCTATCTCATTAGGTGGGAAGACTATCCTTGTCAATGTTATAGTGGTGCAAGGCCCATTAGATTTCAATATGCTTCTCGAGCATGATTATGTATATTCTATGAACATTGGGATGTCTATTCTCTTCTCGATGATGCATTTCCCTCATAATGGAAGCATTGTCACTATCGACCAGTTGGAATCTGATAATCATCATCCTAATTCAATGTTAGTTCAGGTTGCCCCTTTATATGTTTCTTGTGTTCATGTAGACTCTACCCCACCATAGGTTAATTATGTGTTGTTTTATCCTCGATGTTCAATTTCTCCTGAGAGGGAACTTGTTCACTCATGTTTTCCTTCTCAAGAAATGGTCTCGACAATTGACCCATTGGTTTATCCAATGGGGGCATGGAAACCCTTGCTTCCCCCTCTTGGTACAAGTTATCTCATGGGATTAATTGAGAAAAGTAGCTCCTTCGAGTCTTCTTTAAGCACTTTTCAGACTCTCTAAACATGAAAATATTGTCAAGTGATCTTGTTTCCCTTCACGCTCGCCAAACTCTAATTTGAAGACACGTCTGTCCGACGATAGTTGACCCCTTTTTCGATCTGAATGGTCAATTTTATGAACAAAGGTATACTCTAGGAACTTTGATTTTCTAGAAGAGTATTCTCATGTATAAGTTTAACCCTTTTTGAAGCCCGAGGGACTAAATTTACGAAAAAGGAACCCCCACAGAGTCCATAGTTAAGCTCTTTTCAGACTCCCTAAAATTGAAAATATTTCTGAGTGACCTTGTTATTTCACACTTGTTAAATTGGTCCAGAAGAACATCCCCTACAAGGTCCATACTTAAGCTCTTTTCAGTCTCCTTGTTATTGAAAAGATCATCGAGTGACCTTGTTCGTTAACACTCGTTAAATTGGCACATAAGAACATCTATTGCCATGAGTTTACCCCTTTTTATGGCTTGTAGATTATGGAGGAAAAAGGTACACCTCGGGAGATTCATCTCAATGGGAGAGTTATCCTAAGTAAATTTTATACTTTTTTGGGCTAAGGAGACTAAATCTAGAAAAAGGTAGTGAGTCCATAGTTAAGCTCTTTTCAGATTTCTTAAAATTGAAAAGATTGCTAAGTGATATTGTTTGTGTCACACTCGTTAAAATGGTTTTGAATATACATCTTTTCGGTGCAATTTTATCCCTTTTTCGAATCGACTAGACTACTTCCGAAAAGGTACTCCACTGGAGTCTTCTTTTACGTTTTTTCAGACTCTCTAAACGTGAAAAAAATACTAAGCTTACCTTCTCTGGGCTCATGAAAAATACATTGAAGGGGGTTTCATTGTGTCTTGCTAATCACATTTTCATCTCTGCATCTTTGGCCTAATGCTAGATCCATGTTGCCCTCAACTGAACCTTTGAAGCATGCCTTATATGCAAGCCTTGTAGCACTTTGCCTCTGCGACCTGACACCTTGACCCATGAAGGAATTTTCCCTGAGTGTCCTTTTTATGCACATGTCTCCTTGCTCTGAGAATTAGTGTGTTCCTTGCGCTTAGAACTAGTATGCTTGCGACACTCATTCCTCCTTTGTAGCGTAGCATTATTTTATTCTTTTTCAAGCTCTTTAAAAATATTGAAAAAGACAAAAAAATAAAAAAAACCCCAAAAAGAGGAAGGGAAATATATATTCTTTTTTGGAAGCATAATGAGTCTCCCTTGGACAAAGAACATCCTCCTGTTTGTTCGTCAATATTTGGGATTTAATATGACCTTAGGAAGTTGTTCTCGCTACATAGAACTGTGTCCTCCTCTGTTTGGTTATTCTTCCAAACACATGGAGAGTTTGTGTTTCCTCCTGCATTGTGAACTTATGTCAATGTCATGTTGCATGAGTTTGATCATCTTTCATGCTCTTGTCCAAGGTAAGTTTCACCCAGCCTAATTCGAATTTTCTATAGTTTCTCTCTTGACCTCATGTCTGACCATCCCAAAATCCCAATCAACTCCTTGTTCGAAATCAATGAAGTTCTTTGGCTGATCATCGAGATATTTTTTTTTTTCTCGACGAGACGTCGAAGACCTCTGGGTAGTGAAGTCATACACTTACATTACACTCCTACCTAAGTTTTGAAGATCTTAAATTTGTTTCTCGAGCTCTGAAGGCCACATCTCTAGCCATCAGGCATCATTGGCTTCTTGAAGATGGATACTATACATGCATATCTTTGATTTTGAGATGTGGATCCATTTTGTATTTCTCGCGACTACACTTTATATAGTTATGTGACATGGATCTGCAGTGTATTTTATTGGAAGCCATGATTAATTTCATCCCGAGCATGGGTATGTCTGCCTTGGAGAGACTGTTGTTATTTTTGCATATGGCACGTTCTGAAATCTGGTCCCGGGCACGTTCTGAAATCTGGTCCCGGGCTCACTCGCTTCGTACATTGGTGAAGATTTGCTAATGTATTTCAGCCATCAGATGCTCTTCTGACCTCACACATTAGGGAGAATCTTTTATAACCCTAAATTTCTCCATACATGCATACCTGGCACTTGGACCTCTTACTTTCTATATTTGTCAAGCCATCATTGAGTCTCTCTTCTTAAAAACTCAGTTTTTGAAGATGTACGCGCTCTGCAGAAATACTGCACGTGTACACATGCCTGCTGCACCACTATATCCCACTTACGTATGCTAGCTGCACCACTACAACCCTCGTATACTTGCTAAAGTTGAAAAAAATAAAAATTTGCAAGGAATTCATTGAGATTACAGGCTATTGGGTAGTTTCCCAACTAATCAACCGCCTATAGCCCATCACCCAACCGAATAACCATCCTTTTATCATATAAAAGGAGTTTTTTGGGTCTCATTCCAAATATAAGCATAAGAACAGTGAAATTCTACCTGTTTCACATCCCCTCCTTGCCCCAAGCATTTGTAACCTTGTTGTGAGAATTGCCTCAAAATTACCCACTTTTCCCTTTTTCCTCCATCATAAGCCCATTCCATTTCCTAAGAAGATGGTTGAGATGAGAAAGATACATGAAGGTGCACTTGGATCTTGGTGAAGAGGATCCCAAACCAGGTTCGAGGAGTAGTATATGACTTTGGTTGTGAGTAATCACTGTATTATCAATAAAAGAAGTACTTTTCCTGTCCCAGAACATGATGTGTCGAATGTTTTCATTTGATTTATGTTTTTATTCTAACATATATACCTTATTTATGTATGAAATGTATGATTGTAGTTCCCTGTTTATCTGTCTTTGAATGAAGGCTATCGTTGGGACGAGGTTTGTAGTCAGCGGAGCCTTCAAGCGCGAGAGGATCTACATTGGATGCAGAGTAAAGGTACAATTACTGGATCCTTCTTATTTTAATTTTCTTGCATAAGTCTGGGGTAATTTTGGGGTATTTAGAGAGTTAGTATACTTTTAAACAGTTATATATCTTCCTACATTGTAAACCCTGGTGTAGCCATAGGGGGGGTTTTCCATCT
Organism: Picea glauca; assembly: GCA_000966675.3. Lineage (NCBI taxonomy): Eukaryota > Viridiplantae > Streptophyta > Pinopsida > Pinales > Pinaceae > Picea > Picea glauca. Next base: position 112,771 of record JZKD02S2128626.1, read on the forward strand.
AGCACTACTCGAGGATTATTGCACCATACCCGTAATCATATTTAACATGGAAAACTCATGTACGGGATTGGGGGGAGGTAAGGGAAAAAATCCCATGAGTGAGGAATCCTTGAGGAGACTTACTCCCACACTTTCATACTTAAGATCACATTGTCCTAGGAAAGGGATATTATTTGTTGTAGAAATATTGAGATCTGGTGTGCAATAATCAAGTTGGTCAACAATCACAATTTTCCCTTAATGGGGAAATTGAAAAATGCGAAAGACTGAATAAGTGACGACATTCATCGCATAGAACCAACTGTGACTTAGCAACAAATAATAATCCAGGGGCGCATCAACCACTTCAATGTCAATAAAAATGAATTTTCCCTTTAATTCCACATCGAAATATTGCAAGAGTCTATAAGGTTAGAAACCACGTCCATCAAAACATTTAAGGGTGGTACGAGACTGGTTAATTTCAGGAGAACCAATGGCTCTCTAGTAGGACAGTCATGACACATGTGGAAGCTCCTTCATCCAAAACAGTGTGATGGATGTTCTCCCCATGAACCATAGTCTGAATTTGGAATTCCATGTGGTGGGAGAGCCTTGGTTAGAAATAGTCCATATTAAACATAATCATATTTGATGCCTATGGATCCAAAACAACAATGGCTGACAACAAGGTTCTATGTTGACTTGGACAGTTCGTAGAACTTCAAGTGTCGACGCAACACAAGGTTCTTGCACCAAATATTCAACAATGTTGTATTTTTTAGTAGTGCGGGCACTTGGATTAAATAGCGATTTTCAAATTGTTCCCTTGGGTGGGTGAAAAATTGAGTCAACAACAAGCCTCTATATCTTAAGAGGGGTGGAGGATGGAGGAGGAGTGTAAGTGGAGGGATAATTGATATCACCTCCATTGGCATGATTTTCTGGAGGAGTGTCATAAGTCTTAGCTTTGGCTGTTAGACTAACCATTTCCTTACAAATAAAAACCTGAGTGGAACTTGAGGAAACATCCCCATCGTGGGAATGACCTGTGTTGCCTTCTTATGGAGGGGAAAGATTTTGTACTACCATTTCTTGTTGTTGAGTTGGGAAAGGGTCAATTAACGCTACGGGTAGGGAGGTACCCTTCAGAATTTTTTTGACTTTCTCACGATGAGGGTGGTCTTTCGTGTAGTGGTACTCCGTACAAATCATGAAGGGAATCTTAAGTTTCCTTTTCGGTTGGGTATCAACAATTTTTTTTACTCTCCTGTTGTTTAGAATATTTCTTGGATTTACCCTTGTTTTTATTCTTACCTCCAGGTTGTTGAGATAAAGTGGAATGGATTGCATTCACCTCGAAGGTTTGAGTAGGAGAAGAAGAAGTTTTGGTGTTGGTAACAGAACCCACCATGCCATTTACACAGGCTTCTGAAATAGGTCTTTTCATATCATTTGACAGGAAAGGAGCATGAGGGATCATATTGTAAAGTGTCCCAAACTAGGAATAAACCAAGTCCAAATATTGTGCACGACTGATGGCTTGCTCCTCAGTGACAACACCTCCAATGGCGACATCTCTAGCGATGGGTGGAAAAAGTGACTTGGTAAACCAATCTACCATAAGTTGGTCTAGAATGGTGGCTTTAATAAATCATCTTCACCACTTCCATTCATGAATATGATCAGATATATGAGTGGAGGTGTATTTATTAAGCGAAGTTCAAATATCTGTACCATTTTCATACCGGATCGACAGTTGGAAATGTGTCAAAAAATCCATAGCTAAAGAGTTGAAGTTGGTAAAGGAATGTTGTGGCAGTTCAATATACCATTTCGCTCCCACTCTTGTGAGGGTTCACTGAAAAGGTCGTAAACGAATGGAATCATCCATCAAATAGTTCAAATAACACCATAGATGGAAGGTCATTATGTGGTGATGCAAACCCCCAACCACTCTCTGGGGTCTACGGGACCTCCCAACTTAGGATCATTTGACTTCGGGAGCTGGATCAACTCACATGATCCTTTCGAGCCCTCAAAACTGATTTCATAGGTCCTATGTCCTTCTTCCCGAGTGAAAAATCCACTTTTCGAGAGTCCCTGAGTACTCACAAGTACTTCAAGGGACCTTGGGCGAAAATCCATGGGATAAATATCCAATCTCCAGAGAATTCAGGACTTCAGAACTCCTAGACTTCGGGAGTTTCAAAAAAATCGCACTGTGCTCCTCCTGAACACCGAAGTGGAAAATTTCTGAACTGATAATCAAAGATCAATGACCCACAGGACTTGTTGAAATCCACGACATGGAATGGTTTCGCTATTTCGGGCTTCGACAATTATGCCCGCTCCAACACTCTATCCTCCCAGAGAGTGGAACTCTGAATCAGATCAGATGGTTGTCCTTCCTTCAGAGATCCACCTCTTATACCCGCTCTGTAGCTCCAGGATTCAGGACATTTTGAGCACTACTTCATGGATCTACTAGAGTGCTGAGTCTCTGGATATTGGGATCTACTTCCACACATCTCCCATTTATTAAGGATGTGGATCTACTCCACTCTTTAGAGCTTCAAGGAATTTTCAAACCTTCACAATCACGTCCCCTTTCTCTTGGATGGTTGGTCTTCCAGACTCAACGATCTGTTGAAATGTGTCCACTAGAATCAATGCTCTAGATGAGTTTCAAACTTCATAAATTTGAGGGTTCCAACTTCTTTCCACTCCACACTCCAAATTCTTCGAACTTACGAAGTTTGAAGGATTTAACAAGTTAAATCCTCTTCTTCTTTACCATATCTAAAATCTAGGAAAAGCTTTGGTTTCTCCATGAGAGGATCTCATCCGCTCGTCTTCCAATCTAATAAAAATCATCCTTTTCCAAAGTATCTTTTTCACTTTCCTTCTTGAGCTTGACCAAGCAAGGAAATTTGAACCTATGCGCCTTCCTTTGCACTCCCCTGAAAAATTTACAATTTCAGACTTAGAAAGTTTCTAAGTCACTCCTGTGCACCTTTGGAATCTATTTACCTTGAGACTTTGGAGTTTCCTTGAGAACTTCTCACACACTCCTTGCGCTCTCTAGACTTAAATGCTTTGACACTCCAACTAAGTGAAAGCCCAATGCACACCTTGAATGGGTTTGTTCTCAGGCTTTGCTCTCCATTGAGCGATTGTGCACTCCTTGCACTTCTCCTTCAAAGTTTCACACTACCTCTTTTGAGCTTCTGATTCATACTCGAATCAGCCTTCACACACCTTGAGAGCACTAGGAACTCCTTGCACCATAACTCTCAGAAGAGAAACAATTGAAACTTAAAGAAACATTAATAGTTCCTCAATCTAACTAGAAAATGCATACATATGGGCATAATCAACCATAGAAAGAAAATAATATAATATTTACTCAATGAACTCATAAATAAATAATACCATGCAATTGGAATCAATGCTATTTGTTTATATTCATTCAACAAAGTAAGTACATGGACTCATATAGTTCTTTGCAGATCCATTTTCTTTCAGCAGAAAAATATATTTTCCTTCATAAATCTTCTTACACTTACATTCAACTACAATAATAAGATACAATAGCCTCATTTGGGAATATATTGCATATATTTATACATGAGGATCTTCTTGAGCCTTCTCTCCATACTACCTTAGTGTTATCCTATCACAATTAAATCATTCATCTACTAAGGCCTACTACATTGAATGAGCATTTACAAACTGGATAAGAGTTGGCCCTCGAAATCTATACAATCCTACAGATAATTAAGGAGATTACAATATCAAGCGATCCTATACAATGGATTAATTCTCCAAATATTAAAATATCTTTAATTACAATTTTTCAAAAATTTAAGATGATCTTCCCTCCTTGGGATCAAAACCAACTTTAAATGTGCACGTTGGGCGTTGAGTTGTCCTTCACTTGGCCTATATAGACTGATGACGATGATCCTGCATCATACTCTGGGAAACATATTCATGGACTCTTGTCCATGATCTCGTGCACTGTTTTCCCATGCTTCTGAATATTAGGTTCAATTACCCAACTAGCATCTTTTGTTGGGTGATCTTTCCCCTTCACCAGGTACTCAAAATAAGTTTTCCTCCTGTTCTTCAGGTCAATCCTTTGATCTAGAATTCTCTCCATCTGTGGCCTCTCTGCTGTGGGAATTTTCTTCTCCCACTGGACCTTCTTCTGATCATTTCATTCTCATGTATCATCCATCCTTTAAGGGTATAGGTATGCAACATTAAATATTGGTGATATTCCAATATTTTCTGGGAGTTCAATCTGATAAGTGTTGGCAATAAAATTTTTGAGGATTTTACATGGTCCTATCTTATTCATATTTAACTTGTTATATGTTCCTCTTGGGAACATTTACTTCCTCAAGTGTGTCAGAAATTGATCTCCAACCTTGAAATGAACCTCTCTTCTTCTCTAGTCAATTTGACTCTTGTACTTATGGTCGCTATCCTGTAACTGCCCTTTTATCTGATCATGTAGTTTGTGCATCTCTGCAACAAAATATTCTTCTCTTGTATTTCAAAACTCATCATGTACCAAAGTTATTAACTATGAAATTCCTCTTGGATGCATCCCATACACTATTTGAAATGGAATTTTTTGAGTCCTTCTGTTCGGTGAATCATTATAAGAAAAATATTCCTGGGGAAGAATCTGATCCCACTGACTGTGATGTTAAGTGACCAAACTCTTCAATAAATTTCCCAAACTTTGATTTACTACCTCAGTCTGTCTATCTTCATGAGGTTGATATGATGAACTAAAGGACAAGTCTTTCCCCAACTTCTTACACAGAGTTCTCCAAAAGTTTCACATGAATTTGGTATCTCTGTCTCATACTATACTTATGGGCAAGTCATGTAATCTCACAACCTTCGTGAAAAACAAATTGGTTATGTGAGTTGGATCACTGATTTTCTGGCATGGTATGAAATGTGCCATCTTTGAGAACCTTCCAACCACTACAAATATGGAATCACTCTGCCTATGGGTTCTTGGTAATCACAACATGAAATCCATGTTTATGGCATCCCACGGCCTATCTGGAATAGGAAATGGTTGATACATACCAGTTTTATGTTGTTTTCCTTTGGAATACTTGCAGACTCTATACTTGTCCACAAATTTCTTTACATCGGATCTCATACCTGGCCAATGATATGAAGAACTTAGTTGTGCATAAGTCTTATCATGGATGAAATGTCAAACCAATCCTCCACTGTGTTTTTCCTTCAACATGTTGTCTCTCATTGAGCATCTCAGAATACATAATTGACTTCCTTTGAACAATAGTCCATCCTGGATCAAATATTCCATCCACTTACTTCTGTTCCTTTAAAAAAACAATTCACATGCTTCGTAAGCCTCCTTGAAATTTGGATCTTCATGATACATCCCCTTAAGGTTTTCAAACCCTAAGGTCTCCACTTGGAATTCTTGCATAATCAGACATCTCCTGCTCAAAGAATCAACAATTTTGTTAACGCTACCACTAATGTGCTTAGTGACAAAAGTAAAATTCTGAATGAATTCTACCCATTTATCATGTATTTGATTAAACTTCCCCTGTTTGGTTATGAACTATAAAGCCTGATTGTCACTGTACAAAAAAAACTCCTTTGGAATGAGATAATGCCTCCATTTTTTTAGAGCTTGTATTACAACATAAAACTCCTTGTCATGCATTGAGTACTTCCTCTTAGTGTCATTCAGATTCTCACTGAAATAAACAACATTCTTATTGTCTTGCCTCAAGACTACACCAATAGCTACTCCACTTGCATCACATCTCACCTGAAATGTCTTTTTGAAATCTGACAGAACCAAAATTGTTTGTTTTATTATCTTCTCTTTCAATACTCTGAATCATTTTTCAGCTTCTACTATCCAATTAAAGGATCTATGCCTTTTCTTTATAGTGTCTAGTATGGGTGCACAAATGCTACTTAAATTCCTAATGAACTTCCTATAAAAACATTCTAACCCACGAAAACTTCTTACCTCAAACACGCTCCTTGGAGAAGGTGATTCTCTAATTCCCCCCCGCCTTCTTTGGATCCATATTCAACTCATTTGAAGAGATCACAAAACCAAAGTATATGATTTATGTCTTCATGAAAGAACATTTCTTCATATTTATCAACATCGTTTCTTGTTGCAACCTCCTCAATACTAGTTTCAAGTGTCTCAAATGTTCTCCTTCAGTCTTACTGAAAACTAAAATGTCATCCAAATACACAATTACAAACTTACCAATGAAATCTTTGAGTGCCTCATTTATCAATCTCATCAATGTTCTTGGATCATTTTTTAATACAAATGACATAACAATCCACTCATACAATCCTTGATTCGTCTTGAATGTTGTCTTCCATTCATCTGTTTCTCTCGTACTTATCTAATAATAACCACTCTTCAAATATATCTTGGAAAAATAATTTACTCCACTCAAGCAATCCATCAAATCATCCATTCTAGGTAAAGTAAATCTATACATGATGGTTATCTTGTTGATGGATCTAGAATCTGTGCACATTCTTCAATCTCCATCTTTCTTTGGACTCAACATAGTTGGTATTGTACATGGACTCAATCTTTCCTTGACTAAACCTTTATCCAACAACTCCTGGACTTGATTCTTGACCTCTTCATTCTCTTGAGGTGTCAACCTATATGCTTCTTTATTTGGAAAACTCACTCCTGGAATAAGGTCAATGTGGTGATTGATACTCCTGATGGGCGGTAAAGAACGAGGTAATTCATCCACCACAATGTCAACAAAATTATCCAACAATTCTTGAATTTCTATAGGCAGATCATCCATAGAAGTGCTTGTAAGCATGACTATGGGTTTTCTTACCACAACAAACTGCATTTCCTATTCCTTCTTGACTTCATTCAAGAGTTCCTTCCCACTCATGAGAAGTATGCTAGAACTAACTTCTTTATTGTCTCCTTTATATTCTATTCACAATAACATATGCTTACGACCATTCTTCTCAAGGGTGTAAGTATTTTCCCTTCCATCATGTATGACATTTATGTCATATTGCCAGGGTCTTCCCAAAAAAACATGACAAACATCCATAGGTATGACATCACATAGAATCTCATCTTTATAACCACCACTAGTACATATGACCAAATTTACGACAGTTTTTCGTTGATATTGCCACACTTATCCATCGCAATTTCCACGAAAGCTGATATTTGTTTTCATTGGATTAATTTCGTCGCTATATCCACGATCCAGGTGTGTGTGGAAACATCGACGAAATTAACTCTCCATGTGTCACCACCTTCAAGATCGGTTAACCCTATGGATCGTCGCAATTACGATGAAACTTTGTTACAATTGAGACGAAAAGTTATGCCAAGCCAATAAATTACAACGCAGATGTTGAATGTGCGACACCAAACCGTCGCAACTTGCGACAAAAATCCATGGTAATATCGATGAAACACTATCTCAAAACCAAATCTACGATGCAGATGTTGTATGTTTGACGAAAATTCGTGGCAAATTGCGATGAAAGTTTGTCGCTATAGCGACAGTTTTAGTAAAATAGTAAAAAAAAATTTGACGAACTTTCGTCGATATTGCTACGGTGACTTTAAGTTTAAAAAAAATAAATTACATGAAATATGGTATTACCATATTACATTGTAATATGGTATACCATATTGTATGCCATATTACAAAGTAATATGGTAATGCCATATTACAAAGTAATATGGTAATTCCATATTACATTGTAATATGGCATTACCATATTACATTGTAATATGGTAATGTCATATTACAATGTAATATGGCATTACCATATTACATTGTAATATTGTAATGCCATATTACATTGTAATATGACATTACTATTACATTGTAATATTGTAATATTGTAATATATTGTAATATATATATCCCCTACAAATAATCAAGGCACTAATCAACCAAA
>JZKD02S2128626.1:126647-144104 GCA_000966675.3 Picea glauca
TTTATGTTTCTTTACATTCATAAAACTGACAATTGGGATATCATCATCATCTAAGGACATTGTATTTCATGTGCCCTGTCCTTCTATTGTTTGTGTGCGCTCATGTACCATACTTATGGTATGTCACTGAGAAGGGTTAGTTGGCATTTGTTCAGGGTTGTGAACTGGAACAACGAAAATGATCATATCGATATGTTGAAATATGATTGAAATAACTAATTCATTGTTTTGATTAACATTACACTATTTCTCTTTACTTGTCTCTGTAGCTGGGACAATTGGTGCATTAATTTCCTGTCCACTTGGTTGCTCTTGCATTTCACCTTTCTGAGCTACATGCTCTTGAATTTTGAGAAGATAATATATAAGTATAAGTTAGGAAATAAATATCTACAATTACAGTAAATATTTCTAATTCTTAAGCATACATATCGGAATGGGTACTCTGCTCTACATTATCATTGGACATGTGGACCCTTGTATGACACAGTGTTTGTTGAATACCGCTTGATTCACTGCTGTGGTAGCACTGTTGCTTGAAAAAAAATATAAATACTTAGTTAAGGGTGATATAATAAAATATGAATAAACTTTACAAGCATGCTATTGCGGTTTACCTATTCATTTGATTTACTTGCGTGGTTGGGGAGATAGGAGTCTCGCCCAAGATTCTTCTATATTCAATCACACTTTTAAAACCATGCTTGTAACCAAGCTTTAGGTCCTCCTCGGTGGCAGCAGTGTCGAACATATTTAACTGCAATGCATAACACCATTAAAAATACCAATAAAAAAAACATATATTTGATCGCTACTGTTAAATAAATATTAACCACAGTTAATCATTTAAATATTACTATTCGGGCTTTGAGTTTTTCATAGCCACCCTGGCCTAGTTTATGTTGGACATGTTTTTCCACTCTGGCCTTTGTTTCTTTGGATGTGTCTAGTAGCCTACATATGGAATTTTTGAAAAAATAAGATATCAGAATTGTTACTTAAAACATGAAAGAAAAACATAAATGCTCATATTTCACTGATAATATGAAATGTGTTGTACCTTGCTTGACCATCTCGTGGTTGTCGTCCTTGTTTTTTAAACAAGTTCTCCTTTGCATCCTCTATTAGCACTTTCCACTCTTTCTTGGGAACCATGGGAGGACACTCGTGCTTGAGGTCTATTTGCAATTTATCCCTATACTTGGCCCTAGTGTATTTTAAATTCTCCCTAGCCAACTTTGTAACCACTTTCTTGTTGAAAGTGTTGCCGAACAAGTTTACCGTGTGATCTATTAAATCATATTTCTTTTTTCTATCTTGGATTTTCCACCGTGTGTGAATAGTGGGGCCAAACAACTCCAATGCTTTGTCATGTAAGTTTCTATAGAAAACATTGTTTCTTGCAGTAACGTGTTATCCATTAATTAATTAATAATATCAACAAATGTCCATTTCAATTTCATGAAAAAAATGAATCAATTAATGGGACAATTACCTGCAATCTTCTGAATCTTTATCGGAACACATGTGTCATCCACCAGAAAGATGACATCTAGTGATCCAGTTCTTTTAATTCATTCTGCTCCATGTAGAATAGGATCCTGTGAACCTACACTATGTTCCTCTCCGGATTCATCATGTGGAGTCCTAGGATATGGCTCATCATGCTCCGGCATGTCATTCCAGTAAAAATTGCCTCACTCATCAATGGATTCTAGGGGAACCTTAGGAGGCTCAAAAAACCTCACTTGCACTTTGCTATGTTGACCTTGTTTTTGCATTGGACCCTCAATTCTACCTATAGCAGTTGCAGGATCGAGAAGTTACCCACACACAGGGTTTAAAAACTCCTACAAACAAATTTTTTTTCTTTATCAGATCATATACGAAATATAAAACTAAAAAACGGATATGAAATTGTCATAGCTAATAAAAATATGTAAAGATGCCACTTACCCCAAAATTAGTTATTGTAGTTTGTAGCTCTACAATTTTTTCCATGTCCTCCTGTGTCAGGGGTCTTTTCCTAATCAAACCTAGATATTCCATGTTAGCCTTCTTCAAGGCCTTCGTTACAGTTGTCATTGGGTTTGTTGAATAATATATTTTGTCCTCATCAATATCATATGTGGGAGCCTAGACAGATGTTGACACAATAAATCAATCAACAAAAGTTATGAAATTCACCTCTAACATTAAAAAAATGAAATATTGCAATAAGATCAGAAAAACAATAACAAAATTTTAGAAATTTAGGTGTTGTAGTCATAGCTTGTTAATGTATTTAACATTTACCTGGTGAGGCACTGTGGGTGCCTTTCCATGGTCACCCTAGAGAGATGTACCAGGTGAAACTCAGACATGGTCACCCTGGACAGAAGTTGACACAATAAATCAATCAACAAAAGTTATGAAATTCACCTGTAACATTTAAAAAATGAAATATTGGAGTAATATCAGAAAAAAAAAATGAAATTTCAGAAATTTAGTTGTTGCAGTCATAAGTTGTTACTGTAATTAACATTTAGTTGCTGAGGCACAGTGGGTGCCTTTCCAGGGTCACCCTGGAGAGATGTAGTGGGTGATTTTCTACCATGGTCACCCTGGACAGATGTTGGCACAATAAATCAATCAATAAAAGTTATGAAATTCACCTGTAACATTAAGAAAATGAAATATTGCAATAATAAAAGAAAAAAAAATAATGAAATTTCTAAAAATTAGTTGTTGTAGTAATAATTTTTTAGTGTATTTAACATTTACCTGCTGAGGTGAAGTGGGTTCCTTTCCACGGTCACCCTCTCCATCTATTCGATTTAAGTTGTAATCGATCAACAACTCTTCACCTGGAACTATTGTTTTTGTTGCACATACAAATATAAGATTTCCCTCGCGTGCTTCAAATATACAATTCAGTTTATTAGTTGTTTCCACTGGTCATGTACTATTTATAAAGTCCGCAATGTTTCCAGTAGATTTTGGCCTTCCATCGATATACATAGTTGACCCTTTATTTTGATTGTTATCTAGTAGTTTTATATAATTTGCGACAACTCTGTATCTCCGCATACTTTGCGTATATCAGACCAACATCAACCAGTGATTGTATTTGTATAATGGTCTAACATACTCCATCAATTCAGTTACAGTGCCATAGCCGACCTTTATGCCATCCATGGAAAATAACCCCAATCCATGTAAGGACAAAGGAGCAATGTGATACATCCTTCCACCGATGAAGAAATCTGTGTCCACTTCAGGTAGATCCTTAGGTGACCATCATTGCCCTAGATGTTTATACCTCAAGGGAAACACAATGTCACCTATGCTCTCAACATCATAATTACACGACCCTCCATTGGCAATAAAAATTGCATGTAGGTACGAAATCTTTTCCTTAGCTTTTCAAACCTAGTTGATCTACAACTGGTAGTTCTAGTACAACATGTCTCACTTTCAACCTCTCTTACTATATCTTGATCATCACTCGAGGAAGATAGATCTGATAGATACCTATTTGGTGGTACCTACACTCGTTAAAACAAGAAGATAAATTATCGTGCCAATATACGTTTTTGGTATCAACAAAGTTGCATAAAGTTGAAATTGCCACACCTATCTGTCATATAGTTGCATAAACTTGAAATTGCCACACCTAGTTGCATATTGTTGCATATAGTTGCAATATAGTTGCATAAGTTGCAATATAGTTGCATAAGTTGCATATAGTTGCATCTAGTTGCATAAGTTGCAATATAGTTGCATAAGTTCCATAAAGTTGCTTAATTTGCATAAGTTGCATGTTGCATAGTTGCATATAGTTGGATACGAAATTGTTGCAATATAGTTGCATATAGTTGCATACGAAATTGTTGCAATGTAGTTGCATTATAGTTGCATAAGTTGCATATAGTTTCATACAGTTGCATAAGTTGCAATATAGTTGCATAAGTTGCATATAGTTGCATAAGTTGCAATATAGTACCAACATAGTTGCATATAGTTGCATATAGTTGCATTTAGTTGCAATATAGTACCAACACAGTTGCATATAGTTGCATTTAGTTGCATAAAGTTGAAATTGCAACACCTATCTGTCATATAGTTGCATAGTTGCATATAGTTGCATAGTTACATAAGTTGCATCGTTGCATAAGTTGCGTAAAGTTGCATATAGTTTATCTAGAACTGGTAGATCTAGTACAACACGTCTCACTTTCAACCTCTCTTACTATATATTGATCATGACTCGAGGAAGATAGATATGACATATACCTATTTGGTGGTACCTACACTCGTTAAAACAAGAAGATAAGTTATCACGCCAATATACGTTTTTGGTACCAACATAGTTGCATATAGTTGCATTTAGTTGCATAAAGTTGAAATTGCCACACCTATCCATCATATAGTTGCATAAAGTTTAAATTGCCACACCTAGTTGCATATAGTTGCAATATAGTTGCATAAGTTGCATATAGTTGCATAAGTTGCAATATGGTTGCATAAGTTGCAATAAAGTTGCGTAAAGTTGCATAAGTTGCAATATAGTTGCATAAGTTGAAATATAGATGCATAAGTTGCATAAGTTGCATAGTTGAATATAGTTTCATATTTGCATATAGTTGCATACAAAATTGTTGCAATATAGTTGCATATAGTTTCAATATAGTTGCATATAGTTGCATATAGTTGCAATATAGTTGCATAAGTTGCATATAGTTTCATATAGTTGCATAAGTTGCAATATAGTACCAACATAGTTGCATAGTTGCATAAGTTGCATAAAGTTGCGTAAAGTTGCATAAGTTCCATAAAGTTGATGAAGTTGCATAAGTTGCAATATAGTTGCATAAGTTGCATATAGTTGCATAAGTTGCAATATAGTTGCATATAGTTGCAATATAGTTGCATAAGTTGCATATAGTTGCATATAGTTGCATAAGTTGCAATATAGTACCAACATAGTTCCATAGTTGCATAAGTTACATAAAGTTGCATAAAGTTGCGTAAAGTTGCATAAGTTCCATAAAGTTGATGAAGTTGCATAAGTTGCAATATAGTTGCATAAGTTGCATATAGTTGCATAAGTTGCAATATAGTTGCATATAGTTGCAATATAGTTGCATTTGACCACTCACAAATATTTGAGAATATAGTTGCAATATAGTTGCAATATAGTACCAACATAGTTTCATATAGTTGCATTTAGTTGCATAAAGTTGAAATTGCCACACCTAACCGTCGTATAGTTGCAATATAGTTGCATTTGGAACCATTGGTACGTTTTCACAATAAGAATAGGTCTCAAGGTGTGTACCATGACTAGAGATGAAAAAAAGGGCCTTAGGTCCTAATCATATTTTCTTTGGCTCATTGGCCATTACCAAGGTCTCAAACCACCACATCTATCCTATTTAATAGACTATGGTGCTTGGGTGGGATATGGGTATCATTCACAATTTTTTCACACCATGTATGGAACTTAGGTTTTGTCCATGGTCAGGGAAAGAACATTAGGTTTTTAGGTCCTATTTAAATCTTCTTAGGATTAAGCTTCATGATGAAGTTGTCAAAAAACAACACGAGACACATGTAAAAATATTTATCCTCTGTGTGGGATCTTTGGTGCCATTAATATTTTTCTCATAATAAGAACGGTTCTCAAGGCTTGTACCCTGTTTAGGGGAAGAAAACAAGAACATTAAGCTCACAATGAAAGTTCTCAAATTCAAGGCCCATGAACTAGGCCTCAAATAACCATGTACATATTATTTAAGAGATATTTGGCCTCAAGGTCTATGAACTAACCATTGAATGATCATGTAGATAATGTTTAAGGGATATTTGGCCTCGAGGTGGGATTTGGACACCATTAGTATTTTTTCACATCACATATGGGAGTTTAGGCTTGTACCATCATCAAGGGAAGGAGAAAACGGAATTAGGATTTAAATGAACCTTATGTGCTTAATGACCAAGATCAAGGCCTCCAATTAATAATATGGGCAACATTGGTATGCCTTAAATAATAATAATGGCTATTAGGACACCATATGGGCACCATTCATAGGTTTTATGCATCATAGTTGGCTCTCAAGGCCTCTAAGAAGGAACTTAGAGCCATTAGGAGGATATAGTTGCATTCATAAGTTGCATTAGGAGGATATAGGTCACACATTCATAAGTTGCATATAGTTTCATATAGTTGCATAAGTCGCATATTGATGCAGGAGCATCGTAAGCAGCCATCCAAGCAAGCATAAAGGCGAAAGACAGCTGGAAAAGCACAACACACGTTTTCCACATTTTGAAATGTTTTTGAAAAAATAATGAGTAGATATTAATGTAGTAGTTAAAGGAAGCGTACTTGCATGTTGTAAACAGATCTTGAGTGATTTGCTCTCATTTGCCAGATGTAATAGACATTAAGTCTCTTTAATGAAAGTAGGTAGATTTGAATTAAGGGATTAGACAATTTTAGAAGCATAGGAGGGAAAACGGATATAGACACCCTCACCCTTGTATTATTGGATCATTAGAACAAAAGAAGAAGAGATTTTTTAAGATGTTGAGCTGTAGAGAAGAACCCATGTATAGAAGCACTCGAGTTAATAAAGCTTTGACTCAATTTTCATGGTGTTATGATGTTTAATGTTTACATTAGTTGAATGGTATGTTTACAACTGTTTGTTTTCTTTGTTTATGCATTTGTTTAAATGCTGTGTTGAATGTGTGGTTTCATGTTGAATGTATGAAGTCTGAGAGAGGAGAAGAATGAGTTTCAATTGTTTCTCTTCTTGAGAGTTCCTGCAAGGAGTGTAGTGAAACTTCCACAAGGTGTGCGTTGACAAGGGCCTAAGTATTATCTCAGAAATCTCAGGAGAGATACCATTGTTCTCATATCAGTTGAAGTGCATGTGAGGCACAGAGTTGTGCAAGGTGTGTGCAGGCTAGTTGAATACTTAGACTTATCAACTAAGGTGAAGGATTGAAGGACCACTGTTGCTAAGAGTGTACAGGGTCAAGGACTCAAATAACCAGAAAGTTATTTGAAAGTTTTCCGCAAGGAGTGCGAGTAGGATTCCTCTTGGAGGCTTGAATTGCAAGTGAAAGCTCAGGAGGGTTAGTATCTTTGAAGTGTTCAAAGGAATAAGGTGAGCGAAATCATCGCGCAGAAGTTAAGTTCACTGGAAGGACGCCAAGTCAGTTTGGCCAGAGATTCTTGAGGAGTGAATCAGGAGGTCAAAATTCTTCATGGAGAACTCGCGAAATCACGTGGACCGTTGGATCCCACAGATCTATGAGAAGGTTAAGGCTGAGTGCCTTTTAGCATTTAGAAAACTCAAGAGGAGTAATGACCATTGGATGAGAAGCATCAGGGGCCATTGATCTTGTGCTCGAAATCTGCTATTTCAGGTTTTAGAGTTTGGAGTGGCAAGCGATTTTGGAGTCACTGCATCGCAAACTCCCAGTACGCGAAATCGCACCAGCCATCAGATTAGGGGAGGCTCACTACTGTTGATCCCATTTGAAGTGGAATTTCAACATTTTGGTAATTCGGGATTCAAAACTTCAGTAATCTTGATGACAAGGAGCCGGGGCTCTTTGCATTGAAATCCCTGAAGTTGCGAAACACGACGTGCCTTGGGAGTAGGTTGTGGTCATGGAGAAATCCATTTTAGCATTTCGGCACTTCGGGTGTCAGGAAGTAGAGGAGGCAACAATCTTTGGAATCGAGAATTTCAAACTCCCAGTTTTCGAAAAGACAAAAGATCCAGAGTCGTCGGATCGTGGAGGATTTCAGCGGTAGATCACATTGGAGGTGAGGTTTCGCGAGTTCAAAGATCAGAGTTTCAGGAGGTGAGGAACCTTTATGCTGTGGATCTCGTAATTCGTGAAATCCTGAAGAGTGAAAGGAAAAATTCCCCCCCCAAAATTGAAGGACAATAGCCATGGGCCAATCGGGTTTTGGGGTTCCGGGAGTCAAGAGACAGAGTTACATGTCAACACAAATCCCGAAAACACAAAAGGAGAAAAGACGAAAGGTGGGTCCCAAGAATTAGTCAGAGGATACGTGTGACGAATGTCAAAGGAGTGGTCAAGATTCGGGGAAAATCCTGAAATACCTCCGATCTCCCCAAAAAGGGGAAATTTTTGAAAACCGGGAAATCATAAGAAAAGAGGAACGAGTGTTGGTCGTTCACTCAAGTCCCAAAAAGCCAAAATAAGTGGAAAAAAGAGGTGTGTGTTCAGCACATTGAAGGAGTCAACCTTCGTTGACGTTTCAGGTTTCTTAGGTTGAAGAGACAAGGGGCTCGACAACAGGATTCGCGAAATCGCGAAATCCCAAATCCTGAATTGGACAAAAAAACCTAAATCATATTTGTTTGTCAATTGTAGAATACACCTTGTGTGTGTGGTATTTCCTGTGGGGAAACCAAAGAGTCAATCCGACTTAGGGAAGATTTGGAACAGATCAGAATATCGTGTAGAACCTGCTGAGGAAGGGGGTGTTGCATCAAGTGATATCAAAGCTTGATTTTGTCTGTATATTTCAGGCAGAGTGAGCTAGAGGAAAAGGAGTAGTCTGATACACATCAAGTGGTATTAGAGCTCAAAACAAGTTGTTTTCTTTCTGTATCAGAGAGAACAGAGGAACATTTTATATCCATGCCGTCGAGAAGAAGAGACAAGCCAATACCAATGCCTGATCCAGCAAGGGAAAGAGAAATGTGTGAGTTACGTGCCAGGCTTGATGCTATGGAGACAACACAAAGGCACACAGTTGATGCTGGGGATATCAGTGAAGATGAAAGTGAAAATGAAGTTGGAAATGAAGGAGAAGAAGTTGCAGTTGAAGATGCTGCAAATGAATGCCTATTCAGGGCTGTTGCAAGGATAGGTGCCAGAGCAAAAATGGACATTCCAGTGTATGAGGGAAACTTGGATGTTGAAGAGCTTCTAGACTAGATTATAGATCTAGACAAGTACTTCAACTATGAGGATGTCTAGGAACATAAGAAAGTCAAACATGTCGTTACTAGACTTAAAGGGTATGCCACACTATGGTGGGATGAACTGCAGGCTGACAGACGCTGCAAGTGCAAGCAAAAAATCAAGAGCTGGGATATAATGGTTGCAAAGATGAAAGACAAATTTATACCCAAATATTATCAAATCACTCTATTTCATAGGATGAAGAATTTGAGACAGAAGTTGATGTCAGTGAAGGAACACACTAGAGAGTTCTACAAGATAAACATCAGAGAAGGTCATCGGGAAAGAAATGATGAAAAACTTACTAGGTACATGAATGGTCTACGATATGACATTCAAGATGACATGAGCATGATGACCATTTAGAATGTGGAAGATTCTTATCAGATAGATCTAAAAGATGAAGAGAAGCTGAGCCGAAATCAATGTCAAAGAGGCCGAGGTAGAATTCAAGCCAGAGGAAAAACAATTGCCCAAGATAGAACTCATAAATCTAAAGAAGAGGGGAAGAAACCTCAAACTCAACATGAGAGAGGAGGAAGCTCACAAAGAGGGTAGTATGCTGATAGGAATACTTTTCCTCGAGCCAGATGAAGAGGTAGAGGCAGAGGAAGTGAAGTAAAATGATTCGTTTGTGGAAAAATTGGACATAAATCCTATGAGTGTCTAGATAAGAAGAAAGTTGGTGGTGAAACTCACATTTTTGAAGCTCAAGGACGAAATGTTGAGGCAGAAGACATTGAGGGAGGAAGATATTTAATGATGAGGAAATTTCTCTTGAAGCCATAGGAGGAGGCAGAGAACTCGGCCCAAAGAAACAGTCTGTTTCAGACTGCTTGCAAAACCAAAGACAGGGTATGCAAGGTCATAGTGGACAACGGTAGCATAGACAATCTCATATCTACAGAGATGGTAGAAAATTTGGAGTTGGAGACTGTTGTACATCCAAGCCCATACAGAGTTTCGTGGCTACAAAAAGGACATTAGGTAAATGTCACTAAACAATGTTTAGTTTAATTTAAAATAGGAGGATATAAAGATGAAATAGTATGTGATGTCATTCCCATGGATGTTTGTCATCTATTGCTGGGTAGACAATGGCAATATGACAAAAATGTACACGTACACCCTGGAAAAAGAACACGTACACCCTGGAAAAAAATGGTAGGACTCACATGTTGTTGCCGATTAAGAACCAAGAAGTGAAAACAGAGATGAGCAACACTGTACTTCTCATGAGTCAGAAGGAACTTCTTAAGGAGGTTAAGAAGAAGGAAGACACACAATTTATTGTGGTCAGGAAGCCCAAAATTGTTTTGACAAGTATGCGAATAGATGATCTACCTAAAAAAATCCAGGAGTTGCTGGAAGAGTTTGTTGATATAGTAGTGGACAAACTACCTTGTTCGTTACCAACTATCAGGAGTATAAGCCATCATATTGATCTTATACCTGGAGCTAGTTTACCAAACAAAGCCACGTAAAGGTTGATGTCACAGGAAAATGAAGAAGTTAAGAGACAGGTCTAGGACTTAATGGACAAAGGATTGATTCAAGAGAGCTTGATTCCATGCGTTGTTCCGACAGTGCTCAGCCCAAAGAAAGATGGAGGCTGGAGAATGTGTATAGACTCAAGGGAAATCAATAAGATTACCATCAAATACAGATTTCCATTTCCAAGGATGGACGACTTGATGGATTGCTTGAGTGGAGAAAAGTTTTTTTCAAATATTGATTTTAAAAGTGGATATCATCAAATTCGAATGAGAGAAGGTGATGAATGGAAGACAACATTCAAGACGAATGAGGTGCTATATGAATGGATTGTCATGCCATTTGGATTAACAAATGCGCCCAATACTTTCATGAGATTGATGAATGAAGTCCTGAAGGATTTCATAGGGAAATTCATCATTGTATATCTTGATGATATATTAATTTTTCAGCAAGACAAAAGCAGAGCACTTAAAGCATTTAGCTGTAGTGATGAGGAGATTACAACAAGAGAAATTGCTGATCAATGTGAAGAAATCATCATTTATGAGAACAAAACTCATTTATTTGGGTTTTGTTATCTCTGCAAATGATTTGAAGATGGATCCGAAAAAGATAAATGCAATTAAGAATTGGCCATCACCAAAGAGTGTGTTTGAAGTTCAAAGCTTCCATGGTTTGGCTAGCTTCTACAGGAAATTCATCCGAAACTTCAGTGGAATTAGTGCACCAATGATGGATACTATGAAGAAAAGACACAAATCTTTTCACTGGACAGAAGAAGCAGAGAAGATCTTCAACCTCCCGAAGAAGAAGAAGAAGAAGAAGAAGCAGCAGAGAAGACCTTCCAATTCTAGTTTTGTCGGATTTTAGCAAGACATTCCAGGTCAGGTGTGACGTGAGTGGATTTGCAATTGGAGCAGTCTTGAGCCAAGACGACAGGCGGATCGCATATTTCAGTGAGAAACTAAATGAAGCGAAGATTAAGTACTCCACATATGACAGAATTCTATGCAGTCATACAAGCAATGAAGAAATGGAGACACTATTTGGTTCCCAAGGAGTTTGTTTTATACAACAATAATCACGCTTTACAATTCGTAACTCGACAGGAGAAGTTGAATCGAAAACATGCTAAATGGGTTGAATTCATGTAGAATTTTACTTTTGTGATCAAACATATTTATGGAACTGCTAACAAAGTTGTTGATGCTTTGAGCAGGAAATGTTTTCTTATGTAGGAATTTAGAGTCAATACTTTGGGTTTTGATAACCTCAAAGAAATGTATAGGGATGACCCAGATTTCAAGGAAGCATATGAAGCATTTGAGAATCTATTTCTCAAGAACAGAAGCCAATGGGTCGAGTATATGATCCAGGATGGATTATTATTCCGGGGTAATCAACTATGTATTCCAAAATGCTCCATGAGAGAGAACCAACTGAAGGAAAAACATAGTGGAGGATTGTCCGGACACTTTGGTCATGATAAGATGTTCTCAAAGTTGAATGGATCATATTTTTTGGCTAGGGATGAGGACATATGTCAAGAAATTTGTAGATACATGCAGAATTTGTCAGCACACAAAAGGGAAAAGGCAGAACACAGGGTTATACCAACCATTATCCATACCAGAAATGCCATGGGAAGAAGTTGTTATCAGACTAATCGGTAGGTGTGGAAACTAACAGATCTCCTTAGATCCACTTGGATCTAGAACAAAATAGGATAGGACATGACTCTTTCCCTAAGTTATGACCATTGAATTGGATAGTAGGGAGGAACAAATAACATAACTTTGTATCGCTTCCAAGTGTCTTCGTTGCTCCCTCTTTACTCTGGTGCTCTCCTGAGGTCAAGACCAAGACAACAAAAACCAACCAAAGTGAAGATAGAAAAATATATTCAATCGTCAACTTATGTATATGATCAAGGAATTACACAATAAAGTAAGAATGACTTTATGGGAAAAGGACATGTTGTTGTATCATATTAATCGAAAGTAGAAGATACAACCTGATCACCTTGATGTCGCAAGATTCCTCTTAGTGGCTCTTGGCTCCAACACACACACTTTCTCAATCCTTGTATGAAGAAGATCCAATTCCTCTTGATAGACTTGCTAGAGTCTCCAAGCTCCTGTTCAAGCTAGGCTCTTCACACAATTCTTTCACCAATTCTCCAATGAATCTTGCTTAACCTTTTCCATGAGAATTCCATCAATTTATAGAAGAGGATGAGATGGTTACTTGGATAAGAATGATCCCACAATATCAGGGAAACCAGTAAAAGGATAACCATTCAAATGCCAACCCATTCTTCTAGAATATTCCCTTCTAGAACCATCGAGACTTCATCTTTTTCCAAGCTTGAGAGCAAGTTCGAACCCTAGCTATGTAGCATAGTGCAAGAAGTTCTCACCCTAGCTGAAGGCAGCCTGCGATAATGGGTCATTCTTGCACCCTAGGATATAAGAAACCTACGAACTGTCTTCAAAAGTATGTTTTCTGGGAAGAGATGAATGTCACTTTTCTTAGGAGAAAGTTCTTATTAGGAGCCTGAGTACACCATCAACAATACATCATCAATATGACCAAAATCATGGGTAACAACAGTGAGCATAGATTTTATATTGGGACTGCCAAGGACACAGAGAGGCTATGATTCAATCTTTGTGGTAGTCGACAGATTTTCAAAGATGGCACATTTCATACCATGCCAGAAAACTAGTGACACAACTCATATTTCAAACCTGTTTTTCAAGGAAGTCGTTAGACTTCACGGCTTGCCAAAGAGTATCGTGTCTGATTGAGGGGACAAGTTTGTCTTTTAGCTCATCCTATCATCCTCAAATGTATGGATAGACAGAGGTCATGAAAAAAATCTTGGGAGATTTGTTAAGGAGCTTAGTGACTGAACACCACAATCAATGGGATCACATTCTACCACAGGCGGAATTCACTTACAATGATTCATTCAATAGAAGAACAAGGCAGAGTCCATTCTAGATTGTATATGGAATGCAGCCAAGGGGAGTTTCTGAATTGAAAGATTCAGAACAAAATGAATTCAAGAGTGCTAGTGCAGAAGACTTTGCAGAAGGAATGAAGGATCTTCACAGTCGAGTCAAGGAGTGATTGCAGATTTCAAGTCAAGAATACAAGCGGAGAGAAGATGAACACAGATGAGAACTTCAATTTGAAGTTGGTAATCTGATTCTTAGACATCTGAGGAAGGAGAGGTTCCCAACGGGAACATATAAGGAACTAAAGATGAAAAAGATTGGACCATGCAAGGTCATGAAGAAATTTGGGGCAAATGCATATGAGATTGAATTACCCGATGGGATCGAAATCTCACCGATATTCAATGTTGTGGATTTGTACCCTTATAGAGCTGAAGAAGTAGGAGAAGAGGAGGAACATAAAGAGGTTCAATGGACCAAACAAATGCCTATAGCTAAAAAGCCACAGATGGAAAGCATAATTGACAAAAGGATTAGCAAAAAGACCAGGAGAAAAGAGTATTTTGAATACTTGGTCAAATGGAAGGGACATCTAGTTGAAGATGCTAGTTGGGAAGATGAAGCAGAAATTCATAATCATGGACAGACCGTGCAAGAACTCATGAACAAGAGTTCATGAAAATTTTCAAGCAAGGGAGTATGATGCAGGAGCATCGTAAGAAGCAAGCCAAGAAAGCATAAAGGCAGAAGACAGCTGGAAAAGCGCAGAACACATTTTGCACATTTTGAAATGTTTTTGAAAAATTAATGAGAAGATATTAATGTAGTAGTTAAAGGAAGTGTACTTGCATGTTGCAAATAGATCTTGAGTGATTTTCTCTCATTTGTTGGATGTAATAGACATTAAGTTTGTTTAATGAAAGTAGGTGGATTTGAATTAAGGGATTGGTTAGTTTTATAAGCGTAGGAGGGAAAATGGATATAGACACCATCACCCTTGTATTATTGGATCATTAGAACAAAATAAGAAGAGATTTTTTAAGCTGTTGAGCTGTAGCAGAGAGTTATAGAGAAGAACCCATGTACAGAAGCACTCTTGTTAATAAAGTTTTGACTCAATTTTCATGGTGTTATGATGCTTACTGTTTACATTAGTTGAATGGTATGTTTATAGTTGTTTGTTTTCTCTGTTTCTGAATTTGTTTCAATGCTATGTTGAATGTGTGGTTTCATGTTGAATGTATGAAGTCTGAGAGAGGAGAAGAATGAGTTTCAATTATTTCTCTTCTTGAGAGTTCTTGCAAGGAGTGCAGTGAATCATCTGTAAGGTGTGCGTTGACAAGGGTCTGAGTTTTATCTTAGAAAGATTAGGAGAGATACCATTGTTCTCATATCAGTAGAAGTGCATGTGAGACACAGAGCCATGCAAGGTGTTCATAGGCTAGTTGAAGCCTTAGACTTATTGGCTAAGGTGAAGGATTGAAGGACCACTGTTGCTAAGAGTGCATAGGGTTGAGGACTCAAATAACCAGGAAGTTATTTGAAAGTTTCCCGCAAGCAGTGCGAGCAAGATTCCTCTTGGAGGCTTGAATTGCAAGTGAAATATTAGGAGGGTTAGTACCTTTGAAGTGTTCAAAGGAATACGGGGAGAAAAATCATCGCGCAGAAGTTAAGTTCAGTCGAAGGACGCCAAGTTAGTTTGGCCAGAGATTCTTGAGGAGTGAATTGGGCGGTTAGAAATTCTCCATGGAGAACTCGCAAAATCACGTGGACCGTTGGATCCCGTAGATCTGTGAGAAGGGTAAGGCTGAGTTCCTTTCAACATTCAAAAATCTCAGGAGGATTAATGACCGTTGGATGAGAAGCGTCAGAGGCTGTTGATCTTGCGCTAGAAATCTGCTATTTCGGGTTTCAGAGTTTGGAGTGGCAAGTGATTTTGGAGTCACTGCATCGCAAAATCCCGTTACACAAAATCACACCAGCCGTCGAATCAGGGAAGGTTCACAACTGTTGATCCCCTTTGAAGTGGAATTTCGACATTTTGGTAATTCGAGGTTCGGAACTTCGGTAATCTTAATGACAAGGAGTCGGGGATCTTTGCATTGAAACCCCTGAAGTCGGGAAACGTGATGTTCCTTGGGAGTAGGTTGTGGTCACGAAGAAATCCATTTCGACATTTCAGGTGTCAGGAAGTAGAGGAGGCAACGATCTTTGGAATCGAGAGTTTCAAACTCCTGGTTCACGAAAAGTCGAAAGATCCAAAGCCGTCGGATCATGGAGGATCACAATCGTAGATCATGTTGGAGGCGAGGTTTAGGAGTTCGAAGATCGGAGTTTTGGGAGGTGAGGAACCTTTTTGCTGTGGATCTCTCAAGTTGCGAAATCCCAAAGAGTGAAAGGAAAAATTCCCCCCCAAAAATTGAAGGACAATAGCCATGGGCCAATCGAGTTTTAGGGTTCCACTAGTCAAGAGACAGAGTTGCATGTCAACGCAACTCCCGAAAACACAAAAGGAGAAAATCCGAAAGGTGGGTCCCAAGCATTAGTCAGAGGATACGTGCGATGGAAGTCAAGGAAGTGGTCAAGCTTCAAGGAAAATATCGAAAGACCTTCGATCTCGCCAAAAAGGGGAAATTTCGGAAAACCAAGAAATCATAAGGAAAGAGGAATGAGTGTTAGTCGTTCACTCAAGTCCCGAAAAGTTGAAATAAGTGGCAACAAGAGGCATGTGTTCAGTGCATTGAATGAGTCAACCTTTGTTTATGTTTCAGGTTTCGGAGGTTGAAGAGACAAGGGGATCGACAACAGGATTCGCGAAATTGTGAAATCCCAAATCCCGAATCGGACAAAAAAAACCCGATCATATTTGTTGGTCAGTTTTGGAATACACCTTGTGTGTGTGGTATTTTTTGTGGGGAAACCAAAGAGTCAATCTGACTCGGGGAAGATTTGGAATGATCCTAAGACCAGGAGTTCGCGTAGAACCTATTGAGGTAGGGGGTGCTACATCACATATAGTTGCATAGTTGCATAAGTTTCATATAGTTGTATAGTTGCATAAGTTGCATTGTTGCATAAAGTTTCATGTTGCATAAAGTTGCGTAAAGTTGCATAATTTTCATTGTTCCATAAAGTTGCATGTTTCATAAAGTTGCGCAAAGTTGCATAAAGTTGCATAAGTTGCATTGTTGCATAAAGTTGCATGTTGCGTAAAGTTTCATAAAGTTGCATAATGTTGCGTAAAGCTGCATAAGTTGCATTGTTGCATAAAGTTGCATGTTTCATAAATTTGCGTAAAGTTATAGGGCCGAGTGATGAAATCATGGCCTTCCTATTAAGTTTTGAAAAAGTTCATAAGAAGCCCAATCTTTTTAAATGGATCAATGCCCCCATACCGAAGTGGCCCATTATCCTTGTTTCAGAATGCTCAGGGGGCTTACGTTCAAAGTATTGTTATTAGATGAAGTTTAAAAAGTGGTAGGAGGGATTGAAATTCAAAAAAGTTTCGATGGCCTAAATTTTTAAAATTTCTCAATGAGCAATGTTTTAGAATGGCTCAAGCGGCTTAAATTCAAAAACAGATCGATATTCCAAAATGCCCCGAAGTTTAGAAGTGGGCCAAAGTTGGAGAAATGCTTAAAGTTTTGTAATGGACCAAAGTTCAAGAATGGGTTGAAGTTAAATTTGGGCCTAATTTTTAAACATGGTCCAAATATTGGAAGAGGCCTAATGATCTTGTCCATAAATGCCTTGAAGTTTGTAAGAGGGCCAATTGCACAAAGTTTGAATTTGCATGATGTGTGATGTTTTAGAGTTTCCAATGGAGTTAAGTTCGAAGTATGGATGTTGGTAAAAGTTTAAAAAGTGGCCAATGACCAATGAAATACATGGAAATAGTCCTGATGGCCTTAATTTTGAACAATGGTTGAAGTCTCAAAAGGGGTGGAAGTTTCAAATCAACTTAGTCTTTGAAAAGGGGCCAAAATTCAAAATTAAC
>JZKD02S2128626.1:149470-214573 GCA_000966675.3 Picea glauca
GTACAAATGTTTTCTTTATATAATAACGACATATATACCTAACATAAGTTTAGGGTTAGTGTTTATGTATCTTATTAGTCCCTGCTAAAGTAGGGAATATAGCAATCAATTACTAGCATTTCACCGATCAGGGTTGAGTTTCAAGAGCAATTCCATATTTTTATCAATGAAAAGAGAGAGAGATTATAGCTACAATTGAAGGGAAAAGGGTATGTGGATTCCATAAACCTAAAATATTATGGAATCCACATACCCTTTTCCATAGAAAATACTAACTATATCCAAAAACCAAAGACATGAAATATGGTACTACACATATTATAATATATTTTCAAGGAAAAAACAAGCTAAATGCAGTTTGTACATTTGAAAAAAAAATTACAAGTTAAATGAGTACATCAATAAAAAATAACATACTAACCTTGTAAGTTCAAAATCCGAGCTATGTAGATCGAGAATTGGATTTGTTCAACCGGTGGGTGACGGAAAAAATAAACATCTCAAACAAAAGCCAAGAATAGTGTCACAACTATAGCAATTGTGTCATAAAGTCTCTTAAAGTCGCGTATATATAGATAAAATAGTCAACTAGCCGTTAACACTGACCAATGAGATAGGCAAAATTTTTATCACTATTGCCATGAAAGTTCATCGCTATAGCGATGAAAATCTCGACTAGTTTAAATTAAGATTTTCATCGATATTGCAATGAACTTCGTGGCAATATCCACGAAAATCCTGCCCTGTTTAAAAAAATGATGAAACTAGTGGAAGCGTGGAAAAGTTTCATGGAATAATCTGCCCATATGTAGTAGTGCACCTATTTTAAATTCAACATTGCATTGTCGGCTTACCATGATTTGGTGTCCCTTCTGCAACCACGATACCTTATATGGGTTTCGATTTGCATTTTTTTCCAGCTCCATATTTTCCACCATTTCCATGGATACCATATTATCAGTACTTCCACTGTCTATGATCACTTTACATACCCTATCTTTGGTATTGCAAGCAGTTCTGAACAAACTGTTTCTCTAAACTGGTTCCTTTAATTGTTTCTCTGGTTCTATGAGAACTTTTTACATCATGGGATCTCCCATATTCTATTGTTTCTGCCTCCACATTCCTCTCCTGTGCATCAGAAATGTAAGATTCTCCATATTTATTCTTCTCAGGACAATCCCAAGACATATGCCCTGTCTTTCCATAGGCATAGAATTTCACTTCTCCTCGTCTGCCTCTTCCTCTTCCTTGAGAAAAAGAGTCTCTTCCACCATACTTTCCACCTCTAGAACTTCCTCCTCTTTCTGTCTAGCTATGATACTTTCCAGCTTAATATTTGTATTTCTGGAACGTTTCTTGGGTAATTGCTCTACCTCTGTTTGGAGTTTTCCCTCTGTTTCGCAGGCTTTTCTTCGTGGCCAAATTTTCCTCTGCTTTCAGTGTCACCTCATAATTGTCTTGTATAGTTATTACTGTCATCATACTAATTTCGTCTTGAATCTCATACCTTGGGCCATTTATATACCTGACATTTTTCTCTTCATTGTTATCTCTATGACCTGCTCTGATGTTCAACCTATAAATTTGTTTAGTTTTCTCCTTTACTGACAAGCCTTTTTTTCTCAGGTTCTGCAATTTCATAAAAATATTTATCTAATAGTCTTTGGGTATGACTTTATATTTTAATTTAGCTACCATCCTATCCCAACTTTTAATTTTGGACTTACCTTTGCATCTTCTATTAGCTTGCAATTCATCCCACCATAGCGTTGCATGTACCTTTAGTCTAGTAACAACATGCTTCACCTTATTTTCATCATTGATATCCTCATAATCAAAGTAATTTTCCAAAGAGCTTATCCAATCCAACAACTCTTCAACATCTAAGTTTCCTTCATACATTGGGACTTTTATTTTTTCTCTAGCTCCCATTTTAACAACAACTCTCAATAGCCACTCCTCTGTAGCTTCTTCTCATACAACTCCTTCTTCTTCTACTTCTTCACTCTCAACCTCACTGACATCACCAACATCAGGTATTCTTCTCTTTGTTGTCTCCATGGCATATAATCTCACAGGGAGTCTCTTCATCTCTTCTTCCATTGTTGGATTCGCTACAGGTTTGTCCCTGCATCTTCTTGGTAGCATGGTACCAAGTTTTCCTTCACAAAGATTAATTTGGACTCTAATACCAGTTGATGGTATCAAACAAAAATTTATTTGGGCTCTGATACCACTTGATGCAAACCCACACCCACTCTCTGGGGTCTACGCGACCTCCCGGTCTAGGATCGTTTGACTTTGGGAGTCGGATCAGCTCACAGGCTCCTTTCAAGCCCTCAAAACTGATTTCACAGGTCCTATGTCCTTCTTCTCAAGTGAAAAATCCACTTTTCGGGAGTCCCTAAGTACTCTCAAGTCCTTCAAGGGACCCTAGGCCAAAAAACGTGGACTAAATCTCCAATCTCCAGAGAATTCATGAATTCAAAACTCTCGAACTTCGGGAGTTTCATCAAACTCGCACCGCGCTCCTCCCGAACGCTGAAGTGGAAAATTTATGAAACAATAATCAAATATCAATGGTCCATAGGACTTGTTAAAATCCATGACATGGAATGGTTTCGATATTTTGGTATTCAATGATTTTTTCTGCTCCAACACTCTATGCTCTCGGAGATCCGAGTTTTCCTTCACAAAGCTTAATTTGGACTCTAATACCAGTTGATGGTATCAAACAAAAACTTATCTAGGATATGATACCAATTGATGCAAACCCCCACCCACTCTTTGGGGTCTTCGTGACCTCCCAGTCTAGGATCATTTGACTTTGGGAGTCAGATAAGCTCGCAGGCTCCTTTCAAGCCCTCAAAACTGATTTCACAGGTCCTATGTCCTTCTTCTCAAGTGAAAAACCTGCTTTTCAGGAGTCCCTAAGTACTTGCAAGTCCTTCAAGGGACCCTCGGCCAAAAAACATGGACTAAATATCCAATCTCCGGAGAATTCAGGACTTCTAAACTCTCAAAATTTGGGAGTTTCATCAAACTCGCACCATGCTCCTCCCGCACGCTGAAGTGGAAAATTTATGAACTGATAATCAAAGATCAACGGTCCATAGGACCCATTAAAATCCATGATGTGGAATGGTTTCACTATTTTGTGATTCAATGATTCTGCCTGCTCCAACACTCTATGGTCCTAGAGATCCGAACTCCGAATCAAATCGGATGATTCTTGTTCCTTCACAAATTGACGGCTTATACCCACTTTGCGGCTCCAGGCTTCGAGACTTTTCGAGCACCACTTCATGGATGTATCAGACTGTGAAGTCTACAGATCTTGGGATCTACTACCACGCATCTCCCGTTTAGAAATGACATGGATCTACTGTGCTCTTCGAATATTTGGGGAATTTTCAACCCTTCACAATCACGTCCCCTTTCTCCCGGATCGTCGGTCTTCCAGAATCGATGATCAACTGACACATGTCCACTAGAATCAACACTCCATATGAGTTTCGTACTTCATAAATTCATGGGTTCCAACTCCTTTTCACTCCAGACTCCAAATTCTCCAAACTTATGAACTTTGAAGGATTTCTCAAGTTAACTCCTTTGCTTCTTTCCC
Organism: Picea glauca; assembly: GCA_000966675.3. Classification (NCBI taxonomy): domain Eukaryota; kingdom Viridiplantae; phylum Streptophyta; class Pinopsida; order Pinales; family Pinaceae; genus Picea; species Picea glauca. Next base: position 153,099 of record JZKD02S2128626.1, read on the forward strand.
AGATATAACGGCTAGGAAAGGCTTTGGTTTCTCCATGAGAGGATCTAGGCCACCCATCCTCCAAACTAATAAAACTCCTCCTTTAAAAAAGGATATTGGTCACTATCCTTCCTGAGCTTGACCAAGCAAGGAAATACGAAACTCTGCACCTTCCTTTGCGCTCCCTCGAACATTTACAATTTCAGACTTAGAAAGTTTCTAAGTCACTCCTACGCATCTATGACACCTGTTTACCCTGAGAATTTGGAGTTTTTTTTCAGAAATTCTCACACACTCCTTGCGCTCTCTAGACTCAGAATCTTTGAGATTCCAATTGAGTCCAGTCCTAATGCACACCTTGCACGGGTTTGTTATCATAATTTAATCTCGATTGAGTGATTGTGCACTCCTTGCACTTCCTCTTCAAAGTTTCACGCTAGCCCTTATGAGATTCTGAGTCAGACTCAACTCGACCTTCTCACACCTTATGGGCACTATGCACTCCTTGCACCAGAACTCTTAGAAGAGAAACAATTGAAACTTAAAGAAACATTAACAGTTCCTCTTTCTAACTAAAAAATCCATACATATGGGCATAATCAACCATAGCAAGAAAATAGCATAACATTTAATCAATGAACTCAGAAATAAATATCACCATGCAATTGGAATAAAACCTCTCTATTGATATTCATTCAACAAAGTAATTACATGGACTCATACAGTTCTCTGCAACTCCATTTACTTTCAACAAAAAAATATATTATCGTTCATAAATCTTCTTACACTTACATTTAGCAGCAATAATAACATACAAAATCTTCATTTTGGCATAGATTACATATATATATACACAAGGAGATTCTCGATCCTTCCCTACAGAATACCTTAGTGTTATCCTATCACAATTAAAACATTCATATACTAAGGCCTATTACATTGAATGAGAATTTACAAACTAGATAAGAGCCGGCGCTTGAAATGTGTACAATCCTATAGATAATTAAGGTGATTACAATCTCTGGCGATCCTATACAATGGCTCAAGCCTCCAAATATTAAAAGATCTGTAATTACAATGTTTCAAAAATTTAATATGATGCACCCTCCTTGGGATCAAAACCAAATTTAAATGTGCACGTTGGGTGTTGAGTTGTCCTCCACTCGGCCTCTTTAGACTGATGATGATGCTTCTGCATCACATGGTTATTAGGGTCTTCTCCATGTATCCCATTGAATTTTGGGATATCAGAAGGTATTTTGGCAGGGATTGGAGGCCAAAACATGGAATGCAACATGGGATCATTGGTCAAACCCAACAGATCAGACAAATATAATGTAGCCAAGAATGGAAGTTTTTGGTTAACTTGTGGATAATGGTAGTGACTATGTGACATAGGAACACCAATAGGACCATATAGAGGTTGCGATGGGATGGAAAAACTAGATGTTCCTCCCATGTATTATGGCTAACCGGATAGTCCCCCAATGTTTTGTGGCTAACCTGAGGGTTCCCCATTGTATTGCAGTTGACTTGATGCCCCCCCCATGTATTTGGGTTGAATTGATGGACCTCCCTTGTACTATAGTTGACCTGAATGTCTCCCCATGTATTTTGGTTGGATCGATGGACCTCCCATATACTATGTTTGAGGAGGTTGTTGTGTTGCAATCATGGGGTTCATGGATTGATCAGGAAAAGTTCCTTGCTGAGGAATTCCCACTATATTAGGTTGACCCCATAAAGGATTTTCAACTCCTGGATATGGTTTTCCAGGATATAGGCCAACATTAGTGGGAATGGAAGGACATGAATAAGAAAATTTCCCCTGTTTGTTTTTTTGTTTCCCCCATATAGGAGTTTTCCTCATAGTTGATGGTTTCCCCCCAACAAAAGGTTTCCCTCTAGCTGAAGATTGAACTCCAGTGAAGGGTATAGAAGCACTCCCCATTTGTAAATTTGGAGATGTAGGTTGAGTATCTTGTGTAATTATGGTTGTATGAACAATTTGAATGATGGCCATTTGACTGATGGGATTACCAAGTAAATCACTTAGTGTGTGCATATGTGGTATTAGTGGAGCAGGAATATCACCCAACTCATGTGCAGAGAGATATGTACTCATAAGTTCGTATGTTGGAGTAACCCAGGTCACATATGTTCCTAGTAAATAATAAGAATCAACAGTAGTGATATGTGCTAGTGCGGCCATCTATGGTTACATTGGGGAATGGATATTCCATCTATGCAATTAGAAGATAATCTATTGGATGAACGATAAGAAGAATAAACATCAAGAAAAATCATGGACGGTTGTTCAAAAAGTAGTGGGCCAAGCAAATCAATTAAAGGGGGATTTGTGTAAGGTAAAACACCTACTATGAAGGTTGTGATCAGTTCTTCTATGTGTTAGCCACTGTTAGGAGATACACTCCTGATTTTAGAAGTTTTCTCTTCAACTATTCCTTCATTAGAAGAGTCGTGTCGAGGTTCATGAACTTCAGGATCCAAACCTTTCTTTCTGTGAGATCTTTGAAGCCCTTGATCGACCATGGTGAAAGTAAAATAACAATCCTTAAGGACAACTATGAACTCTAAAAGAAAACACCCCTAAAAAATATCTACATGTAATCAACCAAACAAAATATATGTAAAAGGATCTTCCGAAGATCAGATATCAATCCGTCAATGAATATATGAGAAGAATTTATCTACACCTCCACATAATAACCTTGTTATTGCACAATCTATACTTTCCCAAAGCCTAAAGGAATGTAGGCTTAGATTGACGTAACACATAGGTAGTCCTATCACTGTCACCCCAATAGGGTACCTCTTTCTCTTTAAGAGGAGGAAACACTCACTCCAAGGGAGACTTCCCAGGATCTATTTGGTTGATGAAAGGAATAAATACACAGTGAAAACCCACCCCTCTCTCTAGGTCACAAAATAGAAGAAGTCACTTGGGTACAGTTTAAAGGGACAAGGGAAAGTGAAAGTGGGTTTGTACCTTCCCTTTACCAATGAAACATCAAACATTAGTAGTAACAATGATATCAACGATTATAATCAATGACTTCTTAGACAAATTATGTGTTGCTAGAACAAGTTATATATAATAAAGATAAGATTATAGTAGCAACAATGTATCTTGAAAATTGCAAGATATGATGACAAGAAAATATATAAAAGGTGTTGCAAACTTGATAATACTTCGTCCCTCATGATTATCAATATTAATTCAAGTCAATGGATGACTTAAATGGCTATGAAAACATTTATAACAATGTTAATTAATGGCGATGACAACAATAGAAACCATTTCATAAAAGTACTGTAATAAAGAAATAAGACAACTACTTCAATATCCAATTATTATAGTTTTCTTAGTACAAATGCTCAATGGTTTTATGGCTGATTTTTAGGGCTGTTAGGGGATACAAAAATGGTTGTAATAGCAATTATGATAGCAGTAACAACTTCAGAATTTTCACTTTAGAAAGGTAGCAAGGGGAAGACTAGACCCTAGGGTGATGCCGCCTAGGTTAGTGCAATTTTTTGGGTAGGTTATCTTAGTTATTGTTCTTGTTAGAGATGAACAATGATTGTTGTAGAAGAAACAATATTTAGGAGTTTCTTATCTAGGAAAGGTTAGTGGATTACATTAGTTTAGTAAGATATCAAGTAGAAGAAGAGATTTGAATTCTTGTCAAAGAGTTGAGGTAAGAAACTAGTGCCTTCTAGGGTGATGGGGTCAGAGTTGGAAGCTCTCTTCTAGGGATATAAATAAATGATAATGAACACAACTCAAGAAGAATGAGTCTATGGAGAATAGAACCTTAAGTCTCCCTAGGATCTCAAGCTTGGAGAAAGAGGATACTACAGTGTAGGCTCTTCTAGGCCTTAACACCTGCTTCTTCTTGAAAATTTTGTAGATGAGAATTATCTTGAGCACAATAACTAAGTAAGAACCTCAAGGGAGCTATCAATTTAGGGCCCTAGGGTTTCACCAATTACTAGATCAATTTATGAATCTAGGAAAATAAAAAGTAAGAAAGTTAGCACTTTAAGTTTCTTACTTCAAGCATTAAATACAACATGCAATTTCATAATCTTGTATGAGAAAATAAAACCATACCATTAACCATTCAATAGATGGAAAAATGCATATTTTACTTACTTGCACTAATAATAGTCATGATTATACCATGCAATGTCACCATAAAACTTCAAAATTTTGATCCAAGTGATAAAACAAGCCTCCAACAAGAGTAGTGCCTCACTATTTCAGCAAATAACCCTAAGAGGGAGAAAATTTCATACCTCTTGTCCTCAAGTGACAAGTTATGATGAAAATGAATGTCACTTTCTGTTTATTTATACAAAATCTTCCCTAAAATTAATTTTAGTTCATAATCACAAGATGGCCTGATCAATTTGTCCTAATTTAAAAAATTAAACAAAATTACATGAATAATACCTAGTAGGGTGACGTCATGCCCTTTCTAGGGTTATCTTGAGCTCCAATGGGGGACGTCCAGCCTTGAAAAGTGGAACGTTGTCCCCTCCAAGCCTTAATCACACCATCAACTACCAAATGTTGTGCTAAGCACCCTTCTTTCACCAGAACATCGCCTCCCTGAAACCTTAGCCCCAAATGATGACATCATAGGATAGGTGGCTGGTCTCTAGGCCTTCCAAGGAAATTGTCCAAGTGAATAGAGGTGGAAATCATCCATCTAGGCCTGCCAAAGTACCTCCAAAGGAAACGTCCTTCCTTCATCAAGTGCAAACCTTCAATCTCTTCTTACCCCAGGCCGGGGTTTCAACATCAATCTTTGGGATTTGAGACCCCATGAAGGTCTGAGCTAATCATTCCCTCATTTGTACCTATCGACCGAGAAAGGTCCTATAGCAACAAAAAGTACACCCTCCAGGGGCTCATAAGTCATAAGGAACATAGCATGTAAATCACATATAATAATTACATTACCTGAACATGTGCATCAAACCCCTCTTAACCCAAAACAAATGCTTAAAGATGTTATGCAATTTGACAATTTAGGTTTGGAGAGGGTGTCAGGGTGTCCTATTAGGCTAACCTCCCTTAAGTCTGGGGTGTTTCCTAGGTGGATTCTAGTCCAAGTCATGTAAGTGTATGAGGTGGTATGGGGTAAATATTTGGGCAAGGGGTGCATGTGATAATAGGGAAGTGTAGAGTCTTACATGTGGGTGCCTTTGTGGAGGGAGAGTTGCACCTTATCATGAATGTAATTTTTTATCATCCCATTCGTTGCCTTTTACTCTTAGCTTTATTTATTTTGATATTTTTCTCTCGTTATTTAAGGAAATAGTTGAGGGCCACTATCCTAGCTTGATGACCAAAGGTGACAGTGTTATCCACAAACATTTCACGGAAATGAGAAGGTTGGATCGTGATGAGACCCCCTTTCTCTTGGCTATGCCACCAAGAGCCACTACCATGGTTTGGTGACCATATAGGTGGTAGTTTCATACTACTACATGCCCATGGTCATAATAGGATGGCTCGTGATGAGACCTTGTATCCATCAACTAGTACCTTAAATATTTATGTTATCTTGTGGGCCCCCTTTTCTTATTGAGATATTTTCACTTCTTTCTCAGGGATCACTAGGTGAATCATATCAAAGGTTTCAAAATTGTCTTTTAACTCTTTCCAACTACTATTACCCTCTCGGCCTTTATTCCCTTCTTCCCACAAGGTAAGGTACAACTCTTCCTAGTGTAGCTAATCCCAATTCCGAAAAAAGGATAGGGGAGATGGAAGGAATAAAAATGGAAAGTGATAAGTATGGAGGGAATGGATGATGAATTTTCACAGATCCACCCAGTAACAACCCATCCTAAAGGGAAATCAACTTCTTAAGGAACTATGTCATCCTTCCAGGTTTGAACAAGTCAAAGAGCATAATTTCCAAGAAAATGTCATGAAATGAAGAAGGATTCGATACAAAATGTTCAAGTGCTTAAAAAATTAGAGTTATACACGACTTGATACCCAGACTCGTTACCTCATGGAGAATGACTCACTCCTACTTTAGGACTAGGATGGTGTGATGAATATTGTTGCTGGTGATACGTGGACTGCACTGAAGAAAAGAGGGACCCTTCAAGGCCATTCTCAAGTCGTCTGGATCTATGTAATCAATATTTAGGATTTGTGGGCCTTGATACGTAATCTCCTTAGTTATCCCTAGTCTAGGGGATAACATATAGCTCCAACTCGCAGACATGTGCTCACCGTAGAGCGCATGAGAACCTCCACATCTCTGGTATGACTTGTTCCTGCTAAATCTCAACAAGAGATATCAATAATACCTAGGGTGGTGATATCACCCCTTCGTCCATATATGATAAAATCATATGATTATGAGAATACATATATACATAATGAAACAAGACAATATGAAAATTTCAACTACAAATATGCTAACGTGATATGCAATGGTATATATAATGGATGCAAAATGACTACCTATTATAATTTACCTATACTTACCTGCCATGTTTTTGGTGGGAAGTAATTCTTGATGTGGATAGAATTCACAGGTATTTTCAAAGAATCTCCCTAAAGAGTTGTTAAATTAAAAGAGTTTGTTACTGCTTGACTCACAATCTTGTAAGGACTTGTCCATAATCCGTCTAACTTCTTGTGCATACCAAGTTTATCTCTGCTTTTGTCCCATAATAACACTAGATCCTATTCTTTGAAAACCCTCTCCTTTTCTTTGTGATAAAAATTGTTCTTAAACTTGTCTTGAATTCTTTCCATATGCTTCAATGCAACCCTCCTGGATTCATCTAATTCCAACAATTGGTCAATTCATCCTTGGAGTGCTTCTTCTTCTATGGTGTATTGTTGGGAGAAGCGGAGGATGGGACTTTGGAGATTCATAGGTAGTTTAGCCTCCAACCCATATACTAGTTCAAACGAGGTTTTTCCTATTGAAGTCTTTGTTTTTATACGATCTTCCCATAGGGTGTACTCAATCTTGCTATCCCATGCCTTCTTATTTTCTCCCACAACATTCTTGATGATATTCATGAGATTCTTATTGCTTGACTTTTCCAAACCATTCCCCAACTACTTAATGTGTCTATTACTATTACTTCGATCTTGAAAGGGACATCAGGGATAGTGCGGAAGGAAACAACCAAGTCTTTGATAAGACCACGTGTAAGGCCATCTCATGTATAATTATAGGGTCACAATATACTAAGTCCCAGATGGTGCATGACCCTTTGAATCATGATGTTTATGGAAGCATCTAGATAAAAAAAAAATTATGGAGAAGGAAATCATTTATTTGGAGGGTAACATAAAAAGGAGTGGGTTCACCATATCTTGTCCCAACTCTTCCAACATGAAAAATGACCGAGGATTCTTCTTCCAAATCATTTTACTCGGTGATTTGTGAAATTTAAAATTCAATGTCTTCTTTCTCATCCTCCCGATCTTCAAACATTTTTTCAAGGGCACCTAGATCCCCATGGGGTTTATGTTGTTTTGAAAAATTCAAGGCATATTTCATGTTTGAGAACCCATTCTTCCAAGTAACAATTCTCTTAGGGGGAATGGCTAACTTAATCTCATCGTTTACTTCTATTATCTCTGGGAAATTATGTTCTTATTCCTCCATGTTTTCCTCATTGAACCATAAGATATCATCTTGGTCCTGAATAAGATTGACCTGGGAAACATAATCACACCAATTGAGATTTTTTTCAATCTGGAAAGTACCATCTTGTGCCTCCTTCAGGTTTTTTGGGAATCGGTTCCTGAGGAGGGAATGGAAGTTTCCTTCGAAATAATTGAGTTATTATCCAAGAATAATGCTCTTTCGTTGAAAATCAGAATCGATTCAACCAAGCAAGTTATTCAACCTATCATTAAATTCCCTAACAATTTCATCGTTTTGTTTGCATATTTTGAGATATTGCAAGTAAAGGGAGGCCATATCTTCCATCACACCTCATGTTTGTCGAAAAAATTGTTCTAATTTTTCATAGGTTGTGAGGCTCTTGATTGGGAGTTTAGTGCTCCATTTTCTACCATTTCTGGTAAGTGAGGCAAGGAAAAGTTTCATGAATGTGTCAAGATGTTCTTTCCCAAATTGATGGAAGTCATAGCGTTCACAAAATTTGGTCCAATGTGTATTGCTAGAATCCCCAACCTCTCCGTAAAACTTGGGTATCCATGAATAGAAATATTTAGGGAGATCATGCAATCCCCCTTTGATATTGGCCAAGTCCAAATAGTCAAAGAGTTCTTTGGGGGCCCATTCAGGAGGGGTCATGTGGACAATAGGAACTACAGGATAATAAGGTGTGTATTGATGTATTCTACATGTCATCATCAGTGGAGTCTCCAAACAATCTCTTTGATATTATCAAAGAGATGAGGGGATCACCCTTAGTGGAGTCGCCAGGTAAGCTCTGTGAAATGAAGGATTTGGATAAAGGCTTACCAAAAAGGGTGTCGTTTGAGAAAAAATGACTCGATGTTCCCCGACAATGATGCCAAAATCGTTATTGCACAATCTATACTTTCCCAAAACCTAAAGGAAAGTAGGCTTAGATTAATGTAACACATAGGTAGTCCTATAACTTTCACCCCAATAGGTTACCTATTTCTATTTAGGAGGAGGAAAACCTCACTCTAAGGGAGACGTCTTAGGACCTAGTTGGTTGATGAAAGGCAAAAATACATGATGAAAACCCACCCCTTTCTCTAGGTCACTCAACGGAAGAAGTCACTTGGGTAAAGTTTAAAGGGACAAGGGAAAGTGAAAGTGGGTTTGTACCTTCCTTTTACCAATGAAACATCAAACTTTAGTAGTAACAATGATATCAACGATTATAATCAATAAATTCTTAGAAAAATTGTGTGTTGATAGAACAAGTTATATATAATAAAGATAAGATTATAGTAGAAACAATGTATCTTGAAAATTGCAAGTTATGATGACAAGAAAGACATAAAAGGTCTTGATAACTTGATAATACTTTGTCACTCATGATTTTCAAGATTAATACAAGTCAATAGATGACTTAAATGGTTTCCCAAACATTTATAACAACATTAATTAATGATGATGACAACAATAGAAAGCACTTCATAAAAGTACTATAGTAAAGTAATAAGAAAACTATTTCAATATCCAATGATTATAATTTGCTTAGTACAAATGCTCACTAGTTTTAAGGATGATTTTTAGGATTGTTAGGGGATCCAATAGTAGTTGTTATATCAGCTATGAAAATAGTAACAATATTTAAATTTTCACTTTAGAAAGGTAGAAAGGGGAAGACTAGACCCTAGGGTAATGACGCCCAGGTTAGTGCAAATTTCTGGGTAGGTTAGCTTATTTGGTGTTCTTTTCAAAGCTGCAAAATCATTGTTGTAGATTAAGAAATATTTAGGAGTTATGAATCTAGGAAAGGTTAGTGGATTATGTTATTTTAGTAAGGTATCAAGTAGAAGAAGAGGTTTGAAGTCTTGTCAAAGAGTTGAGGTAAGAAACTAGTGCCTTCTAGGGTTATGGGGTCAAATTTGGCGTCTCTCTTCTAGGGTTGTAAACAAATGATAATGCACATAATTCAAAAAGAATGAGTCTAGGGAGAATAACACCTTAGGTCTCCCTAGGATCTCAAGCTTGGAGAAAGATGATACTAAGGTGTAGGCTCTTATAGGCCTTAGCACCTGCTTCTTCTTGAAAAGTGTGTGGATGAGAAGTATATTGAGAATAATAAAAAAGTAAAAACCTGAAGGGATCTATCACTTTAGGGCCCTAGGGTTTCACCAATTACTAGATCAATTTGTGAATCTAGGAAAATAAAAAGTAAGAAAGTTAGCACTTTAAGTTTCTTACTTCAAGCATTAAATACACCATGAAATTTCATAATATTGTATGAGCAAGTAAAACCATACCATTAACCATACAATAGATGACAAAATGCACATTTTACTTACTTGAACCAAGAATAATCATGAATATACCATGCAAGATCACCATAAAACTTCAAAATTTTGATCCAAGTGCTAAAACAAGCCTCCAAGAAGAGTGGCACCTCACTATTTCAGCCAATAACCCTAATGTGGCAAAAAATTCAGACCTCTTGTCCTTAAGTGACAAGTTATGATGAAAATGAATGTCACTTTCTATTTATTTATACAAAATTTACCCTAAAATTAATTTTAGTTCATAATCATAGGGTTGACCTGATCAATTTGTCCTAATTTGCAAAATTAAACAAAATTACATGAATAAACTCTAGTAGGGTGATTTCATGCTCTTTATAGAGTGAAGTTGAGCTCTAATGGGGGACAACCAGCCCTGAAAATTTGAACTTTGGCCCCTCCAAATCCTAATCACACCATCAACATCCAAACATTGTGCCAAGCACCCTTCTTTCACCAAAGCATCACCTTCATGAAACCCTAGCCCCAAATGATGATGCCATAGGATAGGTGGGTGTTATTTAGGCCTTCCAAGGCCATCGTCTAAGTCAAGAGAGGTGGAAATCATCCATCTAGGCATGTCAAAGTGCCTCCAAAGGAAACATCCTTCCTTCATCCAGTGAAAATATTCAATCGCTTCTTACCCCTAGCTGGGGTTTCAACATCAATCTAATGGATTTGATCCCCCATGAAGGTTCAAGCTAATCATTCCATAATTTGTACCTGCCAACCGAGAAAGGTCCTACAACAATAACAAGTATGCCCTCCAAGGGTTCATAAGTTAGAAGGATCATAGAATGTAAATAAAATCTAATAATTAAATTACCTGAACATGTGCATCAAACCCCTCTTAACCCCAAATAAATGCTCAAATATGTTATGCAATTTGACAAGTTAGGTTTTGAGAGGGTGTCAGGGTTTCCTATTGGGCTAACCTTTCTTAATTTTGGGGTGTTTCCCAAGTGGAGTCTAGTCCAAGTCATGTAAGTGTATAAGGTGGCATGGGGTAAATATTTGGGCATGGGGTGCATGTGATAATAGGGAAATGTAGAGTCTTACTAGTGGGTGCCTTTGTGGAGGGCAAGATGCACCTTGTCATCAATGCAATTGTTTCCTAGCCCATTCATTTCCTTTTACTCTTAGATTTATTTATTTTTATATTTTTCTCTTGTGATTTAAGGAAATAATTGAGGACCACTGTGCTGGCTTGATGACCAGAGGTGACAACATTATCCACAAAAATTTCATGGAAATGAGAAGTTTGGATCGTGATGAGACCCCCTTTCTCTTGGATATGCCACCAAGATCCACTACCTTGGTTTGGTGACCACATAGGTGGTAGTGTCATACCACTACATGCACATGGTCATAATAGGTCGACTCCTGATGAGACCTCCTATTCATAAACTAGTACCTTGGGTATTTATGTTATCTTGTGGGTCCCCTTTTCTTACTGAGAATATTTTCACCTCTTTCTCGGGGATCCCTGGGTGAAGAATCTCTAAGGTTTCAAAATTGGATTTTAACTCTTGCCAACTACTTTTACCCTCTGAGCCTTTAGCTCCTTCTTCCCACAAGGTAAGGTACAACCCTTCCTAGTGTATCCAATCCCAATGCCCAAACAAGGATAGGGAAGATGGAAGGAATAAAAATGGAAAGTGATAAGTATCGAGGGAATGGATGATGAATTTTCATAGATCCACCCAGTAGTAACCCATCCTAAAGGGAAATCAACTTCCTAGGGAACTGTGTCACCCTTTCAGGTTTGAACGAGGCAAAGAGCATAATTTCCAAGAAAATGTCACAAAATGAAGAATGATTTGATACATCATGTACAAGTTCTTCAAACATCAGAGTGATACATACCATGATACTTCGATTCGTTACCTCATGGAGAAAGACTCATTGTTACTTCAGGACTAGGATGGTGTGATGGATACTACTGTTGGTGATATGTGGAATGCACTAAATAAAATAGGGGCCCTATGGGGTCATGCTCAAGTTGTATGTCTCTTGATACTCCATGTCTAGGACCTACGGGCCTCGAGACGTGATCTCCTTAGTTATCCCTAGGCTAGGGGATAACAAGCCCTTGTTGGTATAAGCAACCCTTTATTCACGAGGTCACCCTCTAAGGGTACTAAAAGTGTGATGCGACATCTTCCCCAGGTATCGTGGGAATCCCCTCACAATCACCTCTGTAGATACCTAAGAGAGGTCACTATGGTTACCAACTCGTAGTCAGCCTCCGAGGGGTACAGTCGACTGTTGGGACCAAATTTATGGGCAGGATAACAAATTCTAAATATCTTCCAGAGGACTTACGACAAGTGGACCAATAATTCTTGTAAGGACCTCAAACAGATTCCATATTCACAAAAAACCAATACCAAATGAACTAGTAACACTTAAGAAAAAACCCCAATATACGCTCTTTCCACTACGATTGGTTAAGATTTGGAGGGATAATATCCACTACTCTTATGCACGCGACCTCATGTTTAGCCCCTATGTTAGAGGGGGTTCCTAAGTATGCCTATACAATAGTTGGATTTTTTCACTCTTGAATGTTCTATAGTCTTCTTTAGTAATCTTGGACAATTTACTCACTTTTCCTAGTACAAAGATTCTAACCTTATGCTACTGTTGGTGTAATATAAACGAAAAAATTTCTAGTTTATTTTATTACCGCGTTGGTTGATTTTAATGGATTTCTTTACTAAGAAAGGTCCACGGAGATGAAACTAATGATGTGTGAGACTCAACTCCAATAGAATGCAAAAAGAATGAAATGAAAACCTTTGTTTTCGATGAATTCTATCTATGAGAAGGAGAATATTTCTTTTCTTCTTAACAAGCACTCAATATCATGGAACTTTTCAAAATGATGCCAAACTACAAAACAAATGTTTCTGAAATCCTAAATCAAATGCAAGACCAACTCTTTCCAAACATCAACCAAAATAAAAATTCTAAGAATGAAAAGATTTCTCTTTGTTTGATTGTGTATGCAATGAAATATTTTCAAATGAAAAACTTTTCTTCTTCCTAACTTCCAATGAGAATGAAATAAATCAATGTTTGACACAAAGTAATATGAAGAAAAAAGAAACCAAACAAAGTGCACTCAAAAGTTTGACGAGAATTGAAAGAATTCAAGTGTGAGAAAACTTGTTCAAACGAGAACTCAAAATTGTGAAAGAAAAAAGGAAATCACGATGAAGAAAGTATGGAAGGGACAAAACAACACCTTCTACTCCTACAATATATCATTAGACAAGAGTAGATCTATATGTATTAACATACATGTATAGACAATAGTATGAATAAAATAGGCCAAGTTATATTGATGGAGAAACATGGTGATGTACTTACAAATTGAAGTTGACATTGTAGTAGCTCCTCTAAGATCCCTAGTCCAACCCTTTCCTGAATATCTCAATATCAAAATTATGAAGCTTTGATGGATTCCTTCATATAAGATCAAAGGTTTGACACTATGAAATCCTTTATCCTTATTTCACCTTGGAATGCACTCATTATATAGGATTTGTAGGCTTAACCACCATGAAGGATTTTAGGAAATGGTTGAGGATTTTACTCCATAAGTTTGGATTTTATCCTAATATGGAGCAATGAGATATGATTCGACCTAAAAATACCTCATATCCTCAGAGTTGGTCCTTATAAAAAGGTGGGTTAGTTATAATTCCCTCTAACCACTTCAATGCTCTCCCAATATTGGGCACAAAGCGTTGTTGATGCTCCCTCTACATGGGAAGGGGAGCATTGATAAGATTTAAACGCTCCCTACACATGAGCAGGGGATCATTGATCTTAAAAAATCGTCAAAATCTCAAGGTAAAAAACATTTTTTCGACCTTCTCATGATGCGTTTTTTCCTCCACATTGATTAGGGATTATAACAAATGTTCTTCCATGGTGTCAAAGTTGTGACACTTAATAAAGTGCATGTGACACTTAGTAAGGTGCATACGACACTTGATAAAGTGCATGAGACGCTTAGTAAGGTGCATATGACACATACGACACTTAGTAGAATGAGATACATAAGTCCGACACTTAGTAGTGTGGGAATTTGGTGTGTAACAATGTGCATGGTGGCATGTATAATAAATACAATTCCTATTTTCATGTGCCTTTTCTACGTGTAGTAAATTCACTCTTTCATGTTTCCAAGCAATAAGCACAGAATTTAATACTTCCCATGATGCAATAATATACACTTATGAATGCAATCAATCCATTCATGTGTTCTCTTCTATGTTTACAAGTTCAATGTTTGCTTTTAGGTGTCTTCTTATTTATCAAAATAAGTTCATTGTATACCTCCATGTGCCCTACTTTTAGGTGTGTTCTTCCCTTGCAATAAATTCAACATTCACCTCCATGTCCCCGATCAATGTCATAAGTTTAACTTTTTTTCTATACCATAGTCGAAAAACCTAATATAATTCAGTTGTAGTTTAATCTTTTATCCTTTTCAGTTTCTAATTTTTTTAGATAATAATTTTATATTAGATTTGGTTCAATTTTGTATTTTTATAAATATCATATAAATTTATAATTTTTAAATAATAAAATTGTATCAATTTTGATAGATTAAATGTGTAATATTTATAGAAATTTGTATTTTTTAAATAATCAAATAATGGTAAATTTTCATAAATTATATGAGAAATTAAAAAAACAAATAAATCCAAAATTTTACCTTATTAAAATACAATCTCACCTTAAAAAATTAAAATTATATAATTTTTAATTCATTCCATATAAAAGATTTAATCTTAAATCTTCAAAATTATTATTTATATTTAAGAAAATGTTCTTTCCTTTTATGAGGCAACATTGCAAGGAATTAGGGTTACTAGAAGGTGAGGGGGGTTTATTTAGGTTTTTGTAGGACTTATTTTCCATGACGAATAGGGTGATAGGAGTTAAGGGGGGTGTGGTGTTCTTTATTAGAAAAATGGAAAGATGGATTGCAACCACAACAGTAAATAGAGAACCAAAATGGCACCAAAATGTTATACCTTTATTATTGAAAGTTATGTTTACATGCCTCTTCAAGGGAGCCACCTCCAATAGATCAAATATTATATTAAAAATAACTTCACAATATATCTCATTACTTTTCTTTTACATCTTTATATAGTGCTTCCTACCTCTTAGGAACATGTTGTAGAAGGAACTTTCTAGAAGGCAGAACTTGCTAGTAAACCTTCTTGCATTTATTTCTTTCACACTACTACATGGTACTTATTTATTGTAGATTTCCTCCATATGTAGCAACATATCGATCTATCTACATATCTACTTACTTTTGGGATTAGGAAGGTTAGGACCCTAACATGCCCTCCCCCTTATAGAAGGTGGAACCTATTAGTAAAACTTCTTTCATTTATTGCTTTCACACTAATACATAGTCCTTATCTAGTAGAGATAGCCTCCATACATAGCAACATATTTATCTACATATCTATTTACAAATGAGGTTATTAAGGTTAGAAACCTAACATTCCATCCCCCTTAAAAGGTAGCATTATCGCATTGTCCTCAAGGTTGTAGATGAGGGAATTTCTAAAGGATCGTTGTTGGTTCCCTTTTGGCATACTTGGGTTGTGTATCCTTCAATTGTATTAGGACCTCCTAAATACCACACTAGCTAAACATTTCTCTCTTTTTTCAAGGACAACCTCAACATGCAACCAAATGGAAACTTCTTCGTTCAATTCAAGAAGGCTGGTTTGAACATGACAATTATATCCAATCAATTTCTTTAAGTAGGAGACATGAAAAAATGGATGGATTTAGCCGGGAAGTTCTAATTTGTAAGTATAATTTCTTAGTTTTAATCCCTTAGTTAATTTCTAGTTAATTATGTTTAAATGTTGGTTTATCCAAATTGATATTTTACTACCATTCTTTAATTACACCATAAGGTAGACAAGCCATGGTGATTCGAATATGTGTAAATGTTTTTATTTTTGCATATAATGAAATAATGTACACTAATTGAGGAAGGAGAACCTAAAGGAGCCATGATACCAGGAGAGGGGAAAGGTGAGGGGGTATAATGGAATTCTACATTCCCATAACCATATTCCACCTTCCTAAATCATTTTTTCATTTACCATCTAATCTTCCTTTGAATTATTAAAAACCAATCATTAAATGAGTTTGGTGGAAGAGTAATCTCACCCAATTTGTGGAAACATGGGGCTAATTACCTTCATGATGGGAATTTTTATAGGATTTGATCCAAAATGGATCATCATACAAGTTTTCATCTATCGTTGTACTTTCTAGGTGGAAAAATTGGAGGAATTGACTTATAGGGTTTATTCCAGTTCCAAGTCCCAATTTGGAGATTTGGGGTCCATATCCTTCCAGAGCCATTTTAGGCATAAAATGGAATTTTATGGGTTCAAAATTTTTCAAGAATAGATCCCATCCCCTTAATTCTATTCTACACATAGATACCTTTTCAACAATGTGAAAATCACCTCAATTGGAGCATGCATGAGGAATTTATGTGTCCTGCAAGTTGACCTACATTATTGAGCACCATGGTAAGAGTGGATGCCAGGTAAACCCCCATTACTCACACATGTGGGGATATATACATTTTTAATTTTGATAATATTATATAAGGTCAAAAACCTTATCACTAATTCATTTTTGAAGATGCAAAAACCCTAACCCTAGATGGCTATCGGGCTATGTTAAATAGTGGGAAAATAGGAGGAGAAAGGGTTCCACTCTTTAGCATTGTACTTATTCCATAGTTGAAAATAGAATATAGGAGTGGATTTGAGAGAATAACAGAGGAGGAATAAGATTCTGTAAGATCCTTTCAGGCCACCGTTTTAAAGGAAACTCCATAATGAGTGCCTCTTTCTTTGTATTTTCATTTCATAACTAAAGAAAAGAGAGTAGAGTATATGCATCACCTTATGGAGGGGTTTTCTTCCATATTGGGTTTCTTAGGATACATATTATGTTCAATTGTGTGGATGGAGTGTTCATTTTATTTTTCTCTCATTTTTTTATTTCATTTATTTTCATAAATATAAGTAATAAGATAGTAATAATTAATCTAGGATCTAAGGAAGTAAATCAATGATATAATATTTTAGAATATTATAACATATGTTGTGATAAATTGTTCCAGTGGAATATCAACAAAAGGTTACAAATCATATTGCTATCAGAGTATTTTTTTTTTTTGGTATTCATGGAAAGTTGTAGGATCCACGAATTGGCTTAAGAAGAAGGTAAAAAAACCCTAGCCATGGTAGATGAATTTCTTGATAAAAATACTTGAGTTGAAATGAAATATATATTTTCAATATTGAAAGAGTAAGTTGTTGATATCTCTTTCAACATGGCCCTCCTCATGGTGACTCTGGCAAACAAGTTTCAACCATTCGAGGAGGTTGGTGGCTCTAACTAGGACATCGTTTTCGACCCTTCTTTGTTGGTGGCTCTTAATAGGACCGATAAAAGTTTTTTCTTGGTTAGCACTTACCAAAGAGATATTTGAATTGCCTTTGTGTGCATTGATTATGTAATACTTCCCATCCTTTATCAAGTGGTACTCGTTTTCACTTCACATAAATATCACATGCTTCATATACATGTAGGGGCTTCCAAATACTACACCATACACATCAAGGGGTACTACATCTAACTCTGCTTCATCATTATAATATACAATTATAGAAAAAATGATCTTACACTATTAAGTGACTTTGATCTATGCATCCTTATTCACCCATCCCAATGGACATGGGCTCTCACGATCATGAACCTCCAACCCAATCTTACTCACTAGATCCTCCACTATGAGGTTATCCTATGAAATGGAATCTAATAGAGAACATACCTTGGTATTTTTGACCTAGATATTGCTATGGAAGAGTTTTTTTAATTCCTTCTCTAACTTGTGATAAATGCTACACAGATTCACCTAGTTTTGCACTAAAGTGAAGACAATTTTCTCACCCACATATATGATTTTATCTACCTAGTTGCCCAATTTTGTTTCCTAGCAGGTTCTTCTTCATGACATCTTTCTTATGTTTCTTTGGATTCAAATTTGGATGTAGCTTCCAACACCCATCTTTGGTGTGACCATCAATATTTAAATGATTGTAGTGGTTGTTTGGATCCTTTCACTGATGTGCAGTGGATTTTTTCTTCTTTTCTTTTTCTTTCCACCTGTTCTTCCCCTCCTTGGAAGCAAATTTGTTGTCTTTATGTTTAGAAACACTTGGTTGTATTTTATTATGGCCTATGTTCTCCATATATTGTGCTTGCACAAAATCCTTGTCAATGGTCCTGGTTTTGAATAACATCACTTGTTTTTTCAAATGACTATGTAGACCCCCTATATACTGGAGCATTACATCTGGCTACTTAGGAGAGATGCCCACCATTATTTTCATCTTCCTAAATTTAGTTGTGTACCCTTGCACACTCTTCCATTTCCTTTGTCTGAAGTGATGCCAACGGATCCATTGGTCCTCTACATACCAAATAGGATAGAGCTGGGACTTGATGACAGTTTTAAAATCCCCCCACTTAGTTACTAGTGGATCACCCTCCAACCTATGAATCTATGTCTATATTTCCCTCCAGGTTGGTGCATGGACCTCTAGTTTCAATCGAGTTTTATGCTCTTCGTTTATATTATGGACATTGAAATACACTTCTAACTGTTACAATCAATGATTTAACTCAACAATATTGATGTCACCTTGATAGGGTTTGATTTCCACTTTTGCTTCCATTTTGAATAGAGATAATGAAGGAGTTAAGGAAATGGAACATGGTTTCTCTTTTTCATGATCTTTTATTGACTTGTTTTCTAGGTATTTACTATCTCCCAGTTTCTCATCAGATCCAACTTCAGAAAGGGATGTACCAAAAAGAAAAAAAAAATAGTTGGGGAATTTGTTGTAGGAATACTAAGGAATGTTCTAAGAGACTAGAGGGTTATCTCCTAACAGGAAAGTGGAGAATGACATACACCTATTTCTTGACTCCCCATTACCAAATATACAGTTGTATAGATAGTTTGTTTTAGAAGAAGAAAAAGTGAAGAGACAGTTGTAGCAACTGTTGGAGTAGGGAGTAATTCGACCAAGCACTTCCCCTTATGGGTGGCATATCATCATAATATGGAAGAAGGATGGGAATTGGTGAATTTGTATCAATTACAAAGATTTTGAGCAAGATCACACTCAAGAATCGATACCCTATGTCTAGGATTGATTATTTTTGTTAGATCAATTACAACATGACAAGTACTTTACTAAGTTGGATATCAAATCAGGATACAAAAAAGTATGCATTAAATAATAAGATACCTAGAATACCATCGTCAAGACAAGGAAAGTTCTATATGAATGGTTGGTCACGCCTTTTGTTTTTTGTAATGCACCAGAAACATTTATGCAATTGATTAATGATGCATTGCATCCATGTTTAGATTCATTTTAATGGTATGTTTGGATGGCATATTGGTGTATATATCTACATGGGAGGAGCACATCTCACATATCATGCAAGTGCTAGAGAATATAAAAAATAATTAGTTATTGGCTAACCTAAAGAAATGTGAGTTTGGTCAGCAGTCAATGGTGTATTTGGGATATGTGATTGGTGAAGGGGAAATCAAGATGGATTCTATAAATATGGAGGCCATAATGAAGTGGAAAGTTCCTACTAATACATTGAATTTAGTATCTTTTTTGGGTAGTGCAGTACTTTTGAAATTTCATATCATCCTTTTCAATGGTAGTTGCATGACTCCATGCCATAATGATGCAGGAGCATCACAAGAGAGCTAGGAGTGGAGGAAAAAGACAGCTGGAAAAGCGCTCAACACAAATTTTGAAAATGCCTCGAAACATTAATGAAGCCATCAAGTGGAGGCACACTTGTGTAATGTAAATGAACCTTGACCGATCCGCTCTCGTCCTTAGTAGGTAGAAGGCATTTATAATAGTAAATGCAAGTAGATAGAATTTAATGTGTAGATTAGATAGTTTTAGGAGCGGAGGGAAAATAGATATAGACACCCTCCTTGTGTATTTTAAAATAGATTATGCCAATTGAGAGCATAGAGCATAGAAGAGAAGAAGCAGAGAGTTGTGTAGCCGAATTCCATGTATAGAAGTTATGGATTAATACAAGAAGGCTTTGATTCAGACTCATGGTGTTCAAATATTCTCTATGTATGCATTTTTTGAATGTTATGCTCATGAATGATTTACTCTTTCTGTCATGCAATTGATTTTATGATATGTATGAATGATTTCTTGTTGAATATTTGAAATCTAAGAGGAAAGGGTAAAGGAATGAGTTTCAATTGTTTCTTTATCTGAGCAAGAGTTCCTGCAAGGAGTGCAGTTGAATTGTCTGCAAGAGTGAATTGACAAAGGGTTCAGAGGTTTGTCTCTGAAAGCTCAGATAAGATAGCCTTTGTGCTCACTCCCACAGAAGTGCAGCCAGGCACAGGAGTTGTGCAAGGAGTGCGCAGGCCAAGTAAAGTCTCAGAGTTGCGAACTTGAGCGAAGTATTGGGAGACTGTTGTTGCAGGAAGTGCACAGATTCGAATGAAGTTCAACACTTGAGAGTGTGTGAAATTGCTGCAAGGAGTGTGCTCAGGAATCTTTTTCAAGAATCAGAGTTGGAGAAATCTCAAGAAGGATAAAACCTTCGAAACCATCGAAGGAAGCATAGGAAGTTTTTGTAGTAGACAGTGAGAAGGCGTTGCAAGTTTGCGTCACAGGAAAATGAGTATCATGGGAGAATCACTTGGTCAAAAGTTGCAGGAGTCCTTGGGAAGAGAAGAGACGGATGGTCAAAATTATCTCTGGAGAGTTTGCGAAGTCCCATGAGCCATCAGATCTCACAGAGGAGCAGGGGAGTTACAGAAAATGTTCCCAAAGGTTCAAGCTCAGGAGAGGTAGAACTGTAGATTTAAGCCAACATGAGTTGTTGGATTTTCACGTACATTTATATTTCGGGTTTTCACGAGTGGAAGTCCTGTAATCCTTGCAATAGGACTCGCGAAATCATGAAATGAAAATTCCTGAAGGGACGAAAGGATCGTGTGGGCATTGAATCAGCAGGGTGGACAGGTGGTGAACTATCGACACGGAAGTCAATTCCATTGACCATTTCAGGGTTTCGTGGGATGAAGTCCTGAAATCCTTGCATCAGGATTCATGAAATCGCGAAGTTTGAAGTCCCGATGGAGTGAAGGGCCATTCAAAGGTCAACCTTGCGAGCGCATCAAAGTTTCAGTAGATCGGGTTTCGAAAGTCGAGGGGACAAGTTGCTTGACATCGCAACTCCCGAAATCATGATAAGGAGAAAGGTGATATAGAGAGAGAAAGGGACAAGTGTCATAACTTTGGGTTTCAGAGATTGAGAGACAAGGCACTTGACCACAAGATTCGCGAAAGTGCGAAGTCCAATCTCCCAAATTATAAAGGGGGAAATTTCTTGAAGTTATTTGTGGGTGTAGATTTTCCAAAAGGGAAATAGAAGAGCCAATAGTTGAGAGCTCTTCGAGCCAGTGGAAGAGGAAAGATCCTGTGTGTGTGGACTTATGACCTGTGGGTTGGGAGGCACACGTGCATCATTTGGTATCAGAGCCTAGAAAGGTTTCTTTTCTTTCTGTAGTAGGGAAAAGGAGAATTCACCATGCCGCTGAGGAGAAGGGACAGACAGACACTCGATCCACTAGAGGAGAGGGAAATGCCAAGAAGAAGGGGTAGGAAGATGTTTGATCCATCCATGGAGAGAGAAATGCATGAGTTACACACCAGACTTGAATACATGGAGACAACACAAAGGCGTACAGTTGGTGCTGGGGATCTTAGTGATTCCGAAAGTGAAATTGAGGCTGAACATGAAGGGGAAGAAGTTGCAGCCAAAGATACAACAAATGAATGCTTGATTAGGTCTATTGAAAGAATGGGTGCAAGAGTGAAAATGGACATTCCAGTTTATGAGGGAAATCTGGATGCAAAGGAGCTTCTAGACTAGATTAGAGCTCTGGACACATATTTTGACTATGAAGATGTCGAAGAGGACAAGAAGGTCAAACATGCTGTCACGAGATGAAAAGGGCATGCAACATTGTGGTGGGATGAACTACAAGCTGACAGACACTGCAAAGGAAAGAAGAAGATCAAAAGATGGGATAGAATGATCACAAAGATGAAGGCGAAATTCATCCCCAGGGATTACTAGATCACTCTATTTTGAAGGATGAAAAACTTGAGACAGAAGCTGATGACAGTGAAGGAATACACTGAAGAATTCTATAGACTGAACATCCAGGAAGGTCATTGGGAAAGCGATGATGAAAAGGTTGCCAGATACATAAATGGCCTTAGATATGACATTCAGTATGAGATGAGCATGGTAACCATCTGAACGATGGAAGATGCTTATCAGATGGCTCCAAAAGTTGAAGAGAAGTTGAGCCAAAAGGAGGGTCAAAGAGGCTGAGGCAGAAGTCAGCCCAAAGGCAAATCAATTGTCCAGGATAAAAATCAAAAGCCCAAGGAGGACTAAAAGAAACCTCAGACTCAAAATGAGAGAGGTGGAACCTCACAATGAGGGAAATATGCTGAACATAGAGGGAAGCATATCGAATAGAGAGGAGATTATGCTGATAATAATACTTTTCCTTGTACTAGAGGTAGAGGAAGAGGAAGAGGTGGAGTGATAACATGCTTCACATGTGGAAAGACTGGACACAAGTCTTACGAGTTCTCAGATAAAAAGAAATAAGGAGGTGAGACTCACATCACTGAAGCACAAAGGTGGAATGTTGAGGCAGAAGATGCTGAAGGCGGAACATCGCTGATGATGCGGAAAACTCTTTTAACGCCAGAGAAGGAGGTGGAGAGTTCAGTCCAAAGAAACAAACATTTCCAGACTTCTTGCAAGACCAAGGACAAGGTATGCAAGGTCATTGTGGACAGTGGTAGCACATATAATATCGTTTCTATGGAGATGGTAGAAAATATGGAGATGGAGACGATTGCTCATCCAAGCCCATACAGAATTTCGTGGCTACAAAAAGGACATCAGGTAACTGTCACTAAACAACGTTTAGTTGAATTTAAGATAGGAGGATATAATGATAAGATACTCTGTGATGTTATTCCCATGGATGTTTGTCATCTATTGCTGGGTAGACCGTGGAAATATGACCGGAATGTGATTCATGTTGGGAGAATGAACACATACACCCTAGAGAAGAATGGGAGAACTCACATGTTGCTTCCAATCAAGGATAAGGAGGTGAAACCTAGAGTAAGAAACACTGTACTTCTCATGAGTGGGAAGGAACTTCTTACAGAGGTTAAGAAGAAGGAGGAACCACAATTCATTGTGGTTAGGAAACCAAAGATTCTTTTGACCAGCACAAGAGTAGATGATTTAACAAAAGACATTCAGGAGCTGCTGGAAGAGTTCGCTGACATAGTAGTGGACGAACTACCTCGTTCGTTGCCACCGATTAGAAGTGTGAGTCATCATATTGATCTCATACCAGGAGCTAGTTTTCCAAACAAAGTCGCATACAGATTGATGCCACAGGAGAATAAAGAGGTCAAAAGACAAGTCTAGGAATTGTTGGAAAAAGGTTTGGTCAGGGAAAGCTTGAGTCCATGTGATGTTCCGACAGTACTAAGTCCAAAGAAAGACGGAGACTGGAGGATGTGTACTGACTCGAGGGTGATTAACAAAATAACCATCAGGTATAGATTTCTATTGCCAAGGATGGATGATCTGATGGATTGCTTGAGTGGAGAAAAATATTTTTCAAAGATTGATTTGAAAAGAGGGTATCACCAGATCCGCATGAGAGAAGGTGATGAATGGAAGACATCATTCAAAACCAACAAAGGGTTGTATGAATGGATTGTTATGTCGTTTGGCTTAACAAATGCACCGAGTACCTTCATGAGGTTGATGAACGAAGTCCTAAGGGAGTTCATCGGAAAATTTTTCACTGTGTATCTGGATGACATACTGATTTTCAATAAAATAGTGGCAGAGCATCTAAAAAATTTGGCTACAGTCATGTAGAAGTTACAGCAGGAGAAGTTGTTGACAAATATGAACAAATCCTCATTCATGAAGACAGAGCTCATTTATTTGGGGTTTGTTATTTCTGCAGATAAATTGAGGATGGATCCAGATAAGGTGGAGGTAATCAAGAGTTGGCCATCACCGAAGAGTATATTTGAGGTGAGAAGTTTTCACGGATTGGCTAGTTTCTACCAAAATTTCATTAGAAATTTCAGTGGGATTAGTGCACCGATGATGGATACAATGAAAAAGAGACACAAATATTTTCATTGGACAGAAGAAGCTGAAAAGAGTTTTAATATGTTGAAGAGGAAGATCATGGAACAACCAATTCTGGTGTTGTCGGATTTCCAAAAGACATTTCAAGTGAAATGCGATGCAAGTGGGTTTGCAATAGGGGTAGTCTTGATTCAAGAAGATAGGTTGATGGCGTACTTTAGCGAGAAGTTGAATGAAGAGAAAGTGAAGTACTCCATGTATGATAAGGATTTCTATGCTATCATTCAGGCATTGAAGAAATGGAGACATTACTTGATCCCGAAGGAGTTTGTCTTATACAGTTACAATCATGCACTACAGTTTGTGACTCAACAGGAGAAGTTGAATCAGAGACATGTTAAATGGGTTGAATATATGCAAAATTTCACTTTTTTGATTAAACATATTTCTAGTACTACTAACAAGGTTGTTGATGCTTTGAGTAGGAAGTGTTTGCTATTGCAGTAGTTCAGAGTCAAAACATTGGGTTTTGATGATCTCAGGGACATGTACAGGGATGATCCAAATTTTAAAGAAGCGTACAAAGCCGCTGAGAATCCAATTCTCAGAGATAGAAGCCAATGGGAAGAATACATGATCCAGGAAGGATTATTGTTTAAAGGTAATCATCTTTGTATTCCGAAATGCTCCATGA
This sequence comes from Picea glauca, assembly GCA_000966675.3. NCBI lineage: Eukaryota > Viridiplantae > Streptophyta > Pinopsida > Pinales > Pinaceae > Picea > Picea glauca. Next base: position 178,142 of record JZKD02S2128626.1, read on the forward strand.
GGGAGAATTTGCTAAAAGAGAAACACAGTAGAGGATTGGCTGGGCACTTTGGTCACAACAAGACATTCACAAAGTTGAATGAGTCATATTTTTGGCCGGGAATTAGAGCAGATGTCAAGAGATTTGTGGATAGATGCAGAATTTGCTAGCATTTGAAGGGAAGGAGACAGAATGCAGGGTTTTATAAACCATTGCCCATACCTGAGAAGCCGTGGGATGTAGTCAGCATGGATTTCATATTGGGGTTTCCAAGGACACAAAGAGTGTATGACTCAATTTTTGTGGTGGTGGATAGATTTTCCAAGATGGCACACTTCATTCCATGTCAGAAGACCAGTGACACAACTCACATTGCGAATCTATTTTTCAAAGAAGTCATTCGACTTCACAGCTTACCAAGGAGCATAGTTTTGGATCGAGACACTAAGTTCATAGGACACTTTTGGAGGACCTTATGGAAGAAGCTGGGAACTAACTTATTGTTTATTTCATCTTATCATCCTCAGATGGATGGACAGACAAAAGTGGTGAATAGAAGTCTAGGAGACTTGCTGAGAAGCTTGGTGACAGAACACCATAGCCAGTGGGACAACATATTACCATAGGCAGAATTTTCTTATAATGACTCAATTAACAGAAGCATGGGGCAGAGTCCATTTCAAATTGTCTATGGCATGCAGCCGAGAGGAATTTCTGAGCTGAGAGATTCAGAACAGACTACGACTAGGAGCACTAGGGTAGAAAATTTTGCAGAGGTGATGAAGGAACTTCACAGCCAGGTGAAGGACCGATTGTAGAGTTTGAGCCAGGAGTATAAGCCTAGAGTAGATCAACACAAGAGAAAACTTCAATTTGAGGTTGGTGATTTGATTTTGGCACATTTGAGAAAATAAAGGTTCCCGAGAGGAACATATAATAAACTGAAGATGAAGAAAATCAGACCATGTAAGGTCTTGAAGAAATTTGTGGCGAATGCTTACGAAATTGAATTACCCGATGGGATCGGAATTTCTTCGATATTCAATATCTCAGATTTGTACCCATATAAAGCTGAGGAAGTAGAAACATAAAATAAATAGCCAGAGGTCCAATGGAAAAAATAGATGCCAGTTGCAGAAAAGCCACAGATGGAGCGCATACTGGACAAAAGGGTCAGCAAGAAGACCAGGCAAAAGCAATACTTTGAGTATCTAGTCAAGTGGAAGGGCCATCCAGTTGAAGATTCCAGTTGGGAGAACGAAGTGGAGATCCAGAAGCATGGATAGACCATGCATGAGCTCATGGACAGGAGCCCATGAAAATTTTCAAGCAAGGGAGTATGATGCAGGAGCATCTCAAGCGAGCCAGGAGTGGAGAAAAAAGATAGCTGGAAAAGCGCCCAACACAAATTTTGAAAATGCCTCAAAGGATTAATGAAGCCATCAAGTGGAGGCACACGTGTATAATGTAAACGGACCTTGAGCGATCCATTCTCATCATTAGTAAGTAGAAGGCATTTATAATAGTAAATGCAAGTAGATAGAATTTAATGTGTAGATTAGACAGTTTTAGGAGCGGAGGGAAAATGGATATAGACACCCTCCTTGTGTATTGTAAAATAGATTATGCCAACTGAGAGCATAGAGCATAGAAGAAAAGAAGCAAAGAGTTGTGTAGCCAAATTCCATGTACAAAAGTTCTGGATTAATACAAGAAGGCTTTGATTCAGACTCATGGTGTTCAAATATTCTCTGTGTATGCATTTTTTGAATGTTATGCTCATGAATGATTTACTCTTTTTGTCATGCATTTTATTTTATGCTATGCATGAATGATTTCTTGTTGAATGTTTGAAATTTGAGAGGAAAGGGTAAAGTAATGAGTTTCAATTGTTTCTCTATCTGAGCAAGAGTTCCTGCAAGGAGTGCAGTTGAATTGTCTGCAAGGAGTGCGTTGACAAAGGGTTCAGAAGTTTGTCTCTGAAAGCTCAGATAAGATAGCTTTTGTGTTCATTCCCACAGAAGTGAAGCTAGGCACAGGAGACATGCAAGGAGTGTGCAGGCCGAGTAAAGTCTTAGAGTTGCGAACCTGAGCGAAGTATTGGGAGACTGCTGTTGCAGGAAGTGCACAGAGTCGAATGAAGTTCAACACTTGAGAGTGTGTGAAATTACCACAAGGAGTGCACGCAAGAATCTTTTTCAAGACTCAGAGTTGGATAAATCTCAGGAAGGATAAAACCTTTGAAGCCATCGAAGGAAGCACAAGAAGTTTGTGTAGTAGACGGTGAGAAGGCATTGCAAGTTTGCGTCGCAGGTAGCTGAGTACCGTGGGAGAATCACTTGGTCAAAAGTTGCAAGAGTCCTTGGGAAGAGAAGAGATAGATGGTCAAAATTCTCTGTGGAGAGTTTGCGAAGTCCCATGAGCCATCAGATCTCACGGAGGAGCAGGGGAGTTACAATGAGTATTCTCAAAGGTTCAATCTCAGGAGATGTAGAACCGTAGATTTAAGCCAAAAGGAGCTGTTGGATTTGCACGTACATTTCTATTTTGGGTTTTCGTGAGTGGAAGTCCCATAATCCTTGCAACAGGACTCGCAAAATCATGAAATGTGAAGTCCCGAAGGGATGAAAGGATCATGTGGGCCATAGAATTAGCAGGGTGGACAGGTGGCGCACTATCGACACGGGAGTCAATTCTGTTGACCATTTTGAGGTTTCGTGGGGTGAAGTCTCGAAATCCTTGCATCAGGATTCGCGAAATCGCGAAGTCCAAAGTTCCAATGGAGTGAAGGGTCGTTGAAAGGTCAACCTTGTGAGTGCATCGGAGTTTCGGTATATTGGGTTTTAGAAGTCGAGGGGACAAGTTGCTTGACATCACAACTCCCAAAATCGTGATAAGGAGAAAGGCGATATAGAGAGAGAAATGGCCAAGTGTCATAACTTTGGGTTTCAAAGATTAAGAGGCAAGGTGCTTCACCAAAGGATTCATGAAAGTGCGAAGTCCGATCTCCCGAAGTATAAAGGGGGAAAGTTGTCGAAGTTATTTGTGGGTGTAGATTTCCCGAAAGGGAAATAAAAGAACCAATAGTTGAGAGCTCTTCAGGCTAGTGGAAGAGGAAATATCCTGTGTGTGTGGACTTCTGACCTGCATATTGGGAGGTGCATGTGCATCACATAATAGTGAGGGGTAAGATTTTTTAGTGGGGAAATAATAAATAGAAATATTTCAATGAACTAAAATGAAAGATCATTAAAGCACCAATTCTTTCATTTCCTAACATGTATAATCCTTTATAAGTGGAGACAGATCCAAGTAGGTATGCTATGGGAGACATTTTTATTCAAGGAGCTAAGTCAGTATGCTATCATTCTAAGATATTTCATGGAGGATTTTTGAAATACCCTATTGTTGGCGGGCGAAATTGATCATCCATCAACTAAAAGAACGAGTTTGGTTTGGGGTTTCCTAAATAACCCAAGACATTTGGTGTAACTCGTTCCAACGGGTTTAATGGCTCTGTTAGCCAATCTAAAAGTCCTAAAAGAAACAAATAAAATAAATGAAATAACTAACTAATTACTAATCACTATATATATATATGTACATATGTATAATGTAACTGTTGAAGATATATTTAAAAAGAAGATTTACAAATCTTACTTACGTACATGATTTACAAACTGCAAGTTTTAATCGAAACTTACGGAAATCAATGTGTAGAATGATTTCTTCTAGGAAGCAGATAAAGAAAGAACATAAAAAAAATATTTTTTGTTTTTCCTTTATAAATCTAAGCTAATACAAGAATAAAAAAATACAATGAAACATAAACTTGTGGATAGTCAAAAGCTGAACCATACATTTGAGTTTCCGTGATAAGTAAATGATAGAAAAATACAAATGATCTAACCTGTCAGTGAGTTAGTGATGTGTATCCAAGCATCTGTATGAGTAGAGAACATCCAACTACCACGTCCAAGAGGGAAACCTGCAATGAACCTTATGATTGTTTTAAATAAATCCAGAACATGCATTGGCAGTTTGGGTTTTAATGACTGAAGTAGAGACACAAACATAAACATGTGATCTCATAATTATACATGATTACTGTAAGATAAATCTGAAAGTAACCTATTCATTTCATTTTTCAATTAAAATCGAAAGATAAAACCTATCGTTCTAACTGAAACTACGATCATAGCATTTATATTTTGAGACGCAAATTATAAATGGTATTTATAATATAACAATCCTGCACATCACGGATTACTTAATCTAAAGATATCAGATCTATATATGCAACAGTATTAACAAAACATAGATGACAACATTATAAACAACAGGCTAAAGCCAAAATGCATGAATGTTGTTTCATTAAGTTCTAGAATCAATCGTTCATCTTTTGCTCTCAGCCAAGATGTCTTCTATTACAAAATACGGAGTATTTAAAGAGTTCATGTAAGCTTAGCATCCTATCTTCTAAGATAGGATCAGATCTCAAAAGGATCTAAAAGTTACAAAGATAGAGGGTCTAAAAAAGGCACTCAATATCAAACTGTATCTTCAAAATTATACAAGTTTTTTGTTTTGATTTACAAAATAAGCCAAAAGAAGTGAATAATTAACTAAGTCCAGCAATGGTCCATCTTATGAGATCACCACAAGATACGTCCTATCCTAAAAGAAAACGAAATAAGCAAATTAGATGTTTATTTAACTAACATTTTCCAAATTTTATATGAGAATTGACTTGGCTACAAAATCTCTCGATTTTGTAGCCAGTCTTATCATTGAAAACATAAATCTAAATCACTCTATATTAATTAGAAAAATAGCAATAAACACACAAATAAGATAAAAACCAATCTTACCATTCAAACCGATAACCAAATTTGAATCACAAAATCTTAGAGTTGATCACGGCTTTGAGACTGTCAGTGTTTTTTATTATGATATTGCTAGTCCTTTTCAAACGTTTTCCTTGCCTTTGTGCATTGATCTTGAGCTCACGGTTTTAATTGTTAATGAGATGTTTTGAGCCGTAAGATCTTTGATATTTTCTTGAAGGATGGAGATGTCTGTGTAAAACAGACCTATCCAATGTAAACACACTTCACAATTTATAGTAGGGGCAAATGGTTGAGGATGTGCATGATTGTGTGTTAAAACACTACCACTATCCACTACTGGCCTTTGGCCGAGTTTAATTCCTATAAAATCCTTGTTGTGCTTTAGGCACGGTGGCAAGTTATTCACATAATCGAAAGCTTGACTGAGATCCAGTTTAGAGTGATTTGGGTCTTGAACTGCCAGGAATTTTTCAATCTCATAATCAGAGCTCTCATGGACCTTGATCGATTTGATCAAGCTCACAAGAGATTTTGATCTATTTCATAGGCTCCTCGAAATTAGTCTCCCAGCCCTCTTGTTATTAAACCCTCGCATGTCTTGGTTTTTCTTTGGCTGTTTGGAAGGGTTTCCACTGGTGGATTTGATATTAAGGTTATGGTTGACAACTTGTTCACACTCAGGAATTTTAACAAGCTTGGAGATGACATCCTGCTTCTCACACACAGACTTATCGGGCGTAGCCCTTTCACAAGGGTTTTCACACAAGAAAATTGGCCTGTCACTAGAGGGAAAAAGAGGCTTTTCTAGCATAGGTTGATCAACCACCGGAGTCTCTTCAGGGTTTATTGTAACAAAGCCATCGCGAGTTACGAAAGCATCCCAATCGTCACCAAGTAGTTTTAGATGATGGACTAACAATAACTTAATCAACCCATGGTGAAATAAGATAGAATCCAGGTTCTGCCTTTTATATCTCTTTGACATTTTATACAAGCTCCTTAATAAGTAAAATGACATGTTTAATTGGAAACCGATAAATTCATGAGTAACCTTGTTTGGTATAGGAATACGAGGCTATAACGGCCTTCAAAAGTAACAAATTGACTTCACACTGCCAATAAACCATGCCACATATCCTTCAATAGAGAGAGTGTCATACCTTTGTCATAGCATTGAATTTTTCGAGAGGTGATGAACAAACTCCATGGTACCTTGTCCAACTTTGAATTTTTAAACCTTTTTTGGCTGGTGAGGGGGAGGCCTATTGCCTCACTCAGAAATTCCTTGGTGATTTCCAATTGAATATCACCCACTTTGGCTCTACATCCATCGAATGTAAGGGAGAACTCTTGGGCTACTTGTAAGTTATAACCCTAGAATTTCTTGAGAAACACAACCCAACCCTAAATTTTAAGGTCTTCACTCGCGTCATCACATAGTATTAAGGTTTGGGAGCCATTCAGCTCAACGTGAACGATGAGCCATAAGGGTTTGAACAGATGGAAACAGAGGGTGACCAGAGTTCACTGTGGTTTTAGATGATAGAGGTAGGAGGGATAAGTCTGAACGGATCCCATGAAAATAAATTAAGCAGAGAGCTTGTTCTATCAAAACAAACATAAGGAGGTCTCGGCTATGGGGTTTAAACATTCCTTGTCATGAATGATTTGAGTACATCCACTACTCAGACTCTTAACTTGAAATGAGTGAACTGTAAACTCTTTTTTGCCAACTAACGCGACATATAGGACACTGTCCCATTGCGTTTAAATCCCATGATACGAAATGGGTACACTCGTATTGCAAAGTCTAGGATAAGGATACGTTTTCATAAACCAAATATTAAACAAAAAATTGGCATATCATTTAAAAGAGATAAGCATACCACCAAATAGCAACTCATCATAGGTGTTTCATTGGTATATGATAAGCTCATTTAAAATGAAAAAGATTAATCCCATTGACTCCTTGAGACCAAGCCTTAGATAAAAATCAAAATGCAACTTGAGTTTCAATTTTCTTGATTCATGCTTACAGTCATGAATCAAGCATGAAAATGCAAAATAAAAATGAAATGAAGAATCAAAACATCCTTTTTACAACCGACTAGTCACCTTCGAATATCAATATTTACAAGATGAGGCGTAGTTAGCTACATGAATTGTCATTTGTCACTTTAAAAGCACAAAATATGTAGGGCTGCCAACAATGGCGACTTTCTAGGAGAAACAATTATCTCTACATCACCGACAAGTTCATGTCAGGACTACTTAGAATGATTACAGATCAAAGCATAGTTGAAGGACATCAAGCATCTCAACAATAATTACACAGTCCAGCTTCAGATATCTTCCCATTCAAATGAAATCCGATGACAAATTTTAACTATGAGAGAAACGATGTTCAAGTCAATGGCTCTAATACTGTTGACAGGGCCACTGTTACCAACAGGCGTCCATAGCTTTACCAGGGATGTCAATTAATCCACTCTGATGCCTCTACCTTGTCCAAGAAATTTCAATTCAAAATGAAGGATACTTAAGGCCAATATCAAAATTTATACCTGATAATTTTCTTGAATCTGACATTGCTTTGCTGCCAGCAGGCATGTTCAGTACCTCGACGAAGTTGTATTGGTATCATGCATGCATTTTCCTACTGCTAATAGACCTGTTTAGTATCTCGACGATTTTACAAACACTTCCTACAATTCTTGAGAAATTATTTACAATCTGATATAAATTTAAAGATATTCAGAAGAGCGGGGTGATGCTGAAAAATTTTAGTCTTTAGAACACTTGTTATTTTCTAGCCTTTTACTTTTGTGCTTGATAAACTTCATTATGATATGAAATTAGTTTTCTGATGAAATTGATTTTTCGAGGATAGGAAGGCATACTTGATTCGCTTTCTTTAAAATCAGGGACATCGTAAAAATCTTTAAAGATGGTCATGTTTGCTCATAATTATAAAGTGAGACCAAGGAACCTGCTTCGAACATAAATTTTTCTTTTAGCCAGTCTATGTTCCAGCAATTCATAGCATTGATTCTCTTGAAAAGACCTTAACTGTTGCTTCATAATTATGCATTCCAGTTTCCCTTGATGAATTAAAAGGTGACATAGACATATGTTTAACCAGGAAGCAGCAAAAACAAACAAAATGAAAAGAATCGAAATTAGAAAATAAAGATAAATCAAAATAGAAAAATATATACAAAATATGGATCTGGGATTATCACAAAAAATACCTCTTGAGAGCTTGGCCATTCACCAGGAAGGTGTCTGGATGTCCCTCTAAATTTTGTAGGCAGAAAGAGCTGGGACCTAGTTTTTCAGCGATTACGAAGGGCCCCAACCAAAGGTTCTAGAACTTGGTGTGTTCTCCTTTCCCTTCGTGAGGTTTATCCCACTTGAGAACCAAATATCCTATCTCGAAGTTTCTATCCAAACCAGAGTTTGCATCAAACCAACCTTTCACAATATGCTGATGCTGATCCAGTCTCTCTTTTGCTTGTGCTCTTACTTCCTCTAGTTTCAACAAAGCATTAATTCTACTTTCAAGAGGAGGAAAATCCTCTTCCTGAACTTTTTGCAATAATTGCAGAGACGGAAGAAGAACACGAGGAGGGAGAATTGCTTCTCTTCTGTAGATGATAAAGAAAGGAGAATTACCAACAGAGGTTTTTAGAGTCACCCTATCAGCCCATAGTGCATTAAAAAGCACATTGTGCCAGTTCTTGTGGTTTTCAGAAACTATCCTCTTGATGATCTTGATTAGGTTTCTGTTTGTTAATTCTGCTAATTCATTTCCTTGAGAGTAATAGATGGAAGAATATTTCAGTTTGATCCCCTATTCTAAAGAAAAAACACTCATATCGAGGGATGAAAAGTAGGAAGCATTATCGAAGACCAAACATTCGGGAATACCGAATCTAGTAATGATGTTTGAGTTAAGGAAAGATATTACCTAATTAGTGTTTACCACTTTTAGTGGTGCAGCCTCGAACCATCTGGTAAAATAATCCGTTGATGTAATTATGTATTTATGATGTTGTGAGGAAGTGGTGTTAATTGACCCTATGATGTCAAGACCCCACTGCTGAAAAGGTGAATCTACCAAAACAGGCTGCAAAGGGAATGCTTCCTTTTGTACTCCTCCAACAACCTTTTGGAAGATTATGCATTTAAGACATAATGCATGGACATATTTGAACAATGTGGGCCAATAGTACCCAACTCTTGATACTTTGTGAGAAATGGTGTCTCCATCGAAGTGCCCACCAGCTTCACCTGCATGCAGTTCAGATAATACTTTGTGAGAAATGGTGTCTCCATCGAAGTGCCCACCAGCTTCACCTGCATGCAGTTCAGATAATACTTTCTCTGCTTCATCTCTTTCCAAACAATGCATAAGGACATTATCAAAATTATTACAAAATAATACGTCATTTACCAACTGGAAAGGTGTAGATTTTATTCTTAATGCTATTCTATTTTTTGGATCAAGATGGCGAGGAGTAGAAATATGTGTTAGATAAAATGTAATATCATCAAACCAAGAATTAGCAACAACTTGTGTACAACATATCTAGTTTTGACTACGCTGATTTACAGTTAAGACATTAATTTGACTTTGTTTCTCTTCAACTGAATCAACCACTAGTTTGCATAGACCTTGACCTTTGACAATTTATGCAGGGGTAATTTTGAGGTCATACTCTTGTAATGATGTCATATAGTTTTCCAATTTTTCACCCAATTCATTTTGTACTAACAAGTTTATGACAACAGGATAAGGCACAATGACTTTAGTTCTGGATTTCAACAAATATGATCGAAAATGTTTCACTGCTTTGAAAACTGCATAAGCCCATTGATCTACAACCAGGTAGTTAAGCTCCGCTCCTTTGAAGGCTGAGCTCATAAAGGCAATGGGGATTTCATTTCTTTCAATGTTCTTTTGGGTCAAAACAATGGCATAAGATTGGTCAGAGGCGAAAGTATAAAGAGTGAAATCTTGTGAGAAATCAAGACTCATCAAGGAAGGGGCTTCCACTATGGAATTTTTGATGGAATCAAAAGCTTGATTTTCTTGTGGTCCCCAACGATACTGAACATTCATTTTAATTATGTTTTGCAATGGCCTTACCATTTCTGAGAAACTCGGGACAAACCTTCTGACAAAATTGATCTCGCCTAAAAAGGATTGCATAGATTTTTTGGAGGAGGGGGGAGGAAGTTTGGCAATGGCTTGAGTTCTTTCAGGATCGATGATCATCCCATCGCTGGATACTATGAATCTGAGAATTTTTCCTTGTTCCACTACAAATATAGACTTCTTAGGGTTGAGAGATATGTCGTACTTGCAACATCGTTCTAGGACAGACCTAAGGTGAGACAAATGATCTTTCTTGTTTTTGGAGAAAACAGTAACATCATCAAGATAGACCACTACAGATTGATTTATGAGACCATGAAAAGAAATATCCATTTCTCTCTGAAAAGTGGCCCCGACATTTATAAGCCCAAAAGGCATTTTCTTGTAGGAGTACGTACCCCATGGGGTACGAAAAGTGGTTTTCAACTGGTCTGGGGAGACATGAGGACCTGGTTGTATCCCAAAAAAAATCTAGCAGTGATAGTCTTTCGGAACTAGATACCCGCTGAAGAATTTGTTCCATTGGAGGAACAAGATAATTGTCTTTGTCAGACGCTCGATTCATGTTATGAAAATCGACACCGAGTTGAATTTTGCCACTTTTCTTCCTTACATGAACCAGATTAGACACCCATTGTGTGTGTCTTACTAGGAAGATTATCTTTGCATTCAATAATTTATTTAGTTCTTTTTTGACTATTGGTTCCAACTTAGGGTGCATCTTTCTCAGCTTCTACTAAAAAGGTTGAGTCTGGGCTTTCATGGGGATGATATGTCGTATTATATTAGGGTCAAAAGTTTTTAAATCATCGTATTTCCAAGAAAAGACATCCTTGAATTCTCTAAACAGTTTTATAAAAGCGGACAGCTCTTGCTCGGAACATCCCTTTCCCATATTGATATATTGTGGATTATCTTTAGTCCCTAAATTTACCTTTTCATGAGTTAAGGAAGAACTATTTGTTTTACAATTTACCGATTTTCTGAATTTATCATGCAAATCATAAAACTTCTCTAGTCTTACCATGGATTTAGCAATAGAGTTTACCAGATCAGATTTTGATTTGGGAGATCTCCGCTTTGATACTACCATGAAATTGTGGAAATTTTCATCGTGAGTGCCTTCATCGATAACTGTACCTTGGAAGGTGTCCTCCATGTGCAAAAAACTGATGATCTGTTGATCATCATCAAACACTCTCCAATTAGTGATGTTGTCTGGGATCAATGTTTTGAACAATAACTCAATTGAAAATGCATTTGGAGAAAGTCCTTCTGCAAGCAAAAGTTTAGAAGCGACGTTAGCTAACAAATCAACCTCATAATTGTTTAATCTAGGAATGGAATTGATGTTAAATGTGGAAAATTTGTGCATTAGATTCCATACCTTAGTTTGGTAACTTTTCAAGTGTGGTGATAGAAAATGTATGGAATTTCTTACCTGCCTGACCACAATTTCTGAATCACCGAATACGATTAAGTTCTTTACGTTCATATCTACAGCTTTCATGAGTCCTTGCAAAAGGGCCTCGTATTCGGCGGTGTTGTTGGTACATTCAAACTCTACTTGATAGGTGATAAAGGTTTTATTACCTGCTGGGTCGATGAGTACACATCCCGCACCAGCTCCTTCTTTGGATTTGGATCCATCGAAGTAAAGTGACCATATCTGAGCTTCGTCGGCAGTGTTTGACACATTCAGTAAAGTTTCTGACTGAGTACATGTCATGAGCTCCGACTGTTATTTCAGATCGGTGATGGGGGAGGTTTTAGCCATGAAGTTACCAAAGAAGGTGTTCATTCTCTGCATTTCAAGTGAATTAGTGGAAGCAGTAAATGGTTCATTAGCATCATTCAAATCCGTCACGGTGTGCTTGAGGTAGCGTTCGCAGTTAATCCTATTTTTGTTTGTCTTTCCATTTTCTGGTAGCCACAAATGAGATCAATCTATTGCAAAGTACCCATGTAGTTTCTTGGACCAATCCCTGCTAAAAAATAAACCATAGACCTCGGGGATGTCAACAACAATGATGTCAATAATTTGGTGAACTTTAGGATTAGAAGACAACCTAACGAACATGTTCTTTAGTTCACCAATTACCTTAACATTCATCTGATCGAGCTGAATGATTTTAAGACTGGAAGGCTGAACTTCAATGTTGATTTTTTGGAAAATAGACAAGGGCATCACATTTGATGATGTGTTGGAATCTACCATGCAATTATGTACATTTTTGTTGAAAATTTCAAAAGTTAATACGAAAGGTGGGACATTTTCGCGAGTATTAACAACATAATTCTGTTGAGTTTTAGCCATTGTCCCTGAAATTACTTTATCTACATTTGATACAGTTTTTCCAGTGAGATCCCTTTTATCTGGGGGTTCAGGTGTTGTTTTAGCAGGGACCTTTTGAGTTGTTTTAGAACTTATTTCTGCAATTTTCTTGTTGTTCAAGTTGTTTTTTTTACTATTTCTGTGATGTTCTGAAGCATTTTATGCAAAAGAAGAGGGAATTTCAAAAGTTAATAAACAGAAATATTATCCCTAAGTTTTTTTAGGTCTTCAATCAAATCATACTCTAAACTTGGGGCTGCTAAATTCTATTTTGTTTCAGCTTGTTTCAATTGTTTCAGAGGCACATTAGTACTTATTTCGGAGGAGGGTTTACTTTGTGCTTTGCTTCTAGTGTTGCAAGGATGGACAGTTTCAAAATTGGCTTGAAAAATACTGTCGAAAAAATGTCTGAAGACATTGGGAGATGACTCCTCTTCTTCAACCATGTCTTCAAAATTCTCAGGGGGAACTAAGTTATCATGTGCTTCAAGGATAGTCTGCAGAGCATATTCCAAGCTTTCAAAATTCAGACCCTCAGGGGTCGTATTCGTCTGGTTGGGGGGGAAAGGTTTTCTGAAAGGAGCTTTGTAAATTCCTTTGCTTGAAGATGCTTCTTCAATGGATCTCCTCAAGTCTACAACTTGATTTGATAATTTTTGGATGACCTTTTGTAAACTTTCTAAGTCTGAGGTTTCTGATTGGGTTTTAGTTTGGGGAGGCCTAGGAAGAATTTTCATTTTCTTCTTAGAAGATGGGGTTATTTCTTCTTCATTACTAAGATTATCTTTCAAGCTCAAAATAACTTTTTTGATTTGGATCGCCTCCTCGAAGGCTTCCAATAACGTTGACTTCTTAGACCTTTTAACCCAAATTGCTATATTATTGTGTAGAGCTTTAGTGTAATATTCCACAATAAGGTTTTCTGCTGGCATTGAATTAGTGGGGATTCAGTTTTTTAACGTAACCTTTGGTTAAAATATTTTACTTTCTCCTTAGGGTTTATCTTTAAGCTGGAGAGTTCCATGACTAAGAATTCCAGAGATTTATCATCTCCGAACATCTCTAGGAAACAGATCTCGAATATGTCCCAAGATACAATGGTGTGAGGTTGTTGGGTGAAATACCATGTAGAGGCATTGCCCTCAAACATGTAAGGAAAAGGTCTACATACTACATTTTCATGTTCTACACTTTGGAGTCTAATGGCTAGCATGAATTTCTTTATGTGATCCTCAACGATTTGTTTAGAATCTGGATTGAACTTAGGTAACCATTTCTTTGGGTGTTTTGGTAAAGGGTGTTGGGGTCCAGGTACAACCACAACATCTTGATCGAGCCAAGGTATGGTGAGATTGTTTTGGTTTTCCATGGGTGTAGGTGGTGTCCAAGGTTGTTTTGGTTCAGATGAAGAACTGCCTTCATTAGATGAATCTCCTCCTGAATAGGAAGGAGATGAGTGAGGTGGGGAAGGTGGAATACCAGATCCTTCAGATCCAAGAGTAGGGGTATGGTAAGGATTTGTGGTATTATCTCCTAAAGGATCTAAACGTAGACCAGTGACTTCAAGATTTCTCGGATATCTGAGAAATTTAATGTTTGATTGAGAGGCATACTAGGTTGTTTGATATGGTCCAAAGCACTGTGTGTCCTTAAGAGTGACTGATGAATGATTTCTTGTACGTCGGCCCCTTGAGAAGTTGGTGTTACTAGATCAATGGGAATCTTAGGATTTTCGTTTGAGGCATTTGTTGTTTCAGAAGTAACGTTGTTGTCTGAGTGACTACGTGTTACTACAGGGGAGTGAGTGTGTGGGGTTGGAGTTTTGCGACCTCCATGTGCCATCAATTGTATTCATGACCTCCTTCTAGAGTCATTTTTTGGTGGGTGAAATTGACCGTCCGTCAACTAAAAGAACGAGTTTGGTCTGGGGTTGTCTAAATAACCCAAGCCGTTTGGTGTAACTCGTTTCGATGGGTTTAATGGCTCCATTAGCCAATCTAAAAGTCTTGAAAGAAACAAATAAAACAAATTAAATAACTAACTAATTACTAATCAATATATATATATATATATATATATATGTGTGTGTGTGTGTGTGTGTGTGTGTGTGTGAATATGTATAATGTAACTGTTGTAGATATATTTAAATAAAATATTTACAAATCTTACTTATGTACATGATTTACAAACTGCAAGTTTTAATCAAAACTTATGAAAATCAATGTGTAGAATGATTGCTTCTAGGAAGCAGATAAAGAAAGCACATAATTTTTTTTTTTTTTCCTTTATAAATCTAATCTAATACAAGAAAAAAAAATACAATGAAACATAAATGTGTGGATAGTCAAAAGTTGAACCATACATTTGAGTTTCAGTGATAAGTAAATGACAGAAAAATACAAATGAGCTAATATGTAAGTGAGATAGTGATGTGTATCCAAGCATTTGCATGAGTAGAGAATGTCCAACTACCACGTCCAAGAGGGAAACCTACAATGAACCTTATGATTGTTCTAAATAAATCCATAACATGTGTTGGTAGTTTGGGTTTTAATGGCTGAAGTAGAGACACAAACAAAAACCTGTGATCTCATAATTATACATGGTTACTATAAGATAAATCTGAAAGTAACCTGTTCATTTTGTTTTTCAATTAAAATTGAAAGATAAAATCTATCGTTCTAACTGAAACTACAATCACAACATTTATATTTTGAGAAGCAAATTATAGATGATATTTATAATATAACAATCTTGCACATCATAGATTACTTAATCTAAAGATATTAGATCTATATATGCAACAGTATTAACAAAACATAGATGACAACATTATAAACAAGAGGCTAAAGCCAAAATGCATGAATGATGTTTCATTAAGTTCTGGAATCAATCGTCCATCTTTTGCTCTCATCCAATATGTCTTCTATTACAAAATACATAGTATTTAAAGAGTTCATTTAAGATAAGCATCCTATCTTCTAAGATGTGATCATATCTCAAAAGGATCTAAAAGTTACAAAGATAGAGGGTCTAAAAAAGACACTCAATATCAAACTGTATCTTCAAAATTATACAAGTTTTTTGTTTTGATTTACAAAATAAGCCAAAATAAGTGACTAATTAACTAAGTCCAGCAATGCTCCATCTTATGAAATCACCAGAAGATACATCCTATCCTGAAAGAAAATGAAATAAGAAAATTAGATGTTTACTTAACTAACATTTTCCAAATTTTATATGAGAATTGACTTGGCTACATAATCTCTCGATTCTGTAGCCAGTCTTATTATTGACAAAAGAAATCTAAATCACTCTATATTAATTAGAAAAATAACAATAAAAACAAAAATAAGATAAAAACCAATCTTACCATTCAAATCGATAACCAAAATCGAATCACAAAATCTCATAGTTGATCACAGCTTTGACACTATCAACGTTTTTTATTATGATATTTCCAGTCCTTTTCAAATGTTTTCCTTGCCTTTGTGCATTGATCTTGAGCTCGTGGTTTTCAATTGTTAATGAGTGGTTTTGAGTCGTAAGAGCCTTGATATTTTCTTGAAGGACGGGGATGTCTGTGTAATACAGACCTATCCAATGTAAACACACTTCACAATTTACAGCAGGGGAAAATGGTTGAGGAAGCGCATGATTGTGTGTTAAAACACTACCACCATCCATTGTTGGCCTTTGACCACGTTTAATTCCTGGAAAATACTTGTTGTGCTTCAGGCATAGTGGCAAGTTATTCACATAATCGAAAGCTTGACTAAGATCCAATCTAGAGTTAATTGGGTCTTCAATTGCTAGGAATTTTTCAATCTCAGAATCATAGCTCTCAGAGACCTCGATCAATTCAATCGAGCACATATGATCTTTTGATCTATTTTGTAGGCTCCTCGAAATCAGTCTCCCGACCCTCTTGTTATTAAACCCTCGCATGTATCGATTTTTCTTTGACTTTTTGGAAGGGTTTCCACTGGTGGATTTGATGTTAAGGTTATGGTCGACGACTTGTTCACACTCAGGAATTTTAACAATCTTGGAGATGACATCCTGGTGGTCACACACAGACTGATCGGGCATAGCCCTTTCACAAGGGTTTTCACACAATAAAACTGGCCTGCCACTGGAGGGAAAAAGAGGCTTCTCTAGCATAGGTTTATCAACCACTGGAGTCTCTACAAGGTTTACTGTAACAAATTCATTGTGAGTTATGAAATCATCCCAGTCGTCACTAAGTAGTTTCAAATGATGGACTAACAGTAACTTAATCAACCCATGGTGAAAGAAGCTAGAATCCAAGTTCTTCCTTTTATATCTCTTTGACATTTTATACAAGCTCCTTAATAAGTAAAATGACATGTTTAATTGGAAACCGATAAAATGCATGAGTAACCTTATGTGGTAGAGGAAGATGAGGCCATAGCAGCCTTCAAAAGTAACAAATTTCTATAACACTGCCAATAAACCATGCCATCTATCCTTCAACAGAGAGAGTGGAATACCTTTGTCACAACATTGAATTTTTCAGGAGGTGATGAACAGACTCCATGGTACCTTGTCCAACTTTGAATTTTTAAACCATTTTTGGCTGGTGAGGGGGAGGCTTGTTGCCTCACTCAGAAATTCCTCAGTGATTTCCAATTGAATATCACCCACTTTGGCTCTACATATGTCAAATGTAAGGGTGAACTCTTGGGCCACTTGTAAGTTATAACCCTGGAATTTCTTGAGAAACACAACCCAACCCTGACTTTTAAGGTCTTCACTCACATCATCACACAGTAGCAAGGTTTGGGAGCCATTTGGCTCAACTCAGATGACGGGAGCCATAAGGGTTTGGATAGATGGAAACAGAGGGCGACCAAAGTTCACTGTGGTTTTAGACGACAGGGGTAGGAGGGATAAGTATGAATGGATCCCACGAAGAGAAAATAAGAAAAGAGCTTGTGCTATCAAAACAAACATAAGGAGGTCTTGGATATGGGGTTTAAACATTCATTGTCATGAATGATTTGAGTACATCCACTGCTCAGACTCTTAACTTGAAATGAGTGGCATGTCAACATTTTTTTTTCCAACTAATGCGACGTACAAGACACTGTCCCAATGGGTTTAAATCCCATGATACAAAATGGGTACACTCATATTGCAAAGTCTAGGATATGGATACATTTTCATAAACCAAATATTAAACAAAAAAATGGTATATATTTTAAAAGAGATAAGCATACCATCAAATAGAAACTCATCATAGGTGTTGCATTGGTATATGATAAGCTCATTTAAAATGAAAAATATTAAGACCATTGACTCCTTGAGACCAAGCCTTAGATAAAAATCAAAATGCAATTATGTATATTAGTTCTGTATATTAGAGGATGCATCCTTTGTTCTAACAACAAGCCCAGTAATAGGAAGCAACGTCTATATTGTCCCTTACTTGTACCCATTCAACCTTTGGAAATAATTTCCATGTATTTTGTGAGTGGTTTTCCAACAAACAAGAAAGGATATGACTATATATTTGTGGTAGTTGATATGTTCACCAATATGCGCATTATTATGCCTTGTAAAAAGACCATCAAGGGACAAGAAGAAACAAACATGTTCCTTGAATATATCAGGGTGCAATTTGGGATACCAAGGAGAATAATATAAGATAGGGATAATATCTTTCTTAGTTCCTTTTGGACTATAATTTAGGAAAAGATGGACACTAAGTTGAATATATCTACAACATTCCATCAGAACACAGATGGGAAGATATAGGTAGTCAATGGGAATTTGGTTCAACTTTTGAGGGGATACAATCATATGCACCCAAAGACCTAGGATGGAAATATGATCTACATTCAACACTCTTATAATAGAGAAATCCATACTTCTATTGGTAAGTCCCATTTTGAAACATTCTTTGGGTATTTGACACATTCTCCCTTGGATGGTGTATATGGTGAGAAAGGAGGAGTGAAGGAAGACATTATTGGAGAATCATTAAAGGCATATTTTTTTGTTGAAAAGATTAGTAAAATATATTTTCATGTATAGGAGATGTTGAATAAGTCATAGGAAAGGTACAAGGCCCAACATAAGCAACACATAAAAGAGAAATCATTTAGAGTGAGAGACAGATTTTGGTTACAACTGAAAAAGGAAACACTATATGTTCTTCATAAAAATATCAAGGCTCTTTGGTATGTCCCTTTTGAATTATTGGAGACGATGGGTGATAATTCCAATAGACTTAGTCTACCAATGTATATGCACATTTACTTAGAGGCGAATGTGGAGAATTTGAAACTATGAGCCTTCCATATTGGAGGTAGGAATCTGAGAAGCAAGTCCTGCCTACCATAGAGGACTTAGCACTAGAAGATTAGGTAGAGATGGTAGAATATATAGATTTGTAGAAGAAGTCCAAAACTACCAGATGGGGGTAGCATGACCTTTGTTATATTGGATTGAAAGAACAACTTCCATGTAAGACAAAATGGTACTGTAGGGAGAAGGTAGAGGAAAACTTTCCTCACCTCATTCAGTAAAAGACTTTTGGGACTAAAGGCCTCCCTAAATGGGGAGGTATGATCCATAATGGATTTTTATATAATTTTTCATCTATCTTTGTACCTTTTGGTGGAAAAATTCGAGGAATTGGCTTGTAGGGCCTATGTTAGTGGCAAGTCCTAGTTTGGAGATTTGGGACTTGGGACCTTCTAGAGCCAATTTCAGGCATCAAATGGATTTTTTTTAGGTCAAAAATTTGTGAGAATATGTACCAACCACTTCATGCTTTTTTACACACTAATACCTTTCCAACAATGTGTGGATCACCTCATTTGGAGCTTTTTTGTGAAAGTTATGCCTCCCACAAGTTGACCTACCTTGTTGATGACCATGGTATGAGTGGATGCCACATTAACCCCCACTAATCACACATGTGGGGATAGCCACGTGTGTAATTTAAAGAATATTCTATAAGTTCCAAAAACTTATCACTAGTTCAGGGTTGAGGATGCAAAAACCCAAACCCTAGACAATGATCAGACTATGTTAAATATCAAGCTACTTGGAGGAGAAAGGTTTTTTTTCTTAGCATTATAATTGTTCCATATTTGAACATGGAATCTATTGGTCAATTTGAGAGAATAACATAGGATGAATAAGATATTGCAGCATACTCTTAGGCCATAGTGTCAAAGGAAACTCCCAATTGAGTGCCTCTTTCTTTGTATCTTCATTTCATAACTAAAGAAAAGAGAGAAAATCATAGGCCTCACCTTCTAGATGGGTTTTCTCTTTTATTTGGTTTCCTATGATACATATTTTTTTTAATTGTGTGTATGGTGAGTACATTTTATTATTCTCTTGTTTTCACATTTTATTTATTTTCATAAATCTGATTAATAATCTAGTAACACTTAATCTTAGGATATAAGGAAGTAAATTACATAATCTAATATTTCAAAATATTATAATATATATTGTGATGAATTGTTCTAGTTGAATATACATAAAAAATTATAGATAGGGAGTGGGATGATTACACTCCTAGATTTACTCTCATTTTCTTGGAAATCAGTTCACACACAATAGGAGGATGAATGAGAACTGGGGAGGAAGATTTCATTAGGGGGATTCATTCATTCTTGCATGAATGTGGATGGCTGGAAGACATGGGGAGAAATTCATTCTTGGAATGGTATGAATATAAGACACCATTTGGTAGGTGTTTGAATGTATATAGTCACGTTGAACCAATGTGGATGGATAGGATATCATCTTATCACCCGCATGAATGATTGGGAGGTCATTTGGTACCTGCATTTATTGTTGGTCATAGATGACTTTGTTGAGAGTGAGACCATTCTGAGAGAGGTAGAATTTTCTTATAGACTAATAATTATATTCATGGGAAACCATTCTTTTGGAGTTGAATGGTTGAATCCTTTGTCATTCTAAGGAGACATGCATTATTTTGGTCAAGTCAAATTTATGAGATGTCATTTTGATTTGAAGAAAATTTTGCTAATACATGGACCATTTTCTAGGTGGATTATGACACTCAGGCATAGCGAGTGAAGGGGAGACTATGTAGAGTAGTGAAAAAGAGAATAAATTAGGCAAGCAATACCTTGAAAAGAGAAAGTTATTAGAGGAAGATAATTCTTGGAAAGGAGAATGTGAATGGGTAAGAGGAAGAGAATTCAAGGAGAAGAAGGAAAAGAGAGAAAGAGAAAGTTTTGGTTTGGAAGCCATGTAGGATACCATTCTATGTGATGAAATATCCATGAGAGGAAGCCATTAAAATCTAGAGAAGAGTCGAGAGCCAAGAGAATTTTTCTAAAGGATAATGGACATTATCTTGGACCCATCTATGCACACACTGAATAACACTAGAGGGAGGATACTTATGAGGGATTTATGAGTATAGAAGAAATACCACCTTGTGTTGTGTGGGGCCAATATAAGGGGTTCCAGAGAGCTACTTTGTCTATAATATACATAGTGAGACACTTCGTTGATAATATCCTTTCCTGATATGGAGTGACTACCTTGTAAATATCCTTATTCTCCCTAGTGGTATCATAGCCTAGCTTAGGGGGTGGGTTTTTGTAGAAAGGTTAAGTGAAATAGATGTTATGGTTGGGTAAAAAAATTCTCTACGTTATTTATCTTCTTGGAACTAAATCTTGATAATAGATAAGTTCTACTTTTTCTCATTTAACTGAGTTTGTATGATGATGCATTTCATTGGTGTTTTACTATTTTGAATGTTGAATATTTATGTCTATTGGTTTGTTGTTTGTTGGTATTGGGAAGTAACATTATATATGCTATTTTTTTTATTGTAAATTAAAATTAATAATATTTTATTATATTTCTATTGTGCATAATAGTTTTACTCTCATAGATAGGTTGATAATTGAAATCTAAACCAATAATTTTGTTGATAATATTGTTTTTGTTATATGTTCTTCCCATACAAATTTTCTCTATTTTCCCAAGTCAGTTGACCACTCACTCTACCCAATGTTGATTGTACTACATCCCCATCCTCCCCAATAAATATGGGGTGTTAATTTCTATACCTATGCTTACAGGTATTCAATTATTAGGCTCTCATACACTTAACCAGAAAACAGGTTGTCCCAAATGATAATAAAATTAAGAAATATGGGTTTTGGATTAATGCCCATAAATAATTTCCCTAATTGACCTCTCTTAAACACCCCTCTCCCTTGTGGAAATCTCATCCCCATCTTTTTCCATATCCCTTAGTAGTTGGTATCACATTTTATTTATTTAAAACATAAAATTCAATTCATATATTACATCATTTGTCCATAACCACATTCATATCTATATTATGCATTAATTAAACTAGGGATTATAGTGATGATGTTACATTCTCCCTCCCCTACAATTTTTCACTATCTTGGTGCACTACACGATGCCAAAAACCATATACAATGTACATCATGATACATAGGAAAAATAAATTCTACAATTTTATAACTCCAACAACAGTTCCAACCATAATCTCTTGCTTCTATCAACTTGTTGACCCAAGGAATGTTCCTCCCTTGACTGCTCTTAGTCCATCGGGATACACCATTATTTTATTGTGGTTGTCAACGTAGGTATCCATAATTTTTGAGATGTAGTTTCAGAACTCTAGTTGCCAAAAAATGGACTCTTGCATTTTTTTTTTAATTTCTATTTTCTTCAAAATTGACAAAAATTTGTGGGTATTCTTTCCGCATAGTTTCTTTGTTCTCCCATTGTTAAGCCCTAATTCATGGCACATTACACCTTAATTGGGGCATATTACATTAGTATTGTTATTTTATTTATGTCGGCTTGGGTCCATTAGTTGTAATTGTACCTCCTAGTCTCCTATATATACCAAGGAGACCTTTTCATTTGGAATCATCTTTTATTTGTGAATTCATATGTATAAGGAGGTTTCCCCCTCGAAGAGTCTTATTATCTGAATTTATCGTTGAGTACTTATTCTGAGGTTTTTATGCTATTTTTATATTTGGTTCTTAACATTTGGTTTCACAGCTAGACAATCCTTGAGAATGGCTTCTTCAAAACACGTCTTCTTGGAATTTTCATTATGTCATATAATTGGTTTAGATTGATGGACATTTGGTTTGGATTGTTGGTTTTCATTTATGTCAACCGTTGGAGAATGATATTGTAGTTTGATTTCAACCCTTAGAGATTGATTTCAACCTTTGAGTATGTTCGATAGCACATTATGATATCTCTAGAGGTATGGATAAGGAACCCAAGTTTGGTTGAAGAATAATGTAATGAATATTAGTGTATATGAAGGTAAGACTATTCTACATGGATAGTACATGTCATGCCATTTATGGTGATATGTGTAACATCATATAACTCCTCACGGTTAGAGAGTTATGTCCCTGTGAAGTTGGAGAACCCTCATGAGTTATCTAGAGGCCCCTAGAAGGTCAAAGAAGTCAAATTATTCTAGAAACTCCTAAAATAAGTTGACTAGTCAAAGTGGGTGAAACTAGAAGTTAATTATGGGTATAGTTTTTGCATTAAGAAAATAATTAAAAATAAATTAGTTGCAACAAGAAGTTGTGAGTTTGGTAAGTATGGTAAAGTAGTTGTGATGAGAAGATTGAATAGTCAAAGTGGTTGACCAAGAAATAAATTAAATAATAAAGTGTTTGCAAAAATTAGTTAGTTAAGGGAAAAGAAGTTATGAATTGACTAATTATAGAAAAGTTAGCTGCAACAAAAATTTGTGAGTAAAGAGAAATTATTTAAATAATGAGTACTTAAAGTGGTTGCAACAAGAAGTGGTGAGTTTACTATTTATGGATAAGTCAAAGTGGTTGCAAATGAAATTAATTAAATAATAAAGTTAGTAGAAACTAAAAATGGAGAACTTACTATTTTTGGTAAAGTGGTTAAGTTAAGTGGACAAAGGTTGAATATTCAAAGTGGTTAAGTAGAAAAAAGTGGGTTAATGGGTTAACCCTAGAAGATGGAAAAATTGGTAAAGTTGTTGCAACGAAACTTATAGAGGAAGACATGAAGAGTATAAAGGAAAGAACAAGCCCCTCTCATTTGTCTCTATTGAACTTCAATGAATATGATTTGTGAAAGGTTATTCAACAAGTATTATTGATAGATCAAATTTGTGGTAGAAAATTCACTGCAGAAAAATCGCAGCAAAAAACTTGTAGCAGAAAAATCACGACAGAAAAAGTGTGGCAGAATAAGTGCGGCAGGAAAATCACGACAGAAAAATCACAGTAGAAAAAGTGCGGCAAAAAAAGTGTGGCAGAAAAATGGCGGCAGAAAAAGTGTGGCAGAAAAATGGCGGCAGAAAAAGTGGGGAAGAAAAATGGCGGCAGAAAAAGTGCAGCAAAAAAATCATGGCAACATAATCGCGACAACAAAACCATGGTAGCAAAATCATTTTAGCAGAACCGCGACAACAACATGGTTGGAGTCTACTTATGAGAGATATGACACATATTTTTTGAGATATGTTTTGTGAGCTAGGGTTTATCTCTTGAGATGGTATTGGTTGTTCAATATTGTTGTATATATCATATTTTTTTAGGGATACAGTTGGTATTTTGTTTATGGTATTTGGTTGGATAGTGTGATGTATTGCTATATAACTTTTGATGGCTATATTGGTATATGTCTTTGGTATATTATTGAGATACAAGTTGGGAAAAATAGTTGATGAGTGGCACATACGTGAGATGTATGGTATGCAGATGTTGGTACATCTTGGTGAGTCATAGTTTGATCTATAGTTGATGCGTTATTGGTACATATTTGGTACATTGTTAGATACACTTGCTGGTAGTATTGTTGGCATCTGGTTTATGGATGATGTGGCATATATGACTTGGTATACTTTTAGAAGCCCATATTTATTGAGATACATATTTTTGATGTTTCTAAGTAGTCTTGGTTGATGCACATATTGGTAATATTGTGCATATGGTTGAGAGTTGTCTTAGTGATTGATCTTGGTAAATAGATCTGATTGGTTGATGATATTGATGAGACAGGTTGATGCGACAATTTTTTGTGAAAGGTTGTTTTGTGCATAGTTGATGTGATTGTGTTGGTATAGGTTGTTACAGGTTGTTTGGTGCAGGTTGATTGGTATAAGTTTTTACTTGTTGTTGGTATAGGTCGACAGTGGTAGTGGTTGATTCAGTGATAGGTTTTCTACATTTAGAATTTATATTTTAGGGTGGTTGGATGAGGCAAGGAAACGGGGTTTTCGCCTCCTTCTGGTTTGTGCTAGATAATTAGGGAGTTGTAGCTTCCTTCAAGTTCGATCCTGAGAACTAGGTGGTTGTATCCATTCTGGTTGTAGACATAGAACATAGGGGGTTGTAGCCTCCTTCTGGTTGTAGCCATAGAATTGGGGAGTTGGAGATTACCTCATATTTTAGCCCTAGAAACTAGGGGGGTGAATCCTCCTTCTAGTTGGAGTTGGAGAATTGGAAGTTGGTAGTCTGACATATCTCAGTAGTATTAGTAGTAGTAGTAGTAGCAGTAGTCTGAAAAACTTTGTGTAAGGAAACACAAAATTGTGTCAGGTACATATCCCACCTCATTGATCTGGATTTATGAGTAGAACAAACTGACTAACAAACTGAATACAATAACAAAGAGATACAGATAACAACAACAAATATCCAGTGAAAAATAACTTCTATTGAATAAATAAAATAGGTTGAAACTATAAAACTGAAGAACTGAAAACAACTTGCTCGAATGGTGGTAGTTATCTATGAGAAACGATGTGGCTTCTACGTGCATCAGTCTGAGAAGAATGATTACATCGAGGCTCCAGAGGCCTTTTTAACATTACTCATGAATGCAAAAACCCTAGACATCCAAAAACCTAACCCTAAAGTATGTGGGCCCCGCTAGGTAAGTTGGTATCTCAACTTCTCGAGGTCATAAATTTTGCATATGAACATCGTTTTAGGCGTGTGGTATCTTGTTGGAAAGGTCTTTTCAAGAAATACACATTATGTTGCCAAGCTCTGACTATGTCTACAATTTGACTATGGAAAGCCAAAAAGACATTGTTTAGGGCTCCAAAATGACCATGGATGTACAAAAATATGTGATGACATGAAAACTTAAAAAATAATCCAGTTGGATTAGGTCTACGACCAACAGTCTCCACCTAGAAGATGTGTAGGGATTCATACAACCTCGGAAGTGTTAAACCCATAATTACAAAGAAGTACAGAAGAACGGGTTGAACTAAAAACTATCAAGGGGAGCCAATTGGAATAGGTGTGTGGCCACCAATATCCATCTGGATTAGTCCATTGAGTTCCCCCATTAGGTGAGGAAACTTCTGCTGAATTTGGCCTCAGGTGAACCACTTTCCTTGGTGTAGGAGTTGCATTTCCTTGACAACCCAATAAAGTTGGATCTTCTATTGGCGAGTGCCCTTGACTTGTGTGTCCACTATCTGATCAGTGGATGCATTTTCCATGTAGTCAGTGTTGATCTCTGTTGGTGTCAGTTGTTCTGCAATCTCTAAGGTGTCCAATAGTGGTGGAAAATATGGCCAAAGAATGTCCACATTGAACACTAGGTGCATGTCAAGGAAGGGTGGATTGTTGATCTCAAAAGAATTTCTACCCACAACCTTGGTGATAGTGTAAGGCCCATAGCATAGTGGGTAGAGCTTCTGATGGGGCCCTATAAGGAACTCTTTCTACAAATGTAACCAAACCTTATGTCCCACCTAAAATTGGTGTGGTACCCTGTGTTGATCATGGTGCTTATTGTACTTAGCATTGACTTTCTACAAAATATCATGGACTTGTTGGTGGATGTGTTGAATCTGCTCAATGAATTTGGTGGATTTTTCGGCCTCAGACTGAACATGGGAAGATTATGCCTGTGTAGTTGCAAGAGGTAGTGCAACATCAATGGGACCCAAGGTTTGGAATCCCAGTCCCACTTGAAATGGGCTATGGTCAGTGGAGCTATCGAGAGCCCTATTGTAGTTGTGTTGAACATAGGGAAGACTCTCATTCCATGTACATGGATGTTTACATTTGTACATGCGCAAGATGTGGACAATAATCCGATTGATGACCTCTATTTGGTCATCGGTTTGCGGGTGGAAAGCAGTGGATTTAGTGAGCTTGGTGTCCAACAGTGACCAGCGAATCAATAAAATGTGTTGATGAACCTATTGTCCCGATCGGAGATGATGGTCCGTGGTATCCCAAAATGGACTCACACACATCCAAACAAGAGCTTAGCAATATCTTCCACCATTATTCTCTTCTTGCAAGCTCTGAGGATGTTCATCTTCGAAAACCAATCAAGTACCACAAATACACAAGCATTGCCTTGCTTTGTGCATAGAAGGCCAGACATATAATACATCGATATGGATCCCAAGGCTTCTTGGGAGTAGGAAGAGGGGTATATAGGCCTTTATTCTTGATGGATGGCTTGTCGATGGCACAAGCAGTGCAAGATCTGATATACTTGTTGATGTCTTGTCAAAGTTTTGGACAAGAAAAATGTTTATGTAGAACAACAATAGTTTTCTCAATGCCAAAATGTCATGTCATCTAACTGTAGTGAGCCTCCCAAATCAAATTCACACACTTTCTTACAGGAACACAAAGATGGCCCACATGACATAAAAATTCGTCCTAAATGTGAAAATCAGTGACATTTTCACCTATACCCAAGAAATGATAGGTGGTGGCGAATTCTAGATCTTGATAATAATGTTGCATCCACTCAGATGCCTCATCTTCATAGGAATGGAGCACAATAGTGAGTGTAGCCATAGGAGGTCGACTGTGGAAATAAATGACATGATTTGTGCTCCTTATATTATACTTGATGTTGATATGGAACTGCTACAGGTAGGTGGAACACTTCTGATGGCGGTTGTTCTACAACTTCCCATGTGTTTGTATGAACTGTAGAGTCTTTTGATAATTGTGGATGATTGTCTCCTTTCCCAAAATGTAATGTTTCCATTGATGACAAGCTTGTACAATGGAATACATTTCCTTGTAATAGGTGGGGTATTTCCAGACAGTATCTAAGAGTGTCTCGCAATGGTATGCTACCGGATGACTATGCTAAGTGAGAACTGCGCCTACAACATAATTGGATGCATCAGTCTCAATCTCAAATGGTTGTTACAAATCAGGTAAGGAGAGTACTGGAGATGAGAAAAATCGATGCTTCAAATCATCAAATTATCATTGTTATTCCTTCCCCCATGTGAAATTTTTCCTTCCACCACCCTTGGTCACTTGGATGAGGGCCCATGCAATATGGGAGAATCCCAACATGAACTGTCAATAGATGTTGGCCAGTCCCAAGAATCTTCAAAGCTTGGTTAGTGTGGTCAGGGCTGGACAGTCACATATGACTTGGATCTTAGTTGGATCAACATGTAACCCATTCTCATAAACAATTTATCCCAAGTATTGGACCCTTTTCATGCCAAAAGATCATTTTTCCAAGTTGGAATATAGCTTGTGTTGTCGCAGCGTGCTCAAAACCTGTTGAATATGATGCATGTGATCCTCCCAAGTTCTGTTGAATATGAGGATTTCATCCAATTATACCACCACAAAAGAGTTGGTGAAGGGTCTCAATACATCATCCATCAACCTCATGAAAGTGGCAAGTGCATTTGTTAAGCCAAAGAACATGACCATCCATTCAAAGAGACCTTCTTTTGATTTGAAATTTGTCTTCCATACATCATTTGGTTTGATGGGAACCTAGTGGTAGATAGAATTTAAATAAATATTGTTGAAGAACTTCCCCCCCTTGAGTTGGTCAAGATGATCATCAATTTTGGGAATTGGGTACCGCTTCCCGACTATGATTTTGTTTAATTCTATGTAATCAATGCAGAGACACTAGGTCTTGTCTTTCTTCTGCACTGGTACAATCAGGCTTCCACAAGGGGAGGATCTGGGTATGATGTGCCCCTTTTGAATAATATCTTGGATCTAACTCTTGATTTCATAATTTTCATGAGCAAGCGATGATAGAATAATCCATTAGGTAGAGGTGCACTGGGGGTTAGATCAATTGGATGCTTGACTTGGCAATGCATTGGTACCCCAATGGGTAAGGAGAATATGTATCTGTACTCTTCCATGATCTCATCCACTTGATTCTGCTACAAAGAGAGGCTCTGTGTAGAGGCCAAAGATGTGGCGATGACCTTCTTCTTACTGTGATCCTGGATCACAAAGAAGAAGAACTTCTCGGTCTGTGAAATGACCTTACTGCATTTCTTAGCAGAGATTAAAGAAATAGCGACAGGAGACACTACCCCTGGTATCATGTACAATTGTATACCCAAAGTAATAATAACACTATGGGGTCTAGACTCGTGCACATCATGTCGCTTCCACAAATATGTTTGTCCTAAAGGAACATCACAAAATTCAAGGGGAGTAATATCACAAAATACCTCATCTGTGAAAGGACTGATGTCGTAGGGCAGATGACATTGTTGGCTAACACAAAGATCTCTTCCTTGGTGAATCCAACCAATGGTGTAGGGTTGTGGGTGAAGTGTCAATGGTAGTTCCAGCTGCTTGATGACCTATGTTGATATCAATTTCTTCTGACTACTGATATTGACAATGAATTGAAGTGCATCCACCTTTACCCACATCTTTGAGTGAAAGAGGCGTTCCCCTTCCTCTGGTTCTTCTCATTCGCTTGGATGGACTTTGGTGGTAGTGAAAATGGCATTGGGTTCAACATCAATAATCTACTTCCCTCCTTCTAGATATGATTCGAAATCATAATCAACCTCTAACTCGGAAGATTTCAGTTCGACCACGAGTGACTTCCTAGAGTGACATTCTTTGGTGTTGTGCCAAGGGATTTTATGGTATTCACACCATTTTCCCATGTCCTTTTTCGAATTCTCATTACCCTTATTGTGTTGTTGCTTGGATTAGTTGTCCTGAGAGTAGCCATCTTTTCTCTATCCCTTGTTGTGAAGATTTGGGATGCCTTTTCCCTGCTTCGACTGTGAGGAGTTTACAGGTCATAACTTCTGCCTCTTCTGCTTAAACTATTGCTTGATATTGAAAACATATTTATAAGTTGTACCCAACATATCTATGAAAACAATCATGGTATTTGAGAATCAGATGTCGCTCAAAGTCCTTGATACCCAATTTAATGCACAGGGTAAGGAAAATATTGGTGAAATTTGGTACTGTGTAGTCCCTTTCCTCACGTTGGGTGGTCCATCTTGTGTACTAGTCCTTGTAGCTTCCAACATGGTAGTATTGTTCTTTAATGGAATCCATGAAGGAACCCCATGTGGGGGAGACCATAAATATTTCATATTCCTCTATGGCCCTTTTCTCAGAGTAAGAATCCCACCATTCCTTAGCATGGGGGACAACTTTGAGGAGTGAAAAAGTAATATTTTCCCTATCGAAAAAATTGTAGACAGAAAAATACCCTTCGAGCAGATTCAACCATTTATCTACAACATCTGCATCTATTAGTCCTTCAAATAATGGAATATAAAAATTTACCTGTACCTTGAAGGGGGTTGCCTGGCCACTTGATGAATATGCTTCTCTTGCGAGAAGCCACTGAAGGATCTGTGCAAAGTTGTCCATCATTCCATTCCTTTGTTTCACAAGGGATTCCTCAAGAAACAATTTAAAATGATCTTCTCCTCCATCATCTTTCTTTTCATCCCCCATGATTTTTTTTCAGGCTTGGCGTGATCGATATTGCAAAGGCTCGACTAGTTCGAGTCCCAACTTCTTGTATGCATATCTTGTTAGGGACATGCACGAACAAAAATAATTGAAGAGAATATCGCTCTGATACCACTAATCCATATTTATGAGAAGAAAAAACTGACTAATAGACTGAATACAATAACACAAAGATATAGATAAGAACAAAAGATATATAGTGAGCAATAACCTCTATTGAATAAATAAAATAGGTTGAAATTGTAAAACAATAGAACTGAAAAACAACTTGCCCGAATGGTGGTAGCTATACTTGAGAAGATATGTGGCTGCTACGTGCATTCGTCTGAGTAGAATGATTAAAATGAGGCTTCATAGGCCTTTTTAACATTAATCATGAATTCCAAAACCCTAAACATCCAAAAAACTAACCCTAGGTAGTGAAATGCCAAAAGTTATGTGGGCCCTGTTGGGTAAGTTGGTACCTCAACTTCCCCAGGTCGTAACGTTTGTATATAACCTTCGTTTTAGGTGCATGATATCCCATTGGAAAGGTATTTTTGAGAACTACACATTATGTCATCAAACTCTAACTCCATCTACAGTTTGACTATGGAAATCCAAAAAAACACTTTTTAGGGCCCTAAAACGATCTTGTAAGTACAGAAAGATGTGACCACATGAAAAATTACAAAATAATCCAGTTGGATTAGGTGGGAGGCCACTAGTCTCCACCTGGAAGATGTGTAGGGATTTATACAACCCCAGAAATGTAGAACCCACAATTACAAATAAGTACAAAAGAATGTGTTGAACTAAAAACTATCAAGAGGAGCTAGTTGGAATAGGTGGGTGGCCACCAATATCCACCTGGATCACTCCTTTATCTCCTAGTGAAGGCACATTACATGGAAGGATTAACCTTAGCATAGTATTCACAATAATTTGAATAGACGACCCAAGATATCCAGTGACAATTTCAAAAGCAATAGCTAGCTTCTAATTTCAACTGCACGAGATATGTTCATTTAAATGTGCTTATACATCATGTAGCATGAAGTTTGTTCCAGGCATAGATTATACCTCCTTTATATCCATAGTGAAGCTATCTGACATCCCATAGATTTACTCTGATGGTGGGTGAGATCCATCTCCTGTAAAAAATGAATAAACTTTGTTTCTAATCTGAATACCACGAAATTTTGGTTTCTTCATCACCTCATAGTCTTTCATCCTCGCTTTGACATATATGTTCGACATTAGTAAATAATACCCAACATTTTCAACCTCTAACTCAAATTTTCTATTCTATATACTCGCATACATGCATTGAGAAAATTGATGTCTAAAACCAAAATTTCCCGGTTTAATTCAATTTAATTCCATTCTTGCAATACATATAGGAATCCAAACCCGACATCCACTTCTTATCATATATCATTTCTAATTCTCTTGCAGTGCATTAATATTCAAGGAAAATGGCACAAAACACTAGTTGACAACTCTATATCATATGCAGACATAATTACCATAACCTAAGGCATAGCATCATATTTTTGTATTTTGGTCTAGCACAATAGCTAATACTACATTAACTTTTCTTGTGTATCAGTAGAGTTAGTTATCCTCCAAGATAGTAATAATAAAAGGTTTGGCAGGAGTATTAAGCATGAAATAAAAGAAACAAACACAAAATAAATAAAACAAGAAATCACCACAGTCCACATACAAGAAAAATGAAGCATGAAGTTCTTAGGGGATTTGAGATTGCATTCAAGAAATTCATATGATTAAAACAAATAGTACGTAAATAAAATGGTTTTATCAATTTTTTTTATACATACAAACGAGGCCTATAATTCTCTGGTAAAATTGTTCCAGAATAACACAACTTCACTAAATTTGTTTTGAAATATCACAACCCTGATAAAATGTTATATTCAACTTAGTAATACAATATCATGGCCATGAATATTCTCACATGCTCCAAAAGTGAGGATAACAACTATC
Source organism: Picea glauca (assembly GCA_000966675.3). NCBI lineage: Eukaryota > Viridiplantae > Streptophyta > Pinopsida > Pinales > Pinaceae > Picea > Picea glauca. The sequence continues at coordinate 210,266 of JZKD02S2128626.1, forward strand.
AATAATTTCACACTCTATTTAGTTCTTCCCCTTTTCCTTGCAGTTTTCATCTAATTCGGAGAGAAAAACACTCCTGACATAGATGCATCATACAACCTTACATTATCTGAAATCATAAATGCATGATAGAAATACAACTATTGGAAACAAATTGTAGATCGAAGTGTGACATTTACCTTTCAATACATTGCATATAAATACCTCTTAATTACTTTAAAATTATAGGTTTGGCCAGTTCCTCATAGTTCTAGTAACATAATCTTCAATAGTCCTAACTTCAACCAACTCCACACGTTGTTTGTCTAGTAGCAACATCTACATCAACTATTGGAGACTGAATGCAAGCTTCTTCATTCTGGCCTAGTTTCCAAATTTCCAAGAAATAAAGATCCACTTTTCCTGAATGGCTTAGAGTGATGAGAAAATTAAAAAGCTAATAAACAAATTTTCAAACTAGAAATTAGAGAAGCAAATGGTCACAAACCATTAATCACTGGGCATGGGAAGTATCCCCTTCTCTAGATGCAATTTTTTTTTGAGAATTTATCAAGAAAAAATGTTCAAGCTCCTATTCAATCCATTCATGATAGTATAACGTTTAGAAGTCAATCCCAAACACCCAAGGAAACCCTGTCTAGCTAAAAGGTATTTTTATTCATCTCATCTAATCATGCCATATTAGAAGTATAATGGATCTTATGAGGAAAAATGGTCATATTCCTACCAAAATTGGTAAAAATCTTGCAGATCAAGGATTCAAGGTATAGTTCTGCACATCCTCCTGCATCTTACCTAAATTGAATTTATCGTTGCAATTGTTGAAATCCTCCTGATGCTTTTCACCTGAATTTGAATTTTTCTCAGTGGGTTTCATTAACTTACATTTATCAATACTCCCATGCTTCTTGGATTGATTTGTAGGGGAAATAGGCAGACTCCAAAACCTATCCTTTCTCTAGGCCTATCTCTCACCGATGCTCCTAAGAAAAAATCCCTTCAAACTCCCTCGTTTTCTCACCTTGGGATTTTTAGGAACGAAACTCTTGACCTCCTCATGACAAGCATGAGTTCCCTTCTCCAGTTTCTATGGGAAAAAATCCTCGGCATCATATTTTTGGGTCTACAAATCCTAGTGGGAAATACTCAGTGGTAGTAGCGATAGAGATCTGGTGTGCCTTTAGTGGGATTTCCTAGAAATATATATTGATCTTTGTTTGCTTCCATTTTTAGATTTTCATTAGAGCTGCGAATATTTGTGATTAATATAGGTTTTTTTCTAATTCTGTCATCTCATACTGATGGTCTGCTCAATATTTCTCTAAAACTCAACCGTATAAAAACATAATGTCCATATGGAGTATAGGAAAGGGGTGTGAATCGTTTGGATGGATAAACATAGGTTACATATGAGAAGCGACCAAAATTGAGAAACTACAAGAATTCAATAATACTTTGGATTATCAAATTTGAAATGGGCACTAGAGGGAATAAGAAGATTCTTACATGATTAATACCACATGTCCACATTGAACTGTCCACGTCAACTTGATGAATTTTCAAAAAAATATTTAGAATAATGAGTGTGCCTATTTAGATTAGCGCAACCACACAGATAATGGTTTTTGGTGTATTTAAATTATATGCATTTTGTAGTAACTCAGTAATAAATGTCGTATAGGAATATACCTTCTAAAATAATATGAATTTAGTATTCTACTGCAATATATATATCTGTTGGATCATGTTGTCATTGATGCCAATGGTTTGAATGATTGATGTCACAGGATTGATTGATTGATGATTGATGTAATATAATATGTATTTTCCTTGATGATAATGCATAGATGAAGATGGATGAATGAGTTCGCAATGATACATGATGAAGATGGATTGATGTGGTTTCATTGGTATATGATGCATTGTTGGAAAAATGTATAGATGACTCATTATTGTCTTATCATGATTGATAAGGTGCATAAATGGATGAAATCCAAAGTGGTCCCCTTAGGGTGAAATCCCTCACAGGAAGACGCTTTGCGGATTGAGTTATCCTAGAAGAATGGTTAGAGGACCCATGATTGTATATGGAATAATGAGATGAATATAAATGAATTCGTTGGTGAAAATATCCTATATGGATAGTGCTTTTCATACCATTTCTAGTGGGATGTGGAATATCACATAACTCCTCACGGTTTGAGAGTTATGGCCTTACGAAGTTGGAGGACCTCGATATGAAGGCTTGAAGCCCCCAAGGTCAAAGAAGTCAAAGTGACCTAAAAGAAGAAACCATTATTTAAATGATAAAGTAAAGTGAAAAATTCAAGGTGGATTATTTAAATAATAAAGAGAAGTGACAAAATCAAGAAAGATTATTTAAATGATAAAGTAAGGTGACAAATTCAAGAAGGAATATTTAAATGATAAAATACTGGAGAACTTTCTATTTATGGAAAGTGCTTAACCCTAAAATAAGTAAAATAGGTTAAGTGACCTAGAAATGGGTTAAGTGACCTAGAGGATGAAAGTATAAATAAGATAGAAATGGTCTCTTGTAAATCATACTTTTTGTGGATCAATGGAGAGCTTCTTGTAAGAGAATCTTTGGTATGGATATCTTGAGCATGATTGAAGATCTATTATGAGAAAGAGAGCGTGAGAAGGATCTCATGGATGCATCAAAGTTTCGGCAATATCGGAGATCTTGACGGAAAAAGTCTCAAAGCTTCAGAAACCCTAGCTTCTGAGGTGTACACAGGTTTTAATGGCCCAGAGCGTGTACATACATGGGCTGTATGAGGACAGGGCGCGTACAATGGATAAAATCATGAAGATTTTTGTTTGATTTGATAACTGGCTGTTGAATACTGAAGTAGGTTCCAGATTTGCATTCTATGAGCTCAGATCTATCACTGAGACACTGGTATGGTTACATTATTGTCTTGATGGCTAATATTGCTTGTTGTGTTGTGAATTCTTAGGGAATTCTTGGTATGGCTACTATGATGTGGTTTATGTTGGTTGATGGAGTGAGAAACATTATTGTGATTCAGCTGTGATATGATTTCCATGGTATGTTGATTGATTATGCATGATTGAGTAGCATTCATATTGATTGGTTGTGGAGAATGAGTAAGCTATTGGAGAGCTTGGATGTGTTGTGACTAGCTAGTTGTCAGTTTGGATAGTGAGAGACAAAAGAGAATGATAAATTGGTTCCAGAGGATCTGAGTTGATCTTGAAGGATAAATCCTAATAGCTCAGAAGGTATACACATGTTTTTGTATAAATTGTCAACATACATATGCGAGCTGTAGTGAGCCAGGGCGCGTACACACGCGGGCGACACTACTGACAGGGCACATACCTATGGTAGATTGATATATGTTGAGGATTGTTGCCGCATATCAGTTGGTGCTGAGTGTGTAAGTTGAGTCTTGCATGATAGAGTTGGTGCTCTTGTAGAGTTGTATTCTATTCAGTTGTTGCTGAAAAACCCCAAGGATTGTAATCTGTAATAAAAAGAAAATTGTACATACATCTTGTGTTCTTTGCATTCCTTGTGGTGATGACTTGTTGATGATATATTTTTGATATATGTTGTTGAGATGTGTTCACATCTAATTGGTTATTAATGGAAACAATGAGTAATGAGTAAAATGTTGAATGCCAACTAATGAGTTTTATGAAAGAGGGAAGTTTTGGGAAAAATATCCCCACACTCATTCATTCCCTCTCTAAGTGTGGTAGGTGTGTCCAACAATTGGTATCAAAGAGGGCCTTCACTACAAGACTTAACAAGATTGAAGGAGATCCATAGACACAAAAATGGATGTTGAAATACCAATCCTTGATGAGGAAAACTATTCTACTTGGAGAATAGAGATGAGAGTGTATTTGAAGACAATGGGAGCAACTATTTGGAAGGAAACCATTGGTGGATCAGTTCCATTGAAGAACAAATCAAAGTTTGCAGCTCAAAGGGAAGGAAATAAGAATGATGCATTGGCTCTCAAGACCATTTGTAGTGGACTCTCAAGCCCTATCAAAGAGAGCATGGGACAATGCACTTCCACCAAGGATATATGGCTAAATATAGAGGAGACATATCAAAGCAAGAAGGAGAAGGAAGATATTGAAGATCACTCCATCAAGATCATTAAAGGTAAAGAATCTCCAAAAACCCTTGATTGTATTATTTCTAAATGTGATCTTGAAAACATTTCATGTGAAGATAAAGAATCAAGTGATGATAGCACAAAGGAAGATCTTGAAGACATTTCAAATGAAGGCAAAGAATTATGTGTT
>JZKD02S2128626.1:221464-258428 GCA_000966675.3 Picea glauca
GAGTGTTGGGGTTGTAAAGGGAATCATAGGTACAGAGACTGCCCCCACAGAAAAGAAAAAGCAAGAACTATCCATACTGTTCAGCAAGCTGAAACAGTGGAGGATATGGGCAGCAAAATGCCGAGGATCTACGCAGCCCTGGGCAACAAGCAAGTAGAATTTCAATCGCACATGATTGAAGTGGAAGGTATGATTAACAACCGACCACTTGTTATTTTAATTGATTCAGGGGCTAGCCATAGTTATATAGATCCTAGAGTGGTTGAAAGTTTGCATCTAACGCGAAGCAAACATGAGAAGTATGGGTTAGTGCAGTTGGCCACAGGGACCAAGAGGAAGGTCACTGAATTGGTTAAGTCCTGTTCGGTGGACATGAAAGGAATGAGCACTAAGGCTGAATTGAACATTCTACCTTTAGGCTCATATGATTGCTTAATTGGGATGGACTGGTTGGACTAGCACCATGCCCTTCTGGATTTTTGTAACAAGAGATTCGCATGTCTAGATGAAGAGGGAACTCAGGTAACAGTTCAAGGAATTCCCAGAGCCGTGGCTGTCAGAGAAATCTCAGCCATGCAGCTAAAGAAATGTTACCGGAAAGGTTGTCAATTATTTGCAGCCCGGGTGGAAGAAGTATTCCAAAATGAGGTATCGAATCTGGAAGACCACAGGGTGCTCAAAGATTTTGAGGATGTGTTTCAGGAGGTGTCTGGACTACCTCCGAAGAGGGACATCGATTTTTCTATAAATCTGATGCCTGGAGCAGCTCCAATTTCAAAGGCTCCTTATAGAATGAGAACACCAGAGATGAAAGAGTTGCAACTGCAGCTCGAAGAGCTACTAAAGAAAGGTTACATTCATCCCAGCGTGTCACCATGGGGAGCCCTAGTCCTATTAGTGAAGAAGAAAGATGGGACAATGAGGTTGTGCATTGACTTTCGGTAGTTGAATAAAGTCATTGTCAAGAAAAAATATCCTCTGCCAAGGATTGATGTTTTTTTGATCAGTTGAAGGATGTGAAAATATTTTTGAAAATAGATCTTCGATCTAGATATCATAAAGTGAGGATAAAAGATGAAGACATCAGCAAGACTGCCTTTAGAACAAGGTACGGTCACTATGAATTTACAGTGGTGCCGTTTGGACTATCCAACGCACCTGCTATCTTCATGTTCTTAATGAATGGAGTGTTTAGAAAATATCTGGACAAGTTTGTCATAGTCTTCTTAGACGATATCTTGGTGTATTCCCAGACAGAGGAAGAACATGAACAACACCTTAGAATGGTGCTGCAGGTGTTGAGAGAACACCAGTTGTACGCAAAATTGAGAAAGTGCTCATTTTACCAAAAGCAGATCCCTTACTTGGGACACATTATATCAGAGGAGGGGATCGCTGTGGATCCTAAGAAGGTATAGGCCATTTGAGAATTGATAGCACCAAGAAATGTGGTGGAAGTAAGATATTTTATGGGTCTGGCAGGCTATTATAGGAGGTTCATAGCCGGATTCTCAAGGATAGTGCATGCTATCACTTCCTTGCAAAGGAAGGAGAAGAAATTTCAGTGGATTGATGAATGTGAGAGAAGCTTCCAGCGACTGAAGAAACTGCTCACTAGTTCTCCAATCCTGAGGATTGCAGATCCAAACAAGGATTACGTAGTGTGCATAGATGCTTGTAAGGAGGGGCTGGGAGGAGTTCTCAGTCAAGAAGGATTTGTAGTTTGCTATGAATCTCGGAAGTTGAAGGAACATGAGAAGAATTATGCCACTCATGATTTGGAGCTGGCAGCAATCATCCACGCCATGAAGAAATGGAGACATTACCTCTTGGGTAAGAAATTCGAATTAAGAACAGACCACAATGGTCTGAAATATTTATTTGATCAGCCAACCTTAAATCCCAGGCAAATTAGATGGCTGGAATTTCTGTGTGAATATGACTTTGATATCAAGCATATCAAAGGGAAAGAAAATAAGGTGACTGATGCACTCAGCAGAAAAGTGCATGAATTACCTGCTACAGCCATTAGCATGTACAGAACTGAGATTATAGACAGAATTCTTGAAGCTGCAAATGCTGATTTGCAGTACAAAAGACTTGTAGCAAAGCTACAGCAGCATGAGAAACCACAAACCAAGGAAAGTTACACCTTGGGAACTGATGGTTTACTTCTGCATAAGAACAGAGTATATGTTCCCAATGTCCGAGAATTGAAGCTGGCAATTCTAAAAGATATGCATAATGTGACTTATGCTGGACATCCTGGATATCAAAAGACTGTGGCAGCAGTCAAAAGCCATTATTTTTGGTCGGGTCTGAAGAAGGAAATTGTTGAATACATCGCCTGATGTATGGAGTGCCAAAAGGTTAAGGCTGAGCATAGACACCCAGCAGGGTTGTTGCAACCTTTACCTATTCCTGAGTGGAAATGGGATGTGGTAACAATGGATTTTATCACAGGATTTCCCAAAACAACCAAACAACATGATTCAATCATGGTGGTGGTGGACAAGCTTACTAAAGCTGCCCATTTTATTCCACTGAAAACCACCCACAAAGTAGCATATGTTGTTGATATCTTTTTAAAAGAAGTTTCACGCTTGCATGGAATTCCTAAGACAATTGTGTCTAATAGGGACCCGAAATTCACTTCAAATTTCTGGAAAGGACTGTTCAAAGGATTCAGAATGAATCTGAAATTTAGTACAGCGTATCATCCTGAGTCTGATGGACAGACAGAGAGAGTAAATAGAGTAATAGAAGACATGCTGAGAATGTATGTGATGGATAAACCATCAAGGTGGGAAGACTACCTGCATTTGGTAGAATTCACCTACAATAATGGGTATCATGCATCATTGAAGATGAGCCCATTCGAAGCACTTTATGGAAGAAAGTGCAACACTCCAGTGAGCTGGGATAATCCAACTGACAAGGTAGTAGTTGGACCTGAACTACTCAAAGAGATGGGAGATCAAATGATAAAAATCAAACAGAATCTGAAAGTTGCCCAGGACAGGAAGAAAAGTTACGCTGATAGTAACATAACCCATAGAGAATTTAAAGTGGGTGACCATGTTTTCCTGAAAGTGAAAACTAACAGGAGTTCCCTAAAATTGGGAAGCTGTGCCAAGTTGGCAGAAAGATTTTGTGGGCCATTCGAGATCCTGGAAAGGATTGGGCCAGTTGCATACATGCTTGCATTACCTGCATCTATGACTGTACATAATGTGTTTCATGTTTCACTGCTTACGAAATATGTACCTGATGCTAATCATGTTATCGATTGGACTATGATTCAGGTGGAACCAGAAGGTGTCCTGCAAGTACATCATGTATGCATATTGGACAGGAAAAGAAAACAACTCCAGAATCAAGCTATAGAGCTTGTAAAGGTCCAGTGGACCTAGTACGGTCCTGAGGACACGACATGGGAGCATGCAGATGTTATGCAGGCAGAGTACCCACACCTTTTTGAAAATTTTGAAGAACTTGCAGATGCGATGTAAAGTTGCACTGAGGACAGTGAAAAAATAAGGGGAGGGGGATTGTAGTGTCCCCAAGGCCAAGCCCCGTTACAGATCATGATATATGCAATGAATTGTAAATGTGTTCTATAGGCTGGTGAGCCAAGGTTTGTATAAGATGGAAGGCTTATGTGGTTGTTAGGCCAGGAAGCCTAAGTATTTGAGGGCCAGGAGCCTGCTGTTGTACTTGTATGTATGCAGAATAATCAATAAAATATAAACACCACCAGGTGCAGACCGACCACAATGAATGAGTGAAGGGGGACTGAGCGTCCACAGAGTGGGCAAGAAACTAGGGGCTAGAGAGTGGGAAAGGGGCTGAGTGTTGATCCTAGGGGCTAAGCCTAGAGGCTTAGGCCTGGAATAATATTTTAATATTATTTCCTAAAAAGCCATGTGCATATTATTTTATCCTAAGTTCCTGGAAAAAAGGAAATGCGTGTATAGGGAGGCATGCAGATGGAACGCATGCAGTTCCCAAGGTGACAAATGTCCACCCTGACGCATGAAAATAAAACAGAAAGGAACAACCATGGGGGGGGATCTCTCGCATTCCATTTGACCCGACTGCCCTGAGCAGGAGCCGTAGGAGCCAGTCTGCAAGAGACCTCGTGTATGTCTGTTACAGAGAGGAATCTTGTGTTGGGTGCTGAGGAATGCGTGTTTACCCTTGTTCAGAGCCGTGGAGTCTGTTTGTGAGAGAAAACCAGTGTGTGCATTCCCTGAACGAAATGTCCATTTCAATTTTGGGGAAGAGTCTTTGTTTGCCCACGAAAAGCTGAGTGAGCTTGTACGTGGAGCCCTATTCTGAAATCTTGACCGAGAGAACATCCTATGACTTCTAAACTAGTTCTTGGGAAGCCTGTGTCCATTTTCCCTGTGTTGGTTGTGGCACGCAGTTCTAGACTACGCGAGGCTTTTTGGCCTGTGAGCGACTCCCTCCAGGTGAGAGAGTGCACAGAGGAAGGAGAGAGCTCTTGGAAGGAACCCTGTAGCTGCCACAGAACCCAGAGACTTCCGGTCTGGTTTGTTCCTGTAACCCAAGGTAAGGGAGGCTGGCAACCAAAGGACTTTCCAGGTGACAAAGAAGGTGCACTCTCCTGGGGTGGAATAAGCATGTGGGGAATGAGGGTCTGTGGGCAGTGAGCGTGGGAGATTCCTGGGAGAGCATTCTTCCTGGTGGTTGTGTGTGACTGAATTTCCTGTAACCTCAGCCTGAGTATGGATTCCTTGCCTTGGGGTGGAGCTCAGTCCCATCTCGGGGGTGACCCACTATTGAGTTGAGGAGCAGTGCGGTCTATGGCTGGGAGGTTCGTGGAAGGCCTGCATTTGGTTGGCGGATTTCTCCACTATCACAAGATAAGTGTTTAATTATATTTTTACCACATTTTATCATGACTGTTCTGGATCTATTATCATGTTTTCCACTGTGTAAATGAATTACTGTTGAAAGCTATGGATTGTCTAATTATAACAATAACTATATGTTTATTCTGAGAATTAAAATGTATCTCTTTTTTGTTACGCATGTGATTATACAATTCTATATGTTTTATGTAAAAGTCCATGTACAGATGGGTTAGCGAAAGGTTTGAAAGCCTTGGTAGTGAAAAAGGGTACACTACAGTGACAAAATCAAGAAGGAATATTTAAATGATAAAATATTGTAGAACTTTCTATTTATGGAAGTGGTTAACCCTAAAATAAGGAAAATAGGTTAAGTGACCTAGAAATGGGTGAAGTGAACTAGAGGATGAAAGTGTAAATAAGATAGCAATGGTCTCTTATAAATCATCCTTTTTGTGGATCAATGGAGAGCTTCTTGTGAGAGCTTCTTGTGAGAGAATCTTTGGTGTGGATCTCTTGAGCATGATTGAAGATATATTCTGAGAAAGAGAGCATGAGAAGGATCTCATGGACGCATCAAAGTTTCAGAAATATCGGAGGTATTGATAGCAAAAGTCTAGGAGCTTCAGAAACCCTAGCTTATGAGGTGTACACGGGTTGTAATGGGTCAGAGCATGTACATACGCGGGTTGTATGAGGATAGGGTGTGTACAGTGGATAAAATCATGAAAATTTGTGTTTGAGTTGATGATTGGTTATTGAATAATGAAGTAGGTTTTGGATATGCATTCTATGAGCTTGGATCTGTCACTGAGACACTGGTATGGTTGCCTTATTGTCTTGATGGATAGTATTGCTTGTTATGTTGTGAATGCTTAGGGCATTCTTGGTATGGATGTTGTGATGTGGTTTATGTTGGTTGATGGAGTGAGAAACATTATAGTGATTTAGTTGTGATATGATTTCCATGGTATGTTGATTACTTATGCATGATTGAGTAGCATTCATATTGATTGGTTGTGGAGCATGAGTAAGCTATTGGAGAGCTTGGATGTGTTGTGAGTGGCTGGTGGTCAGTTTGGACAGTGAGAGATAGAATAGAATGATAAATTGGTTGCAGAGGATCTGATTTGATCTTGAAGGATAAATCCTAATAGCTTAGAAGGTATACACATGTTGTTGTATACATTGGCCGCATACATACGCGGGTTGTAGTGAGACAAGGTGCGTACACACGCGGGTTGCACTACTAACAAGTCGCGTACCTGTTGCATATTGATATCTATTGAGGATTGTTGCCTCATCTCAGTTAGTGTTGAGTGTGTAATTTGAGTCTTGCATGATAGAGATGGTGCTCTTGTAGAATTGTACTCTATTCAGTTGTTGCTGAAAAACCCCAAGGATTGTAGTCCATAGTAAAAAGAAAATTGTACATACATCTTGTGTTCTTTGTGTTCCTTGTGGTGATAACTTGTTGATGATATATTGCTGATATATGTTTCTGATATGTGTTCACATCTAACTGGTTATAAATGACAACAATGAGTAATGAGTAAAATTTTGAATGCTAACTAATGAGTTTTATAAAAGAGGGAAGTTTTGGGAAAACAAGCCCCGCACTCATTCACCCCCTCCCCTCTAAGTGTGGTAGGTGTGTCCAACAATACCATCCTTTGAATGTTACAAGTTAAACTATAGTTACCAAAATTTTGTTCAGTATCATAATTCCATAAGTTTATGTGTGGGGAACATTAATCACAGTTCAATTATCTACTCACTTCCTTTTCATCTTGTTTCTTTGAGTAAATAATGAATAAACAAAGTGAAAGTGAATCATTGATTGAATCCTTATATAGTACTTAATGTTACCAATTATTTGTACTTCCTTACAATACAATTTCTATTTCCATGTACCTTTTCTAGATGCAATAAATTCAATATTTCCTCTAACCAATAAATAAGTACAATATACAATCAAAATATTAGTATATATCGTAAGTTCAAGTATAGCTATCAAAATCTTTCTCAAACTCATAAGTTCATGTGTGTTTACTTACTTTTATCTAGGATAGAACAATATTTTGCCATAAGCATACATGGAGCAATTGAAATATGGTTGTCTGTAATTTGAGAGTTCAATGCATTCAATGCTAGATTTTACCTCAATGCATTGAATACTATCATATGTACGACCATCACAACTGGAAAATGTCAATCTGTGAATAAAGAAAGTGGCCCGAATAAGAACACCGAGGATAAAGAGGTAAGTGCAGAGTCTGTCAAGCACAACAAATACATGAATATTTGAGAGATTTTCCAAAAAATTAAATCGGGTTGTGAATCCCATCAAATACACCGCCGAATTCACAATAATAGTTCAATTAAGAGTCCAAATCAGTTGACCAATGGTATGATAGATAATTCTCTTTTAAAATTGCAAGAAAATAAAGTAATTCAGAAAAATTGAAAAATGTCTAGTCAACACCCTAACTATTACGAGATCAATGATAAATATAATGTTATATGTGTTAAATAATATTTCCCCTGTTGTCAAGTGAAATATTCCTTGTATATCTAGACCCCTATTGTCCAAGACAAAAAAATAAACAAATGGACATTAACATTCCTTTATATATATTCTTTATGTCTATAGGCAGAGAAGATAGAAGAAAGAAGTGTGACTAACTCCTTTTCAATGGTTGTCCTCTCTGATCTTCAATCTTTGGTCTTGTTTTCCAAGCTTCTATAACGATGAAGAAATCATACAAGGAAAATAACAACACCTTCTACGCCTCCAATATCTCTAGTCCAGCCCTTGCTTGAATGTCTCAAGATCAAAATGATGATGCTTTGATGGATTTATTCCTCCAAGATCAAAGGTTTGACACTCTAAAATCCTTTCTCCTCCTTTCACCTTGGAATGCACTCATTATATAGGATTTGGAGGCTTAACCACCATGAAGGATTTTAGGAAATGGTTAATTATTTCTCTCCATAAGTTGGGATTTTAGCCTAATATGGAGCCATGAGATATGATTTGACCCAAACAAACCTCATCTCCTCGGATTTGGTCCTTAAAAAAAGGTGGGTTATTTATAACTCCTTCTAACCACTTCAACGCTTGCACAGTATTGAGCACATAGTGTTTTCAATGCTCCCTATACATGGGAGGGGAGCGTTGATAAGAGTTCAACACTCCCTATACATGGGAAGGGGAGCGTTAACCTTAAAAAATGGTCAAATCTCAAGGTAAAACACAATTTTTCGACCTTCTCATGATGAGTTTTTTTCATCCACATTGATTAGGGATTATGACAAATAATCTTCCATGGTGTCAAAGTTGCAACACATAATAAAGTGCATGCGACACTAAGTAAAATGCATACGACACTTGATAAAGTGCATGTGACACTTAGTAAGGTGCATACACAACTTACGACACTTTTAAAATGAGATACATAAGTGTGAGACTTAGTAGTGTGGGAATTTGGTGTGTAACAGATGCCCCCTAAAGTGTGAGGTTAGAGGAGAAATCGATGGCCGAAACACTTTACAAAATATTAATGTTAGGGAATTGGAGTAGGATATCTTGACGAAAGTTGCAAACAAACATCAAACAATATATATGTATCATCCCTGAGGTAGGCATACCTATGCTTGGAGTAAACTAACTCAAAGGATGGTCATCGACCAATACACTGCAAATCCATGAAATTACTGACTAAGGATATGGCCACGAAAGATACAATTTGGATCCATACCTCTACGACATGATCCAATCGTAGCCAAAAAAGAATGCATAGTGGAGCTACGATATGACAAAAACATATCCATGGACCAATAGAAAATGGATCTATGTGACAAAATATGCATCAGTGAGATTGCCAATATGGTGGTTATATTGGAGTCTTCTACATATTCAAATGATCTCCATTACAACCTAGGTAAAGCACATAACAGAGTGAGTGCCCAACATAGGGTCTTCATCCCGATATCGAAATAGTACAATTCTAGGCATGTTTATAGATGTCCTGATGTTGAACATGGTAGAAACCACTTGATTACCAGTCATTGACGTATATCGCTAACAAGTGCGAGGAAAATCACCAATGATGGAAATGACTCTTAAGGTACCCTAGTAGGTTACAACGAGTGTGAATGAATGAGCTAAAGTCGAACATGAGTGGAATCATTCAATCATAGGCCAATGGTGTAAACGTACTTTCAAAGGCGAGGAAACCTACCATTGAGACATGCGAGCTCCAAGGTACTAATTGGTTTCTAAGTTGAATTCCCATATAATGTGTTGAAGTCGACATGAATAGACTTGTCGAAGGACGAACATGATGTATCCCCCATCATCGACATGAAACCAACACCGGAAAGTGATGTAAGACACTATATTGAATGAATATGGACTGACATGAGGATGAAAGATGGTAGTACTATAGAATGGTTGGTTTGAGGTGAAACTTCCCTTGAGCATTGCGAAGCATGAAAAATGACTTTGCAACATTGAGTCAATTGAGAGATAGACCAAAACATAGTGCGATCACGATCAACATGGCACTCTTCGGGTGAGTTGAAGGAGTATGAGGACTCATGGGATTGGTATGAATCATAGACAAGTATATTAACCAATTGTAAGGCGAGATGCAAATAGGTGCAAATTTCAAGGGAAACAACAAACAACTACCATGATGCTTTCCAAAAACTTCACCCACTTCCTCCAATTCTCCCACCACCATGATTCGTGAGTACCTCTTTGTTTTTTACTGATCTTGAGGAGGATAACATATGCTCGATATAGCTCATCTTCGATGAGTCCCTCATCATATGTCTAATGAACCCAAATAAGGATTAGTTCGGCCCTGTATGGGCCCTTCAATGCATGATTTATGAGTCCAAAGAAAGAAAACTCACCGGTCTTTTCACGTTTATAGGGTCTGAAAATATCTTAAAAATGATGAGTCCATGAATGTTATTTTTTTTCTAAACTTAGTCCCCAAATCCTGAAAAAATGTAAAAAAATACAAGGGAGAACTCTTGTGGTCATGATTGACCAAAGCATACCTTTTTCGTAGTTAGTATTATGAGGTCAAAAAGGGGGTAAGTTAAACTACCACTCAAAATATGACTCTTATTGGTTTAATGAGATCGAAGGAAGAAGAAGTATGCCTATAGTTTGTTTCATTTTTTAATGATCTTGACAGAGAAAGTGAATTGTTCTCATAGTTGGTTTCATTTTTGACAAGTTTGAAAATGAGAATAAACTATGCTTAGTGTAATAGCCATAAATGGGCCTCGAACCATCATGATGTCCAAATGTTGGTACTTTGATCGATACCTATTGGCGAGTTTTTTCCCAACATGGTGTTCATAGGTTGGTACTTTTCCCCTAACTGTTACACATTATTTTCGTCATCCCTATGACCGTTAATGATGTAAACCTATCTGTTGTCTTCAGAAGGATTGATGGCCTGAATTTATGAGGAAAGAAGGGAGAAGAACTTTGCCTGAGAGATGAAATCATATTTTCCTTTGTAAAAGACCTAATAAGGATTATCGTCATACCCTGACTAGTTCTAGAGGTGCAGGGATACCAGATCATTGCATGCTATACTAAACCTGGCTTGCAATGTCGTCACACTCTTCTCAGTTCTAGGGGTGTGATGATTTTCATACATGGGAAAAATAAGCATCTTCTCGATGTTTCTAGAAGGAGAAGCTTCTATGGTGAGGTGGCCTCCGATCGATTTGGATCTTATTCACTTTTCTGATTTAGTGGGATCATCCTAAACTACTCACCCTATCCTCTTCAACTTATAAAAAGAAAGGATCTCTCATGGAGAAAGTTAGATTGGATTGAGTTTGAGTTTTTGGATATTGCTAGCTTGATTAGATTGGCTTTGAGCTTTTCTTTGTCAAGATAGATTGTGAGTGACTTTCATATCCATAGTCTCAGAATCCATGGAGCAGAAGTGTGTGGGAAACAAGGGACAGTTGGAAGGGACCTTACGAAATCAAGGCTTTGGTTGTAATCTCTCTTTCTATTATTTAATACAGATGCACTTTTATTTCCTATATTAATGTTATTTGTCCATATTGTATGATTCCTTGATCACATACATAGTTTCATATCGAATAGACTCTGTTATCTTTGTCTTTGTTGGCTTGTGTTCCTTTGCAGATATTTCTCCATAAGCATCATGATGGATATTGGATTGCATTTGAGAAGTCGGATATTAGATATTGAAAAGCTATGTTCTAGATCCATTTCTCGTTTGATAATTGAAATCTAAGGAAAGAGTAGTGTACTATCTTATTTTGTTCTAGTTTCGTAGTGAAGTTAGGGAGATCTGTTTGTGTTTGCACTTACCAATTAGTCTGATAACACCAACATAATCATAAGAAGTTGGTGGTTTAACTTCATCATGATGTCCAAAGGCTGGAGACATGCCCCCCAAGCTTTGGTTCGTCTACCGATTCTTTTTCTGGACTCTCTTAGACTACTAGTTACTAATAGGGATAGGTTCACCAAAGAGTGAGGAAGAAATAGGATCAATTGATATAGGTAGAGGAAGGGAAGTTTAGGTTTCAATGGTATATGGGCTAAGCACTACTTGAGGATCGAGTGATTCAGAGGATTGGTGCATGGTAGCCATAATTATATTTAACATGACAACCTCATGTTAGGGATCGGGGGGAGGTAAGGGGAAAAATCCCATGAGTGAGGAATCCTTGAGGATACATACCCCCACACTTTCGTACTCAAGATCGGACATCCACAGGAAAGGGATATTATTCTCTGTAGAAATATTGACATCTGATGTGTAATAATCAATTTGGTCAACAGTCACAATTTTTCCTTGATGGGGAAATTTCAAAATGTGAAAGATTGAAGAAGCGACAATAGTCATCACATAGAACCAACTGTGACCAAGAAACAAAAAATAATCCATGGGCACATCAACCACTTCAATGTCAATAGAAACGATTTTTCCCTTTAATTACACAACAAAAGTTTGCAAGAGTTTGTAAGGCTGGAAACCACATCCATCAAACGATTTAAGGGTAGTAGGAGACTGGTTAAGTTCAGGAGAACCAATGGCTCTCTAGTAGGACAAAGGAATGACACATGTGGAATATCCTTCATCCAAAACAATGCGATGGATGTTGTTCCCACGAACCATAGAATGAATTTGGAATGCCAAGTGGTGGGAGATATTTGGCTTAAAATAGTCCAGATTAAGCATAATCATATTTGGTGCCTTTGGATCGATAACTCCAATGGATGACAACAGGGTTCTATGTTAACTTGGAAAGTTTTGTAGAACTTCAAGCATTAACATAGTACAAGGTTATTGAACCAAATATTCAACAATGTTGTAGTTTTGAGTAGTGCAGAAACTTGGATTAAATACTAATTTTCTAATTTTTCCCTTGTGTGGGTGCAACACTAAGTTAGCAAAAGGCCTCTCGATCTGAACAGGGGTGGAGGATGGAGGAGGAGTGTAAGTGGATGGATTATCGATAGCACCTCCATTTGAATAATTTTCTAGAGGAGTATCATAAGTCTTAGCTATAGTTGTTATACTAACCATATCCTTATACATAAAAACCTGAGCGGCACTTGAGGAAGCATCCCCATGGTGGGAATGACCTACATTGCCTCCTTGTGGAGGGGGGCTATTTTTTGCAACCATTTCTTGTTGTTGAGTTGGGAAAGTGTCAATTAACAATACGGGTAGGGAGGTACCCTTCATAAATTTAGTGACTTCCTCACGATGATGGAAGTATTTCATGTAGTGGTCCTCCATACAAATCACGCGGAGAATCTTAAATTTCCTTTTCGGTTGGGTATCAACAATTTTCGTACACTCCTATTGGTTAGAATATTTCTTGGATTTACCCTTGTTTTTCTTCTTACCTCCAGGTTATTGGGATGAAATGGAATAGACTGCATTCACCTCAAAGGTTTGAACAAGAGAGGAATATGTTTTTGTGTTGGTAATGGAACCCACCATGCCATTGACACGGGATTCCGAAGCATGTATTTTCAGATCATTCGATGGGAAAGGAGCATGAGGGGTTGGATTGTAAAGTGTGCCAGACTGGGAATATACCAAGTCCAAATATTGTGCACGACTGATGGATTTCTCCTTAGTGAGGACACCTCCCATGGTGACATCTATAGCGATGGGTGGAAAAAGTGACTTGGGAAACCAATATGCCAAGAGTTGGTTCGTAATGGAGCTAGTAAACCAATTAACTATTGTTTCCTCCTCCATTCATGAATATGATCAGATATGTGAGTGGAGGTGGATTGATGAAACGAAGTTAAAATATTTGTATCGATTTCATACCGAATCAATAGTTGGAAATGTGTCAAAAAATCCATATCTAAATAGTTGAAGTTGCTGAAGGAATGTCGTGGCAGTTCAATATACCATTTCCCTGCCACTCCTATGAGGGTTCACTAGAAAATTCGTAAACAAATGGAATCATCCATCAAAGAGTTCAAACAATACCACAGATGGAAGGTCATTATGTGGTTATTAGGGTCTTCTCTAGGTATCCCATTGGAGTTTTGGATATTAGAAGGTAGTTTGGCAGGTTTTGGAGGCCAAAACAGGGCATGCGGTATGGGATCATTGGTTAAACATGTCAGATCAGGTAGATCTAATGTATCCAATAATAGAAGATGTCGGTTAACCTATGGATATTGGTAGTAATCATGTGACATAGGAACACCAGTAGGACCATATACAGGTTGCGACGAGATGGAAAAACCAGATGGTCCTCCCATATATTGTGGCTAACTAGATGGTCCCCAATGTATTGTGGCTGACCTGAGGGTCCCCCAATGTATTGTGGTTGACCTAAGGGTCCCCCCATGTAGTGCGGTTGACCCAATGGTCCCCCCATGTATTTTTGGTTGGACCGATGGACCTTCCATGTACTACGGTTGACCTAATGGTCCCCCCACATATTGTGGTTGGTAGCGATAATTTTAAGGATGGAAATCTATATTAAAATGTAGAAACCCGGGCTAATATCACTGGTCCTTAATATGCAAAATGTAAAATGTTTGGTGATACTTTTGTAAAAATATTCAAATTTCTAAGGTTTTTATATAGTTTCTATAAAAATTTAGTGATTTTTATAATTTTATTCTATGGAATTTAGGAAAATCATTTTTAGAAAAGATGGAAATTGGCGAATCGTTTTTTGGGAAAAATCATGAAAAATTAGCCCATTTGTGAAATTTATCCCCTAAAATCATCTATGCTTTGATATGTTGAATTCTTTAGTCTTGATTTTGGTTTTCATCCACTCTGGTGTTTTTTCTTCATCAAGTTGTTGTTCCCCCTCTTTGATTTTGGTAAATATTTCTAGAAAGTTGGGCTATTTGTGATCTTCCTTTAGTACTGATTTTACATTGTTTTGCAGCAACATGTGATCCTTTTTCCATTTGAAGCTTTGGTCTGGAAAACTTATATTCTCTATTTCGATTCTTTGAGCTATTGTAATTCCTTTGTTTTCTGTCGACGTGAGGTTGCAATTCAAAGTTGATCTGAGATCAACCACCATCTGCCCTTTTTTATTTTTGTGTAGATGGAGTCGGTTTTTCGAGGAAACTTTTAATATGATGTGTTTCTTCTCTTAGATGTTCCTCTTCTGGGGTGAATTTGAATTCTTCAATAATTTTTTCTTTGATGTCGGACCAATTTAATGTATGGTGACAAGCTTCTTCGATCTTGTACCATTTACTTGGTATTTCATCTAACGTGCTTGGAAACATATGGGGGCATAGTCATTCATATCTGTATCCAATTCTATGCTATTCCTTCTCACAATTGGGAATATGTTCAACTAGATCATACCCTATTTTCAAAACGGGAATGTTAGCAGCTTTGGATAGATTATTTTCTTTGAAGGGTTCTATGAAGTATGTTGATACAACTGCCCATGTTTGAAGTCTAGGAGAATGTGTTTCCCACCATATTCTAGCCTAGCTTGTGAAGGTTTCTACTAGGCTTTGAGTTCTTCCTTGATCGCCAATAGATGTGGAAATTTCTTCGACATGTGTCGAAGGTGCATTCCGTTCATGATATCGTGAAAGATTTCTTGTCTTATTGTCGGTCGGAATGAGGGTAGGATTTTGTCGATGTTTCTTTTCCTAGACTATAGGTATTGCTTGGATTGAAAAGAATGTCCTTGGATTTTTTGGGGGAATAACCTCAATGGACTAACAATATTTTGCATGTGCTTCGTAGTTTTATATTCGTAAGTTATACAACGCTGAGTCTAAATTATTCCCGACTGACATAGGAGATTCTCTCAAAATTTCTCCTTGTGTGTTCGGTTCAACATATTATTTTTTCTCATTGACTATTTGATAAAGGAACTGATATTATTGATACTCATATCATGATTTGTTCCAGGTTTTTCCTTCTTTCATGTCTAGAGAGATGATTATTTTTCCTCTTCTTCCTTTAAATTTGATTCTATCTCTTTCAAGGGAGATATTCACTTTCATTTTTCAACCCCATGACCAACCGACAAGTGATGTGTATGTTGTCATCCCCTTGACTATGTCGATTACTTCAAAGTAGAATTGAGTCGGTATATCCATCATTTTAGTTTCAGCATTTCTAAGTATATCGATGGGTTCTATCAATATTTGATCTTCCATCTTGAGTTAATTCAAATTTGGTGCTAATGTGGGTTGACCCATTCATATCCATGTTTCTCGAGGTAAGATATTGACTTGAGATCTGAAATCGACAATTACTTGTTTGATTAGTATTTCATTGATTTCCAGATAAACACGTGGGTCATAATATTTGTGTTGAAGAGAGAGCTACCTAAAATCGGTGTAAGGTCTTTGTCCTTATTTGTATTCTCTTAATATATTGAGAAAATCTAGCAATCGACTGACTAACTGTTTTTCCTTTAACAACTACAAAAATTCTTTTATAGTATCGTCATTTTTGTTTCCTTTGTTTTGTTGGTCTTGGTTATAATTATTGAAGAATCTAATGGCTTCCCTTATAATTTTTTCTTCTTTGTCTGGATTTGGGAAGAGGCTAGCCTTCCCTCTTAGTTGGTCTTGTGAAGGGGTATTGATAATATCTCTACCAACACCAAATATTGTGATGATATTTAAGTTTTCTTAATTGAGTACTTCTTATTTTGATAATGCATGTAGAATATTGATGTTTTTTTTAGTCATAATATTGTTGAGTAATATTGGGAAATCTTCCAGTGAATGATTGCCAATGCCACATATGTTACAAAATTTCAGGTCAATCCAATATTTTATCATATAGTCTGGGATAATATGGTCTTCCTTCCAACAATTGTAATAGTAGGGTCATCCTTGACCCCAACTATGTCCTATGAATCAACCTTGGCCACCGATTCCTCGTCCTCGACCATATATTAATCATTTCTTCGTCTGTAATCATTATCTTAGTCAATATCTTTTATATGATACACTGTTTGTACATTGGCCCAATTTCATGCATTTAAATAACATTCTGATGTTCTTTGACTATGAGTTTCATAGATATGACACCACTTAGTGTTCTTTAAATTGTGTGGACAATTCTGCACAACATGGTCAGTTAACTCTTCACATATATTACAATAGGTTTGAGCTTGTACTATGTGAGCATCTGTTGTTACTGACGGATGATCGGTGAGGTTAAAAGTATCTTTTGTATGTCCTTCTTCACAACACATAGTACGCCATAATTCATTTCTTCTTATATATAGTTTTTTTATGGTTTGTTGTAAATGCTCTTTTTTCTTCTTCTAGTCTTTTGATTGACGAAGAGTTCGATGGGCCATCATCATCCAACTCAATGCACTGTGATTTCTGTAATGCATCTTTGCAGGTAGTTATTTCATACATCCATAATGGTGAATGAATTCTTTCTAGAAGGCCATCTACATACCATTCGACTAACAAACTATGATCGATCATGGTCGATATTTGGTTCAAAAGATCTTTGAATCTTTTTTCATATTCTCAAACCGACTCACCTGGTATTTATTTTATTTCTTTCAGTTTTTTAGCAACCAAGTGTGTGACATCTTGGACTTTAAATAATGTTAGGAAACCATTTTTATTTCTAATTTTGAGTGAGTCTGATTTTCTGTGAAGTTCATAAACCATGTTAAAGCGTGATGTCGAAGGGAAACACCAAATTGTGCCATCTGATAATCTTCATCTGTGATGTATGTAACATCTCATAATTTCTCATGCAGAAACCCATGTCTTTTTGGGTCCTCGTCTCCCTCATAGGTGGGGATGTGGTTAAATCCCATTTTATTTTCTTAGGGGTAATCACTTTTTGTGGTGTTTGGGTTACCACACTTTTTGATTGATTTGTCATGTCTTCAGTCATTTTTTCTCATGTCTCCTCTTCTATTGGTCATTATTCCACTGGATGGTATTTAGGAAATAATTGCTTCTTGTTAACTAGGGAAAGTGTTTATTCAGTATTAGAAATTTGGTCTTTGTACTTGACTAAACGTCGTTCCAATGGTCATGTTGGTTCACAACTCTCATTTATTAAATTAATTTATTCTCTTGATACTAGATTTGGAAAGGGGGCTAAGTTGGTGAGATCCTTGATTTGGATGAGCATGTTGTCAGTTTCATTTCTTCCTGGCTCAACGATGAGCGTATCTCATAGGTTTCCATGCTCATCAGTTCTATACCATAATATTGCGGAATGGTTATCGATATGAAGCCTTTGAAGGGGGAAATATTTTATTCGTGGGATATTTTCCAGAGTGGGGAAGATCATATTGTTGGTTCTGACTCTTTGTAATCCATGCTTTCAGGTTGGAATTCCGGTTGATGGGAATTCATTCTATCTGCTATCAACTCTTCATCACTTCTGTCAGGGTCACTACGACTGCTATAATTTCCAGTTTTGATCGATTATTTATGACTCTCATGTGCTCTATCAGGATGACCCTCCCTGATCATTTTTCTATTCAACTTCTAACTATACCACAGGTTGTGAATCTCTTCTCTTTTGTTTTTCCTTTTATCCCCTTCCAATTTTTGGATGTTCATGGATTTCTTATGTGTTTCTTTTCCTCTCAACGACATTTATACTTTAGTAATCACAATTCTTGGTATAATTTTCTTGTGGAATATCATAAATTCATTTGAACCCCCATTTCCAACCCGACTTAATCGAAGTAGGGGGTGTTGGCTTGTTCATTTTCTCAAGAGGTAGTCCCTGGATTGTCTTGTTTCTTTGCACCTTGCATTGAGAAATCCTTCCCACTCTTTGTCTCTTTATTTAAAGTTGTTATTTGGTAGCGATATACCAAGTCATGGTTGGTATTCGAAAGTGTCTTTAACTCCTTTGTCAAGGAGGAATTTGTGAAACAATGTTAGAACAATACACACTAATCCTTTGTGCAAGTCAGTGTAAAATTTTTCTTTTATTTTATCGAGATATGTTTGATCTTCCATGGCTTGCTCTGATATAAAATATTCAACAATTCTCTCAAATTAGTCGTGCATATTTGTTCGTCCTCCATTTGTAATATTGAGGCCTAATGTTTTGTCAGTTGTTAAATTACACATTACTCAATTTGTTGATATAGTCGAACAAGGATTATGGGATGGATTCTAGAAATATTTCGTGAGTCTTCGAGAAGAATCATGATCATGCTTATGCTATTGAAAGGTTGTTTCATCATGCATAATTATGGATGTAATTCTCAATTTTGTGCTCCAACCATTCATGTATGTTTTGTAGACTTAGAATTTTTTTTAACTTATGCATGCCCAGGTCTAGAACTACCGAAAACAAAACCAATGTTGTAATCTAGGGTAAAGTAAGAGAGAGTTACCACTAGTTCCTTACATAGGAAAACATAGAATAAATACATGTAGACATAGATGAAGACATACACAAGTAGTGGAATCCCAAAGAACAACACTTTATTATATGATATATCAATACAACACAATAGGTTACATTGTCTCTCGTAGAGCTTGTCTATTTATATTTCTATATCTAGTTACCAGTCAATTGTGACTACATAATTGCCTGGGTTGGTTATTTAATAGATACCTCGACCGAATTATAATTCCAAATTTGACGATTTTTTGAATAGATCTTATTCGACCATCAGGTATAGTCAACAAATTCTACTAGCCTCTACAACAGAGACCATTCCAAGAGAGGTCCAATTTTCTCATAGACTGATAATTCTATTCATGGGAAAGCATTCTTTGGGAGGTGAATGCTTGAATCCTTGGTCATTCTAAGGAGACATGTGTGATTTATGTCAAGTCAACTTTATGAGATGTAGTTATTTTGATTTGACAGAAGTTTTGCTAATACATGGGCCATTTTCTACGTGGATTATGGAACTCATGCATAAATAATGAAGGAGAGACCATGTAGAGTATTGAAAAAGAGAAGAAATTAGGCAAGTGATACCTAGAACAGAGAAAGTGATTAGAAGAAGAGAATTATTGTAAAGGATAATGTGAATGGGTAAGAGGAAGAGAATTCAAGGAGAAGAAGGAAAAGATAGAAAGAGAAAGTTTTAGTTTGGAAGCCACATAGGCTACTATGCTATGTGATGAAATATCCATTAGAGGAAGTCATTAAAATCTAGATAAGAGTCAAGAGCTAAGAGAATTATGTTGGAGGCTAATGGACATTAGCTTGGAACCATCTATCCACACATTGAATAACACTAGAGGGAGGATACTTCTGAGGTATTTATGAGTAGAGAAGAAAGACCACCTTGTGTTCTGTGGGGCCATCATCGAGTGTTAGAGAAAGATTTGCCTCACCCTATGCAATATTGTAGAGAGGGCCTTATTACATTTCCCTATGTAGAATTATCTTCCCTGTTACTAAAGTACAGAGACAAAAATATAAAATGTTCCACTTGTACGCATCTTTCACCCTATACAACAAGCGTATACGTAGGCTTCTCCACTATAGCTCGTGTACATTGGGATTTGTGCTAGAAAATCAAAAGTAAATGTCGGGTTTCCATGTCACGATGAGAGAGATATGATCCTTGGCCTTCCATATAATGGAAACATTTCAACTCGACCCTTCAATTGCATTTTGAAGACTATAAAGAAGTTGGTTCTGAGCTGTGGAAAAGGAGAAAGAATTCAACTTTGAGAGCAAAGTTACTCTGGAGAAATTATTTACTTCATATTGAGTCTACATCCCTTTGTCCTTTAAGTTTGAACACAGTGTTCAACCCCCAAGATCTTCCCTTATTGATCGAGAAACTCATTATTTACCTTATATGAGCTTGCCTTTGGTGGAGGATTGAAGTGGTGGAGGCTCAACTGGAAGGAACTTAGTTTCTCGGTTCCGAACCATTCCGACACAGAAGTCTGTAATATTTTCACTTTTGTTGATCATTTATTAATAGAAATACTCTCTTCATGTCCAATTGATGTCTTGAAAATATATGAATTATTATCCATGGGTGTATTTGTTATGTATATTTATGGATTGTGTTATCTAATGTGTTGGACTTTTATATTGCCACCATATGCTTGTTTTTTCTTGTTAGTTGAGAACTTATTGCAGGTATATAGCTTTGGGTCGAAGCGCTCAACAGTGGACATCATTGAACATCCAAACAAGGTATTCCTCTTTCTTATCTCCCTTGTACATTGGTTTATATAGAATATTGTTGGAATAGAATTGATTTCTACAATCATTTTCATCTATTGTAGTTCACCCTAGTCATAGAGAAATTTTTCTCATAACAGAATTGGCGACCATACTGGGGAAGAATCTTCTTTCTTAGGGTTTGAAGTACTTTTCTCCTTAGATTTCTCTTGTTTCTATTATGGTTCTTGTTGTATCATTGCTTGACAACTCCTGTTCACTCTGGGTCTAAGTTTTCATCTTTTCTCCCTTTCCTAGCCTTGTTTCGAAGCATATATGTGTCTTTTGCCTTGACAATCATGTATACACGCAAGTTGTCTCACTGCAATATGTGTATATACGCTTTGTTTTCTTGAACAATCACGCACAACCTTTTTCCTTGCATGTTTGCTTGGTCTAGTGTTTTTTAGGTGGGATTTGATGCTTGTTGAGCCTTCTTGGGTCTCTGTAGTGCATGTTGAGTGCTTGTGGGATGATAGGAAACCCTCTTTTTATTGAATGTTTGGGAGAAGTCTTTCTCTTCATATTTTCATTTTTATTGTCCTTGTATGTTGGACAAGGTGTTTTGTTGCTTGGTATCCTTCTTGAGTTATCTCTTTTTTATACATAGTAGGGCTATATATCAAGTTACTTTTCAGTCCATACATTTTCATTTTTGATATATTGAAAATACAAAAAAATAGGCATTTTACATTGCTTGGAATTGTTGTCTTTTGAGTTTTTATCATTAGCTTAGTGCATATAGTGAAAGATTGAATTTTCACTTTTAAATTGCAGAGTTGAATTTGAAAATTGCATCGCTTTTAGAAGCATATCATACATTAAAAGTTAAAGTTAGGACTTTGCATTAGTTTCATATTTACTTTTCTTGAAGAGTCGTAACACCATGCGTTTCACTACCATAACTTTTTGAGTAATCACAACCATTAAAATCAACTCTATAATTTAAAATTTATTAGTAATGATTTTATTTTTTTAGGGTGCACAAACTAGCCTAGGATTTAGTGCCTTGGAATATGATTTTTTGTGAGTAAACTTATCTAAGGAAATTAAATCAACATATTTTTCTGAGTTAGGGAGTGGAGAAATCCATTGTATAATTGGTAAGATTAGGAGGCTCCACTCACACCGGAGTTAATCATGAGGTTGCACGAAGTTGGTTGAAGGGATATCCCCCTGATACTTTCCTAATGTCAAAGATATTTATGGGGATCTATTCATATCTGGGGATCTTGTTAGTGCCCTTACCTCTGTGAGAGGAGGTGATTTCAAGGTTTCAGGCTTTGATACCCTACCCATACGGTGGACTTGACTTATGATTGCTCACTTGTGCATCAATCATACAATGGTTTATTATTTTCTTGACTTAGGTGTCTCATAGGTTACTTCCAGGGGTTATTCTACAGGTACCCTGGGTTAGATAAGGATCGGAAAACACACAACATTTATGGAGGATTACCTCTCCAAGGGGATCTGACCGACTGGTTGTTAAGCCCACGAGGGCCCTTATAACTGATTCTGTTACCTCTGATTTTTAGCAGGGAGTCTCAGGCCGCTCTTGGGTGAGACATACCTTCTTTAGGGAGGGAGGCCACTCAAACAATTTAACCCATTTACATGCATTTTGGATGTTTGACTTTTGGTGTTCTCTTTGATTACTAGTTGGCCTTAAGAGTTTATACCAAGTTCTCTTTATCATGGATAATGGAGTTCCTTTGAATCCTTTGTTCATCGCTTCCTACCCCATGATGCCTACTCCTATCATGGGGATAAGTCCTTCCGTATTTTATAATGGTATGCGGAATTATGGTACTTAGTCAATGCCTTGGGTCTCTAATTATTTTTCTCATGGTATGTTAGATATGTCTTCGCACTGGCCATCCTCTTTCTTGCCTCCTTATGCAAATGCAAGTTTTTGGTTTGGGGCATGATGCCTCCTTATTCTCCCTCTCCATTTGGTGGGAGTCATATCCTTCAAACACGTCTTATGGTATGAGGTTGTAATATTCCTTCCTACAAATCCACTATGCTAGAAGTAAGTGCCCAAATAGGCAATCATTCTACTTATTACACTCTGTCCACTCATCCTTCTTCCGCTATGTCAGTTCCTATGAACACGTTTCCCATGGTGGACCTTCGTCTGTCCTCTGGTGTTTTGGGGGAGTTATTTTTATAGTATGGGAAACCCCCCTCACGAAGTTCCTTTGTCCAGGGGAAACATATATCCTCACATGAGTAACCCTTGTGATGTCGCTTTCTCTTCGCAAGTGGCTTCTTTAGTGTCGATGCCCTTACAACCCTTTATGAATTAGTATGGAGGAGGATACTATCCTACCAGACAGGGATAGGGTGTAAACCAAGATCTTTCCTGGCCTGCAATTCCTCAAAACCAATCTTTCCCTGGACTTTGGTCTCAAATGTCACAATTCACTATCGCCACTAGTCCAGTCACTTCCAGTTATACTAGAACTCCATCACCAACCTCTGCCAGTCACATTGGAGATTGGCCAACGACCTCTGCAAGTCATGTTGACGACCCACAACCAGCCACTGCAAGTCATGCTAGGGGAACAAATCTAGTCATTTCTAGTCACACTACACATGCATCACCAACCTCTGCTAGTCATGTTGGGGATTCATCACTGACCTCTACTAGTCATGTTGGAAATTTTCTATTAGCCTCTGCAAGTCATGCTGGGAGCATATCACCGACCGCTGCTAGTAATGTTGGGGGAATTCATACGATGGAAAGGACTAGATGTCTCAGACATAAACCTAAATTCCTTTACAGGATGTGTGAAAGAAGTCACCTTACCCATTTGTGTCCTTTTACTACTAGGATACTTCAAGCGTGGGGCTCACCTAAGGGCCATTCGAATTCTGAGGTGTCTGTGGTTTCTCTGAACCCTGTTTCTTTGTTGATTGACATGGTAGTCATGCTGATGCATTCATCACCTAACCACACTCCCATTTTTGAGGGTGAAGTGTCTCTGGTCCATATTATTACACATCTTATTCCACCAATGGTTGATACAATGGTCATGTCGATGAAATCTTTGGCTGGCACCCGTCTTCCTTTAGGGGATGATGCATCTATTGATCTTATTGTCTTGCATCCTATTCAACCAGTGTTCATGTCAATGCAATCTTTGGCCAACACCACCCTTATTTTTGGAGGTGATGCGTCTCTTGACCTTGTTGTCTCGTAGCCTATTCAACCAATGGTTGAAGAAGTGGTTGCACTAATGCAATTTTTTATCGATCTCGCTCTTCTAGTTCTAGTTCTAGTCATATACCTTCTATACCATGTCGTCAGCATCCCTGACAATGCTCCTTCTGAACAGGAGAGAGCTTTTCTCTTCTTGAGTACTCTCCTTCCAAGTCTTGAGGAGATCCCTTTCGATTGGGATGGTTTTATGGGGTATTCGATGCCCCCTCCTATGTATTTTCTAGTAAGATACATTATCTGATATATCATAGAGATGATATACTCCGCTAGTACTTTATCCTCCTCGACTTGGAGATATTTGGGTTTTCCCAAGCTTATGTTAGCTATTCATAAGATACTGACATTCCTCAAAATTCCATCATGGAATCCTTGGCCTCCCCAATGACACACCGCCTAGAAACCTCTTCACGAGTCCAAGTTAAGATCTTTTCCGACTCGTTCAAAAAGAGAAAAGATTGTCAAGTGATTTGTCCCTTTCACACTCGTTAAATTGGATTTGAAAGGTCATGAGTCCTAGTTAGGCTCTTTTCTGACTCATAATCAAAAAGTCAAAAGATTATTGAGTGACCTTGTCTCTTTCACACTCATAAAATTGGTTTTGAAAAGATGTGTATTTGGCATAAGTTTATCCCTTTTCCACACCGTAGATGTGTATTTGGCACAAGTTTATCCTATTTTCGCACCATCGACTAAAGGATACAAAAAAGGACATTTTTTGGCGTTAAGTTGTGATTGCATTTCATGCCCTTGATTGCAGTATTGGGCCTATATTAAGTTCTTTATTTGCGTTATAAATCGTTTGCCTCAATAGTTTTTCATCCTCAACCAAGTAGAGCCTTGTTTATATCCTTCGAAATTTGACACCCTATACCTAGGAGGGAACTTCCCCTGAGTGTCCATATCCCGCATGCACTTCCCTGCATTGAGCATAGGTATGTTCCATTGCTAGAACTAGTTTTTCTTACTTGCGACACTTGTTTTCTCATCTATATCATAGCATTCATTTGTCTATGAAAAAAAAAAAGACGAGCAGGAAGGGAGTATTATCTTATGTTGGCAGCGATCGTGTCACCTTTAAACAAAGCACAAAATTATTTGAGTCCATTCATCATCATAATTTTTGGATTATCATGGAATTAGGAAGTTGATCTCATTACAAATTCTTCTCTACCGACTAGTTACTCTTCCAGTCCCTATAGAGAATTTCATTGATGCCTCCTACATCTCATGGTTTCATCATCAGGTTTTTGTTTCCGGATTCCTCCATATGTCTCCTGCTCTTGTTCAAAGGAAGTCTATCAACCTATGTCAGCCACTCCTTATAACTCTTGAATTTTCATGTCGGCCATACCTTCATTTTGTCGTAGAATCACATGATATTGTAGTCCTATAATGCACCCTGGCCCTACTTTCATCATTAGTAGGTAACCTTGAACCTAGTAGTCAACATTTCATCATTGGTCGTTGACTGGGGGGTTTCCCTTGTGTTTGACGGAAATACATCTATTCACACATTGGGATTCATGCAGTGTCTTGGATTACATTATCCTTATTGGTGGTTTACTCTCCTTTTTCATCAGTTTTCATCATTGGCTTCTATTCAAAGGGTCTTTTTCGTGTACCGCTTTCACTTGGCACATGCGACATATGCATAGGGTTGTTGGTTCGTGAACATGTTCTTCATCCGATTTCCACCAAATCATGAAGATACTGCTTTGTACCTCGTATTGACTGATGAGAGATGCCTTAATGCTCTCCTTTCAACAAGTCTCTTTCCATCGACTTCAACCCATTTATTCTGGAAACGGGACCTAGAGTCTTATGAGTACCTTGAGACTTGTAGTCATTAGTAGCAAGCTCTCTTGCCATCGACAGTTGGAAATACATCAATGTCTCTTGATCAATGGATTCTTCAGGTGTTCAACACCGACTACTCTATTCACACTTGTAAGAATGTACTCAGTGCCTCGATACCTACTTTAATTATAGGTAGGTTGTCTCACGTTTGTTAACGGTATACATCAATGACCAGTAATCAAATGATGTCTCATTGTGTTCGACCTCAACTCTTTTATTCAAATGATGTAGACTTGCACCTTTGGTGGATTGTGTAGAAGACTTGGCATCACTATGTAGCCACAGTTTCCCTAAGTTGTTTCTTACTTTTCATTGGACCAATAACTTTACAACTTCAGTGATCATGAGAGATCAGATTTTACTCCATGGTATACAGACATATTCATATTGGTTTTCAGACTGCTTCTACTAGGCCGTGTTCGTGAATATGACATCTATTGGCATGTAACTGCATTTGTATTTTCCTATTCATCTCCATGGACACTTGTTTGGTATATTTTCACATCGATTTGCAGTGTATTTTTGTTAGCCATGTATGCAAATTTAGTGCATAATGTAATGAACAATTGAGTTTGTCCAATTGGCTCCCTACCACTCCACTTCTGGGTTATTCATAATGTATTTCTCCTCACATATACTCCTCAGACCTCACACATTAGGGGGCATATGTTAGAGCAAGATTTGCCTCACCCTATGCAATCTTCCAGAGAGGGCCTTATTCCATTTCTATATGCAGACTTATCTTCCCTATTACTAAAGTCCAGAGATGAAAATATACATTTTTGCACTTGTACGCATCTTGCACCCTATACAACAAGCATATATGCAGGTTTCTCCACTATATCCCGCATACATCGGGATTTGTGCCAAAAAATCAAAATTAAATGTCAGGTTTCCATTTCACGACAGGATATCTCTGATCCTTGGCCTTCCATATACTAGAAACATTTCAACTCAGCCCTTCAGTTGTATTTTGAAGGCTATAAAGAATCCAATTACGAGCTTTGGAAAAGGAGAAAGAATTCAACTTTTAGAGCAAAGGTACTCTGGAGAAATTATTTACTTCATATTGAGTCTGCATCCCTTTTTCCTTTAAGTATGAACACAATTTTCATCCCCCAATCTCTTCCCTTATTGATGGAGAACCTCATTATCTCCCTTATATGAGCTTGTATTTGGTGGAGGCCCGGCTGGAAGGAACTTAGTTTCTCAGTTCTGAACCATGTCGACACAGATGTCTGTAATATTTTCACTTTTGTTGATCATTTATTAATAGAAATACTCTCTTCCCCTCCAATTGATGTCTTTAAAATATATGAATTATTATCCATGGGCGTATTTTTTATGTATATTGATGGATTGTGCTATATAATCCACTGACCTTTTATATTGCCACCATATTCTTGTTTTTTCTTGTTTGTTGAGAACTTGTTGCAGGTATATAGCTTTGGATCGAAGTGCTCAATGGTGGACATCATTGAACATCCAGACGAGGTAGATCGCTTTCTTATCTCCCTTTCACAATGGTTTATATAACATATTGTTGGAATAGAGTTGATTTCTGCAGTCATTTCCATCTGTTGTGGTTCACCCTAGCCATAGAGATATTTTCCTCATAACATCAAGGGTATGAGAGAGATAATTTTTCTATAATATACACATTGAGACACTTGGTTGATCATACCCTTACCTAATATGGAGTGGCTACCTTATAAATATCCTTATTCTCCCTAGTGGTATCATAGCCTAGCTTAGGGGGTGAATTTTTGTAGAAAGGTTAAGTGAAATAGAGCCTATGGTCGGGTAAAAAATCGCTCTACCTTATTTAGTTTCTTGGAACTCAATATTAATAATAGATAAGTTATACTTTTTCACATTTAACTGAGTTGTTATGATGATGCATTTCATTGGTGTTTTACTATTTTGAATGATGAATATTTATTTCTATTGGTTTGTTGTTTGTTGGTATTGGGAAATAACATTATATATGTTATTTTTTTCTTGTAAATTAAAATTTATAATTCGTTATTGTATTTATATTGTGCATGCTAGTTTTATTCTTGCAGATAGGTTCGAAATTGAAATATAAACCAATAATGTGTTGATAATATTGTTTTTGTTGTCTGTTCTTCCCATCCAATTTTCCTCTATTTTTCCAAAGAAATTTACCACTCACTCTTCCCAATGTTGATTTTACTACATCCCCTTTCTCCCCAATAACTATGGGGTGTGACTTTTAATACCCATCCTCTTATTGGTATTCAATGATTAGGCTCGCATACACTCAACCATAAAACATGTTGTCCCAAATGATAATAAAATTCAGAAATATGGGTTTTGGAATAATACCCATAAATAATTTCCTTGATGGGTCTCTCTTAAACACTCCTCTCTCTTGTGGAAATATCATCCCCCATCTTTTTCCATATCCCCTAGTAGCTAGAATCACATTTTATTTATTTAAAACAAAAAATACAATATGCATATTACATCATTTTTCCATAACCACATTCATGTCTATATTATGCATTAATTGAACTAAGGATTATAGTGAGGATGTTACATTCCCCCTCCCCTACAATTGTGCACTATCCTTAGTGCACTATACCATGTAAAAAACCATATACAATTTACATCATGATACTTAGGAAAAGTAAATTCTACAATTTTATAACTCCAACAAAAGTTCCAACCATAATATCTTGCTTCTCTCAATCTGTTGACCCAAGGAATGTGCCCCCTTCACTACTCTTAGTCCATTAGGCTACACCATTCCTTTATCATGGTTGTCAGCACATGTATCCAATTTTTTTGAGATACGGTTTCAGAATTCTAGCTTCCCAAAAAATGGACTCTTACATTTTTTTTTAGTTTCTATTTTCTTCAAAATTGACAAAACGTTGTGGGTATTCTTCCCACGTAATTTATTTGTTCTACGATGTTGCATCTTCAAGACTATAGCAGGTCCATTGGATGTTTACCAGGATGATTTATTTTTCCATAAGGACTTTGCCTCTCCGTTCCAGGATGCATACTAGCTCCACTTGGAAATATCCTTCATTTTCCACATGGATCTTAGTCCAATAAATTATGTTGTTAGGGTCAGACACATATTTATTTAATAATGACACATGAAATACATTATGCACTCTCATAGATGCAAGAAATTATAGCATGTATGCAACTATCACTATCTTCTCTAAGATTTAAAAAGGACCACAATATCTTGCTTCCAACTTTGGGAAACAACCCAATCTTAGCGAACTTCTTTTCACTTTTACTTTTAGAAAACCATGTTTGACCACTTTAAAATCTCTAAAAACTATGTTCTTTTCTGCATATATTTTCTTCCTGTCCTAGGTAGCCTTTAATTATTGTCTGATCTTCAACATATTCTCTTCCATTTCCTTCAAAAAAATTGGCTCAATGGAAGCTCTATCTATTGGATTATCCCAACTCACTGGTGTGTTACACTACCTACCACACAATGCTTCAAGTGGGCTCATTTTTAATGATGTTTGATACCCTTTATTGTAAGAAAAATATACTAATTGGATATAATATTTCAACTTTGATGGTTCATCCATCACATACATCCTGAGCATGTCTTCAATGATTATGTTTCTCCTCTATTTTTTTCCATCTGGCTCTTGGTGATACATTGTACTAATATTTAAACTTGTCCCAAAGCCTTTCAACAAACCTTTCCAAAAATTGGATGTGAATTTTGGATCTCTATATGAAACAATTTCCTTTGGCAATCCATGTAGCTTGGCACTCTATGATCTCTGCAATATTTGACTCCTTGTGTGTAGTCTTTAATGAAATTAAATGTGCATCCTTAGTCAATTTTCCCACCACTACCATGATGGAATCATGCTTCTTCATTGTTCTGGGAAAATTTGTAATGAAATCAATTGTAACCAGTTCCCATTTCCACTTAGGGATGGGAAATGGTTGCAACAACCCAGTTGGATGTTTGGCTCTATTTTCACCTTCTATCACTCTGGACACCTGGCTATATACTCAGCTCCTACTTTCTTCATTCTTGGCCAAAAGTGTTTTCTTCTTATAAGTGCAATTGATCTTTGATATCCTAGGTGCCCAACATATGGAACATTGTGCATTTCCCTCAACACAATATTTTTCATCTCACCGAAATTTGGCACATGTATTTCCCCCTTGTATTTAAGGATTTCATCCTATTTCATCTCGTAATTTTGATTTTCTATTATAAATTTCCTTGTTCTAATGTTTCTTTTATTCATAGATATTTTGATATGTTGCATCCTCTAAAATTTTATCTTTTAAATATGTGATGTACATGTTGATGGATGAAATATGATTTCATGAGCTCTCCTGTTGAGTGCATCAACCACCTAATTTTCCTTTCTTTTGATATGTTTAATTTCAAAGTCATACTCACCCAGGAATTCAAGCCATACAGTTTTTCTGCCATTTAATGTTGGTTGGCCAAACAAATATTTTAGACCACAGTTGTCAATCCTTAGCTCAAATTTCCTCCCCGTGAGGTGACATCTCCATAGTTTTAAGGTATGTATAATTGTTTCTAATTCCAAGTCATGGGTAGTGTAATTCCTCTCATTCTCTTTTGATTTTCATTATTCATAGAATAACACATGATATTTTCGAGTGAGGACCCCACTGATCCCTTCCTTCCATGCTCCCATGCACACTAAAAAATATTCATCTAGATATGCAATATTTAAGATTGGTGCACTTGTAAAAATGTATTTAGATTGTTGAAAACTTGCTTCACATTTTGGATTCCATTCAAATTTCACTCTCTTCGTTTGTGAAGGGATTGGGCTTGCAATCCTAAATATTTTATGAATCTTTGGTAATGACTGCCAATACTTATGAATTATCTGACCTTTTCCATATTTCTTAGTACGAACCATCATATAATGGCCTCTATATTCTTGGGATAAAGTTCTATCCCATATGGTGAAATAATATGTCCCAAGTAATGAATATTCCTTTGATAGAATACTAACTTACTTAGCTTGGCATACAAATTATGCTCTCTCAAAACTTGGAACATTATTCTTAAATGTTTTCCATGCTCTTCCTTTGTCTTTGAGTATATGATAATATCATCTACAAAAATGATAAAAAAACTCGTCTAGGTATTCCCTAAACACTCCATTCACGAGGCACATGAAATAGTTGGGGCATTTGATATCCCAAAAGTCACTACCATAAATTCATAATTCCCATATCTTGTTCTAAACATTGTCTTTTTTATATCTTCTTATTTTATCCTTACTTGATGATAGCATTATCTCGTGTTAATATCAACAAATAGTTTTTTTACTTTTAGTTGATTATATAAATAATCAATCCTTGGAAAAGGATTTATTTTCTTTATGGTGACCTTATTCAACTATCTAAATCAATATGGAATATTAAGTTTCCATATTTCTTTTTCAAAAAAATATTTGGGCCACTCCAATGTGACACACTTGGGTGTGTATACCCCTTCTTTCTTATCTCTTCAAGATGCATTTTCAACTCTCTCAATTCTACTATGTGAATTTTGTAAGGTGTCTTGGACACTAGGGTAAGTCCTAGCACCAATCAATAAATAAATCGATGACCCTCTTTGGTGGAAGTCCTAGGGTTTTCCCAAAACAATATCCAAAATATTTCAATACCAGATGGTCTTCAAAACTTACCACTTCATCTCTAGCTTCCTCTTCTATATGGGATAAAAAAATATAGCATCCCTTCCTGAAACTCTTTTTCAACTGCATGTTTGAAATTTATCTAATAGATATAGCTCTTGGAATGCCATGAATTTTTCCTTACTGCCCTTCCTCATCAAGACAAGTGATTATCTTCTGGTAACAATCTAGGACAACATGGTGCTTTTCCATCCAATCCATGCCAATTAAACAATCATATGAACCCAATGGTATGACGTTCACATCTGCCTTTGTGCTAAGTCCATTCATGTCTATTGGGAAATATTTAACCAACTCCCTAATTTTCCTCTTAACCCATGTGGCCAACTGAAATAACCAAGATTTATCATGCTTACTTATTTGTATGTGAAATATTTCAACAATGTTAGAGTTTATGTAAGTATGGATAGCTCCATAATCAATTAAAATTACATAGGATGGTTATCAATATTACCTTCTATTTCGATTATGGGGGATTGATATTTTGTTTTCTTGTTTTCCAATGATACATAAATCCCTGGCATGTTTCCTTCCATGTCTCCAATGGTTTCATCCTCCTAAATGTTTTGGATAGTCCTCATCCTTTCACCTTAGTGAGGGAATTCCCTATATAAGTGATTTCCCTCACATCCTCAATATTGGATAGGTTGTTTCCTTGGCCTTTTCCCAAATGAATATTTTATCCTGGATCATTTTAAATTATCTAAACTTGCTTATTTTCTTGCAAGTTTATATTTAAAAAGGGTGTCTTAAAACCTTTCTTTGTTTGATTCTTCTTTCCTTTCATCTTGTCATTCAAGTATTTTTGGAATACTAACCTCCCTCGACTCTTCTCATAAAGATGTATTTCTCTTCTTATGGTCTCCTCCAAGTCCTGATATTATCATAGTGTATCTTGTCACCATAGAAGGAGGTAACCCACTCATAAAATTTTATATTTTTACCTTCTCATACTTTATGAATACCGCATACTTCATCAACTCAAAGAACATATTCTCATATTCATCTATTTTCATGCTTCTCAATTTGATTTCAAAGAAATCTTTCATCTTTCTTTCATAGTAATTCTCAAACACATATTTATCTTGGAAATATCCTATGAACTTCCCCCATGAGACCTTCCTCTCATATAGGTGTTTGTTTTACTTAATTTGATCCCAAGACATGGATTCCTTTCCTTGCAAGTGGTAGGTTGCAATTCTTATTTATACCCTTGAGGGATAGTCATGCATCTGGAAATAGTTCTTCATTTCCAACAACTAGGCCTCAACCTCTTCTCACTTCCTTTGCCCACCATTGAATGTTGGTGGCTTGATTTTCCCGAGTTCACCTTGCAAGATGTCTACCTCGGGTCTTCTCTTATGCCTCATGATAGGAGACACACTTGGGATTCTCCCTGGCCATGAAATTTCATGATCTCTCCTAGTGGATTGTTACAGGGAATGATGTAGCATGTTCATACTCCTTGACTTCCTACCATTCCCATGCTCATCCTTGTTGCTATGGGATCTAGATGTTGTCATTTGTCTATCACTAGCTACTTGATTTGTGCTAGAGTCTTTATTTTATTTTCTCTGCAAAATATTAAGACTTTGAAGTATCTCTTCCCAAGATTTCATGATCTTCTCATTATCTACTCTATATATATGCACTTCTCTCTGTAGACTTCTCATAGCTACATGCTCATGTGTGTCTCTTCTTCCATTAGACTTTGTCTCAAGAATTCTTCATATTATCATAGTGTATCTTGTCACTATAGAAGGAAGGTAACCCACTTAGAAAACTTTAGATGTTGACCTTCTCATCCTTTATGAATCCCACATACTTCAACAACTCAAATAACATCTTCTCATATTCATCCATTTTCATGCTTCCCAATTTGAGTTCAAAGAACTCTTTCTTCTTTCTTTCATAGTAATGCTCGAACAAATATTTCTCTTGGAAATATCCTTTGAACTTCATATGTGAGGCCTTCCTCTCATCGAGGTGTTTTTATTACTTAAGTTGACCCCACCACATGGATGCCTTTCCTTTGAAGTGTTAGGTTGTAATTATTATTTCTACCCTTGAGGGATAGTCACACAACTAGATATATTTCTTCATTTCCAACAGACAGTTCTCGACCTCTTCTTGCTTCCTCTGCTTACTATTGAAAGTTGGTGTCTTGATTTTCCTGAGTTCTCCTTGTAATATGTATACCTTAGGTCTTCTCCTCTACCTCCTTATTGGAGACACACTTGGGATTCTCCCTAGCCCTGAACTTGCATGAGGTCTCATAGTGGATTTCTCTGGGGAATGTGTAATATCCCCAACAAATATATGCTAGGGAATTAATGTTTGTTGTTATTTTATGTGTAGCTGGTATGTATTTATCCAAACACATTACATGACAAATGAGGAATGTTGTAATTTAACTTTCAACTTTATATACCATATGGTTACTCCTTCAAACATATCGTAGACATTCAAATGCTAAAAAATATCGAAAAGACCTCATGGAATTATTATTATGGATGGAATATGATACAAGCAATAACAAAGTTCTAGTGGTTGCTATAGCAGTTGTAAAACAATAAGAAACCCTACATAATACAAGAAAAACTGGATGTAGATTCCAAGGTCTTATCCAATAGATTCTACCAAACTGATCCAAGTCCTCCCTAACCTCACACAATATTCTCCGGCACTATCTGTTCTGTAAATGGCCTTCTGATCCCCCTTATAACCCTCATGGATCTTACCCAAAAAGGCCCGATGAAATCACCTTAGAGAGGTCCTTATGGGATGAGGTTGGGAAACAAGAGAGGCCTCATGGGACCCTCATGTTCAACCAGTGATGATTCCTCCTGTCATGCTTTCCCAAAACCCTCTTGGTAGCAATATTCAGTCTATATAGGTCCTCGTGGGACAAGGTTGGTAGAAAAACTGGACCTCAAGGAACCCTCATGTTCAACCAATGAGGATGTCTCCTATCATGCTTTCTCAAAACCCTCTCGGTACCTACAAAATATGATATTGGCCTCCTCTAGATAGCTTCAAAAATCCCCTATGCAAGATGATATACCTCCAATTGAATACAAACCCAAAAGTGAAGATGCAATGGAAATCTTAGATGGATCCCCCTCTTGTCTAGCTAGGGTGGATATTGCACCACCAAAACTAAAATGTAATAGTGGAAGGGTTTTTCTAAACCCTAACGAAACAATGGCTCCAAGAGAACTCCAAAATGCGAGATCAAATCATCATGTCAAGGTGAATGGTTACCCCTCTATTTATTATTCTTCTATTCCTTCTAAAACTTTCCCTTTTCTTTTTACAAATATGACCCTTATTCCCCTTTTTAATTTCACTTTAAGATTAAAAGTCACTTTAATAATGTTTAAGTAACTTATCAATATAAACTTACATTATTTCCTTAATGTCACTTTAAAAACATAACATCTCCTAGCTAAGTGACATTAAATGACCCCTTTTGACTCCCTTTTCCTTCACTCACAAATCATAGAAGTCATTTCCATTATAGAATAGGGAAAACCAAAAATGGGGACATGAAAAATCCTCCCTTTCAAAATATTGTTTGTCCTCGAGAAATTCCATGACGACCTAATGATCCATGAACTGGACCAGACTAAAACTAAAATGATATCAGGGTGCCAAACCACCTTGCAATATGTAAGGTATCCTTCTCTCAAGGTGTGGCTCGATAAGGTACTGATAGAAGAGGCCTCCTGAAAACTGCCAACAAGTAAGGAAACTTGTTCATGCAATAAATCGATCAGCCCATTGAGGAACTACTCTACTAGGGAACCAATATCATGAAAGAAAAAATTGGCTCTCACCTCTATGTCAACTGTTGAACTATCTACTACTGAAATACTAGGGTCCCAAGATAATCTCATAAAGGGACCACCATTTTGTTGTTGCACCACTCTGATCATAACTTTCTGACCTTTGTGCTTAGTCTTCCTCCTCCTCCCCTGGTACTCCCACATGAAATACCTATAAGGGATGAATATACTACCATGAATAGTATCCTTAATAGGCATCCAAGTGAAGTCACAAACTTCAAATCCATTTCCATACTCGATATCGGATGTCGGAAAAGGAATTATATCTTAATCACTAGTAATGACTCTAGGTTTCTCATGGACTCTAGAGATATCTCCACTAGATAATTTTATCACCTACTCTTCCCCATGCTCATAAGATATCACCAAAATGTGCGTGAACTAGTCAAACGCTGTAGACATACTATTTTTCTTCTATGTCCACATGCTCTACCACTATCTCCCATAAATGGCCAAATATTGCATCCATCTTGTGGAATGATTACACCCCAACCTGTTATGCTGACGAGTCGTACACTTCCCCATATCTCCCAACAGATCTTTCGTAAAACCCCTCCATGAAAACCTCGCTCGAGCCCACTTGGATGATGTGAAACACTATTTTCTCATAACATTGATTTGCAAGGTGCTAATAAAATAACCCACCCGACTTCCCTTGATAAGTCAAGTGATCATAAATTGCATTAACTCAGTCAAATCCTCAAAATACCTATCCCCCAAGCTACCAATCCTAAGCATCCCAAGAGTAAACTCTAGAAATCAAAATTTGGTCACCTCATCTATATCAATCATTGATTTGTTAAACATTGTAGTCCTAGGGTCCCGAGATAACCTCCACTAGGAACCATCATGCTCATACAGTGCTCTCCACTCCTAGAACACCAAGATGAAATCCCTGAAGGTAATGAACTCGCTATCTTGGATCATGTCTCACCAAGGCATATCAGTGATGTCAAAGCCTTCCAGTCCATGTATAAACTCAATCATGGGTATCATGAGGAAAAATATACCTTTAAATATATAACAAGGCTCAAAAAATCCTCTCACGACATCCCCAAAATGAGGCAAACCAATCACTGTCACAACCCTGTCGATCATCATCATTTGAATCAATCTATCACTTAGAAGAATTACTAGATCCCACCACAAAATTGGAAGTTCACCACTCCCAATACCATCTAGATATTGTAGTGCCATACTGGTAACCATCAGAGTCAAAATAAGTTGAGTTCTTGGTATGCCAACCTCTGGTGGAAACCAATTTCTAGGAATCAACTATGTGCTTTCAATTTTGTTCAACTCCTGCCAAACTGCACTAGGAACTTTTCTATCCTGATCAACATTAATGTACTCATGTAATTTTTGGAGTTTAAAAACCTCCCTAGAAGGTAGGCATGTGATCTGTGATGCCTCATACTCATACGAGTACCCAAAATTCCCTGCCAAAGGTGAATCACACATATCCTTCATAATATTCTCCCTAAGTGTGGAATCAAGGACTACATGTTTGTGACCCCCATCGTGGATAATTCCATCTATCACCCTGTCAGCTAAAACATTTTTGAACTAATCCAATACAATTTGTATCTCCTCCTTTTCTCTGACCACATAACCTAAATAAAAGAACTCTAACAGGGCTATAATCCTTCCTGCCTCACCCAACTAACTCGAGTGAACCCTCCATTCCCTGCTAAAAATATTGTTAGCATCATAAAATAACATTATATGCCACTTCCACTGCTTGCAATAC
>JZKD02S2128626.1:314619-330786 GCA_000966675.3 Picea glauca
GTTTTCCCTAAAATCTAGGGATGAGGCACCCTTCTTCTCTATGTGGCCAAATTAGGTGAAATAAAGTGTGATGGAATGTATTAACCAAGATCTAGGAGTCTAATCTAGGTATAAAATAATTTAAGTTAGGGTTATGCTCCAACAGGGTAGTGAAGACACCAACATTCTGAAAACCAATCACACTGCAAGGTAAGCAACTAAAGGTTGAATGCAAACAACCAAAAAGCACACAAGAGTATGATACACTAAAATACAATAACTCATGAAAAAATGATTTAAGCATAGTACTTCTTCAAGTGAAGCCAATTTCTAGGTTCACTCAAAGGGATTCCATCATAATCTACTAGCTTAGAAGCTCCCTTCTCTAATGCTCGTTTGACAATATAAGGACCCCGCCAAATGGGCTCAAATTTACCGGCCCCTAGAAAATCATGATATTTCTCATAAAGAAGAACTAGATCACCTTAAAAAAAAAAAAGCATGGCTTGACATGCTTGTCATATTGGGCTTTGACACGTTTCTTCTAAGTTTCAATAACTAAGGCGACATCACGACAGGTTTCATCTAATTGCATTAAATACAACAAACGTTCTTCTTCGGTAGAGGTATTGTGGAGAAGTTCAATGGCTAGTTTCAAAGATGATATTTCACATTCAATCGAAAAGATAACTTCGAGACCATAAACTAACTGGAAAGGTGTAAATCTCGTGGAAGACTTAACAGATGTCTGATAGGCCCATAATGCTGAGAACAACATTGTGTGCCAATTTGACTTATGAAATAATACCATCCGTCGAAGCATAGTAGTGAGCACTTTGTTAATTGCTTCAACCTGGCCATTGGCCTAGTGATAATAAGGGGTTGAGTTTTCATGGCGAATACCCAACTTTTCAGTAAGTCCAGACATCATAAAATTACAAAAATGACTACCTTGATCAGTAACGATGGCTTGAGGGACACCAAACCTAGTAATGATATTATTGAATATGAACAAATCGGTAGTTCTCCTGGTGTTATCGAATGTAGGCATCGCCTCGACCCATTTAGTGAAATAGTCCATAGCTACAATGATGTATCCATGCCCCCTCGCCAAGTGAGGATTACATGTCATGAATTCAATGCCCCATTTAGTGAATGGACCAACAAAAACTACAGGGTGAAGAGAATCAGGGTGAGATAGGATTTTATTATTATAATTTTGACAAGCGTGGCATTTTTGGAGGACAATAATGCAATCCTTAAACAACGAAGGCCAGAAATAACCATCTCGTAAGATCTTTTGGGCAGTGGCATACCAAGACATATGACCTCCACATGGTCTAGAGTGACATTCATTCAAATCTTTCTCAGCTTCATCGTAGGTGAGACATCATCAAAAAATGGAATCAATACCTCGGCGGTAATGGGTATCACCAAGGATGATGTATTGACGAACTTGATACCATATACGACGATGATATATACTAGATAGATTAGGCCAGAAAGTTTGAGTCTGGATATAGATGATAATATCTCTGTACCATACGTCATCAGAACTGATCATACAAGGGGATTCGTCAGGTAAGGAATCATCTACCACATTTTCTGTCTCGATAGAGGGAAGGTCACATATCAATTCGGAAAAAATCAAAGATTTATTTGACTTGGCACATTCAAATTCCAAGTCAAACTCCTGGAGAATAACTATCCATTTGGAGTACTTTCCCCCTAGAAATTTTCAAGTAAGGATATGTTGCATGGGGTTGTAATCGGAAATAAGTGTGGTTCTGCGTAGTAAGATGTAGTGACGAAATTGTTGAACAACTTGAACAGCTGCCAAGGCCAGTTTCTCCACATGTAGTTATTTGGTTTCAATAGTTGTGAGACTCTGACTCGAATAATATATCACATGTGAATCATGTGAATCATCCTATTGGAC
The DNA here is from genome assembly GCA_000966675.3 of Picea glauca. NCBI lineage: Eukaryota > Viridiplantae > Streptophyta > Pinopsida > Pinales > Pinaceae > Picea > Picea glauca. Next base: position 316,538 of record JZKD02S2128626.1, read on the forward strand.
TAAGACCATAGGAATGGTAGAGTCCGAAGAAGCTAAGTATAGGAAATAATCTTGGCTATAGTCAGGTGGAAACAACAGTGGTGTACAAGTTAAGGAGAGTTTCAAAGCTTCAAAAGATTTGTTTGAAATATCGTCCCATACAAATGTGTAACCTTTATTAAGGATCTGAGTGAATCCTTTCATTAATTCAACGTAATTGGGGATGAATCGACGTAAAACGTTTTCCTTCCCTTGCAAAATTTGGAGCTAGCGTATCATGGAAGGAGGAGGTAGATTAAGAATAGCCTCGAACTTCAAAGGGTCTACCTAAATCCCATGTATAGACACAATGAAACCAAGAATTCGGTTGCATTCCACACACAAAAAAGAATTGTTTGGATTCAAACGTATGCGATAATAATGAAAGCGTCCAAAAATGGCCCTTAAATGTGTCAGGTGATATTGACAATGCATGGAATGCACCGGTAGACCGTCAAGATAGGGTTTCACAATGTGATTAATATCATGAAAAGCGTAAGAAATAACACACTGAAAGGTCACACCAGCATTTTTGAGACCAAAGGGTAATTTTCGGTAGGCAAAGGTTCCCCAAGGGAAAATGAAAGTAGTCTTGTGTTGATCCACTGGTAAAATATTAATTTGATTATAATCAGAGAAACTGTCCATCAAGGAGAATATTTCACTCCTGGCGCAGTCATCAATGATCTGGTCGATGAAAGGGGTTGGGTGATTGTCCTTAGGACAAGCCCTATTTATATCCCTATAATCTATGAAAATGCGGATCATACGGATACCTTGTTTCTTATTTACCAGAACAAGATTGGATACCCAATCGGTCAAAACCATAGGATAGACAAAGCCATCTTTAAGAAGTTTTTCAACTTCAAGCTTGATAGCAACAAATTTACGTGGATGGAATGGGTGAAGTCTCTACTAAACGGGTTTAGCATTTAGATACATCTTAATCTTATGTACAACGATATCAAGATCAATACTTGGCATTTATTCATAACTCCAGGTGAAAATGTCATAGAATTCTTGGAAAATGGCTTTATAAGTGTGGACCTCTTCAGTAGAACGTGAGGCCCCGATATGAACATTCTCCACGACTCCAGGTTTAATTGATATGTCAAGAGGAACGTTAGGTGAAATGTTACTCAAGTTTCCTTCATACAAAACATCGTGTCTTGACTCAGGAACGGAAGAAATAACAACAAATCCATTGGTAGCTCTCTATGATATCACGTTCTAAGAAGATAATGGAATGATGATGTTCATTGTCCCAGGGAGTGTCTTCCATAAACATGATTGACATGATCATCTCATTAGTAGGAAATATCACATGGAACAGATCAGGAGATGAATTACAGAGAGAAGGAGCGGAGGGGGTTGTCGATTGAATAGTTTGATAAGCGAATTTGACTGGACTTAAAGGCATCTTGTCATCGTAATGAAGACAATCACTAGGGTTAGGTACTATCCATGGGTCATAAGACTCAGGGGTTTCACGAATAGTGGTGGAAATCATGTTAATAGAGGCAACAAAAGGAGGGGGAATATCGGGTGGTGGGATTGGAAATGTACCCATCAAAGTTAAATCTTTCAAGAGACCCACACTGACATTCTCATAAATAGGAGGCATATTCGAGATAAAGGGTATGTTTCTAGTACGGGAACCATATTTAAAGAATTCTATTTGGTTGAAAGTAATGACCTTTCCTTGGTGCAGGAAACTTAACACATAGAAAAGAGTAGACACAACTGTATGCATGGAATCAATCCAAATATGACCAAGTAAAAGTTTCTAATCAAGAGGTGCATCGAAGGCCTCAACCTCAACATTGATCAATTTACCTTCCAACATAATAGACAATGAATAAAGAATATCATAGGGTTTGAAACCTATACCATTGAAGGCATTAAGTGTATTGTGTGATTCGGTGAGGGCAAGAGAGCCAATAGATTTCCAACAAGTAACATACATAACGCAAGTTGAGGATCCGTCATCAATAACAGTTCTACAAGTATTCTTGTTTTCAACAACAACTTGGATCTGAAACGCTAATTAAGGAGGAATCCTTGGAATGTGATCTTCCATGTCAAAGATTATTAAATTAGTATCAGTAGGGTCAATTCCACCAATGGCCTTTAACAGTTCCTTTTGTTGAGTGAGACAACTTTGAAGGACTTCGAGAGCCGACATCACAGAGGGTGCTTGCACAAGTTCTTGTATGATACTGTAGTTTTTGGAAACACGCGCATGAGTATTAAATGAAGACTTTTGAACAACTCCCTTTGGGGGAGGGCGAAGAACTGTATCAAGACTCGGTCGTTCAAGATGAATAGGACCCTTTGAAGGTGAAGTTGGTGTAGGAGTTTGAACCAATGAATGTGGTATATCATCCACTTTCTCTTTCGATGAAGAGTAATATTTGGCTCGAGTTGTGATTTCAACTTCATTATTTTTAGAGTCACCAATACACATAACGACATAAGGTGAGGTATAGGGAGAGGGTTGGTCGTAAATGACCAATTGGGATTGTTGTTGAGAAGGGAAAGGTTGTGACAAGACAATAGGTGTAGGAAGCTTCCTGGTCCCTTGGAGGAACTTAGTAACCTCGACGCATGATGGACAATATTTTGTGTAGTTTCATCACGATAAATAAGACAAGGGTAATGAGGTTTAAATTTATCTTTCTCATCAGTGGTTTGTGTTTTGTCTTTGTCAGATTGTTGATTGTTATTTTTTTCCTCCTTATTCTTACCCTTCCCTTTCTTTTTATTTTGATTCTTTCCGGTAGGTGTGGATTGAACAGAATTAACTTCAAAAGTCTTATTGGTGGAAGGAGTAGGAGTAGGAGTATTTTGTACATTCGAAGCAGTATATTTTTGATTGGTGTGACTGGCGTGTGCATACTGGGTCTTAGCATAAAAGGTGTCAATCACACCATCAACAACATGAGAAGATGTTGGAAGTGTTTGGGTAGGATTTGTGGAAGGACGAGGAGCATCAGGGATCAAATCTTAAAGTGTTCCTGTTTGAGAATAAACGAGATCTATATACTAAGCACGACTAATCACCTACTCTTCAATGACAACACCACCCATGGAAATGTCACGAGAAATAGGTCCAATGAATGATTTGGTAAACCACTCGGCCAATAGTTGATCAGGAAGAGAATCTTTCATCAAACGTCTTCTCCTCCTCCACTCATGAGTGTGATAAAAAATATGAGTGGAAGAGGATTGTTTAAAAGAACTCAAAATTTTGGTTCCTATCTCATATCGAATTAGAAATTGGTAATATGTCAAAAAGGCCATGGCTAGGGTGTTAAAGTCATTAAAGAATCCTCGCGGTAAATCAATGTACCATTTTGTTGCCGAACCCGTGAGAATTCATTGGAAAATTCGTAAAAAGAACTCAAAATTTTGGTTCCTATCTCATATCGAATTAGAAATTGGTAATGTGTCAAAAAGGCCATGGCTAGGGTGTTAAAGTATTTAAAGAATCCTCGTGGTAAATCAATGTACCATTTTTTTTCCAAACCCGTGAGAGTTCATTGGAAAAGTCGTAATCTTATGGAGTCATCCATCAATGATTTGGATGAACACCACAGATGAAAATTCATAACATGATTATTCGGGTCTTCTCCTGCTCGATCGTCAAATTTAGGAATGTCGGACGGTAGTTTGGCCAGTATGAAGGGCCAATAAGGAGAATTAAAAATAGGATCATTCAATATCCTAAACAAATCTGGTAAATCCAAAGTGGCTAGAATAGTAAACAGTCGGTTCACCTGAGGAAACTAGTAGTTTTGAGGGGGAAGCCTCGTAGGTATACTAGTAGGACCATAATCAGTATGCAGATAATTAGACAGTCCCGACAGATTCGATTGTGGAGGATTTTGAGATAGATGTCTCACATCGTTGGGTTGATTAGGTATGTTCCCTTGGAAAGGAACATTAGATTGAAAGTTTTGACCCCAAGTGGGATTCAAAGAAACTGGATATGGTTGACCAAGGTTAGGGGGTACAAAAGAATTAACTTGAGGATGTTTCCCCTGAGCTGGTTGTATATTTCCTTGGAAAGGAATATTCCAAGGTTGAGATTGTAACACGGGTATGTGTTGTCCATAAATAGGGTTATGGACTCCAACTTGAGGTTTCCCCCTAAGTTGAGGTTGTCCCCAAAATTGAGGTTTCCCCCGAGCTTGAGGTTGACCTCCAACTGGAATTTGAAAACCAGAAGTGACAGAATGACTGGTGCCCCCAACTAGATTGGGGCCACTAGGTCCAGAATTATTATATCCTCATAACAAAGGTGGATGAGGAATGTAAGGCCCTCCAGAGAGAACCTGGGCAGGTGTAGGAACAAACTGACTCGCAACATTATACCCAGGAGGAATAAAAAGGCCAGACCGTCTTGATGGATTCTAGCTAGGGATAGCAATGGAAGGATTCAAAGCATTATACCTAGGGGGAAGTGACATATTTTGTCTAGGTGGAAGTGGTGTTCGAATAGGATCTTGAGTGATAACCACATTTCTGGTAGAAATCATGGTAACCTATGGGACCATAATAGAATGTGTCATCTGGAGAAGAAGAATCGAGTGAGAACCAACCAACAATTAGTATGAAACGATGATGACATTACTAGTAGTACTAGTAAAATGGTCTAAAGGTATCTTATAGGTAACCGACATCTCAGGCACTTGCGATGCCATAGGTTTATCAAGACTCACCCCTAGGTTGTCGTAAATATCATGTATTGTCAAAGGAAAGGAACTAGGATTAAAATTTTCAAAAATGTGAGTCGAGGTCCTAAATGATTCACTTTGAGAAAGTGGATCTTCTACTCCAGATCCTACGTTAGTTCCAGTGGGTACTCCAATATTATCAACAACGACAATTTCTCCTGATGAATTCATCTGGAGTAAATGTGCTTCTTGTCTAATACTCAATAACGGGTTTGGGGGAAGTCAAAATGCCTCTAGGGAATCCAAAACTATTCTGAATCCCTCCAAAGAGTGTGTGCTTCCAACCTCAGAATCTACTTCGTTATTGACTACTCCCTCAGGAGAGCCTTCTGGTGAATTAGGAATCAAAGGGAGGTAACCTTTTAGATATTCTAGTGGTATCCCTTGTATCCTATGTGAACGACGAAGGCCAATGTTGGCTAAAAAAAGTAAAGAATGAAAAAAAACTATGGCCAAATAGAGAAACAAACGACACTCACTAATAAAATCTAGGAATCAAACTAAGAAAACAAACCTTCTTATTTTGAATTCACTAGTTGGTGATGAAATCCAACATCGCAAAATCAAGAAAAGAACAGGTTGGGATAAATCAAGTGGAAAAGTTACATTAACGACCTTCTTAACAAACTTACACCCTGGTGCAAGCTCCCACACATAATCGTGGGTATACCCTCCAAGGAGCCCGAGTGAGTTTGGCCAACGTCGATTCCAGGTACCGTCAAGACTTTCCCCTCCACAGTCACCTCATGTAAAGACCCTAAAGAGATAGGCTACTAAGGTTACCAACTACAACAATGATGCCTGGAGAAACAATCGACAGTCCGATACACACGCAAAGGCAGTGTATCTAGCCCGAAATTGACCCGAGAGGCTCTCACACATAATCGTGGGTATACCACCAGGTGACTCCCAATAATACACATAATCTATACACCAAGACCAACACAGCAGGGTGAGTAACTCTACCAGTCCTAATGCGACCTCGTGATTGACCCTTGTGTTAGAAGGGCTTCCTAGGACAAAATGTAGCAATTGGATTTGAACTCTCCCTATCACAAGATACTATTTTTTTTTAATTCTTTGGAGAGTATGCCTTACAACCTATTCCAAAGTTCTATCCTAGCAAATGTTCATGAAAAGAATCCTTAGAAAATAAAAGTTTCTAATAAATTTTAAATTTACGTTGTATTTTAGAGGTTGTTGTTTACTCAAAGGGAGATGAAAATGAAACTAATGATGTTGTGACCTTGACCCAATAAAATGAAAAAAGAGATGAATGTGCAATTTTTCAATTCAATGAACTCTAATTACAATAGGGAGAAGGTATTCTTTTGAAGTACAAAAATCTACGAATTGCAATTTCTTAATTTCGAATGAATACAATTCCAAATAATCATGAACTACCAAAATTCCCAATTCTTCTCTTTAACAAATATTTTGAATGTAAAAATTTTCTTGTGAGGGATTAATAAAAATAATAAATGAATTCAGTTCTTCCTTTCCAAAACAAAGTCAGAGATGTAATGACAAAAGGAAAATGTAATCCAATAAAATCAAGACATTCTCAACACAATTCCCAAATCAAAGTCGTAATATAGACAAAAATGAAAAAGATAAGAAAGCCTTTTGTCAAATTCAAACAAAAAGTGTTTCTTAATCAACAAACAATCTGGAAAGTAAAATCAATCCAAAACTTCACACAAACTAGAAACCCTTTGTCAAATAAGCACTCAAATCAAGATACAGATATTATATCCTTGTGATAAAGATCAAAAGAAAAAAACTTGCAAAATCACGAAGAAAGACTTTCAATCACTGAAAACCAATCACAAGCAAGCTTTAAACTCTTGAATCAATCAAACACTAGCATCAGAAGTCCGCCCAAGGAAACTAAGTCAAATCTAGGTGAAAAAAGACAAATTGACTCACTCCAACAAATCCTACAGGAGTCGTCGCACGCTAGGTGTAGGACATAGTGCGACGAGATAAGGTCATCATAGGCTACCAACAGAGCACAATGTGACGTCGACGCACTAGATTGGATAGGAAAGGTGTGATGTCTAAGGTTCATCGCAGGCTACCAATGTGGTACAGTGTGACGATCTTTGTAAATGAGGAAAAAATGGAAGAAAGACAAAAAATCTAATTGAACATTCAGACCCAGGGAGTCCAAATGGATCACCCACAGAATCAGAGAATGAATTTTATCAGAGGGAGATAGGCTAAAGGAAAATGGGAAGAAAAAAATAAAAAGGAATTCATATCCCCAGTATGGTCGCCAATTTTTTTATGGGATTAAACGGTAAATGTGGACATAAACAGATCTCCCTAGATCCACCTAGATCTAGAACAAAAGATAACAGAATATGATGCTTTCCTTAAGCTCTAATTATTGAGTTTACTAGTTAACAAGAGATAGACAACATATCATTTAAATGTTGTTTCCTCTTGCCATTGCCATATTATCTCCACTCCGGTGCTCCTGTGATATTGGATATGCAAGGGAACACAAGCCAACCAAAGTGAAATCAATACAATGAACTCAACAAGAACCTATGTATGTGATCAAGGAATCATACATTAAAACAAGACAAGTTTTATGGGAAAGAAACATATTTCTGTATCATATTAAAATGAAAGTGGATATTACGACCAAAGCCTTGATGTCACAAGGTCCCCTCTCGATGACCCTTTGCTCCAACACACACACTTTCTCCAATATTGAATGAAGAAGATCCACAATGACTTGATGAACTGAAATGAGGCTCTCAAGAATGATCCAATGCAAAATTATCTGTACAATTCTTAGCCTTTTCCATGATAGATACCTCTTTATATAATGTGAAAGAGAGATGGTTGAGGAGATTAGGATGATCCCACCAAATCAGAGAAGCGAGTAAGATCCAAACCATTCAGAGGCCACCTCATCTTCTATAAGATCCCCCTCTAGAACATTCGTGAAACTTGACCTTTTCTTATCTTTTGACATCATTGCATCCTAGGTATAGAGAAGCCTACGGAGGCATCGCAACCCAGCTTTAGAGAAGGGGGTGATGATCAAGCATCATTGCACCCTATGTATGGTGCATCTTGTGACAACCTTCCTTAATAGGATTTTTGAGAAGAGAAATCCAATCACTTTCCTCAGGGAGAAAGACTCTTATTATCATTTCATGGGAACATGGACACATGTTATTAGTGATCACTGGGGTGACCAAAATAATGTGTAACACTAGCGACTGGAGAAAATGTCTCCTTCTATTCCATTCCCTCTTTGTAGGAGAACAATCTCACGACAAAACTTTCCTAGAACTTCTTGATGCTTCCATATGAAACATGCTTGATCTTGTAGACCCACCTGGAACTCACAACTGACTTCACCTCCATTATAGTCACAATCTACCAAAAATATGTTGGTTGTGGAGCCTGATTATCTTCCTGATTCAGAGGTCTTTGTTTCCAGTCATGTTTATACCCCATGAAGACTTTACAACTTGGAAGAATGTACACTCTTCCACACGTGGGAGTGCAGAGGGGGGTTACCCCCTATGTGGGGTCCAAGGGAAAGTGGCCTCCCTATGGGGGTTTGGGGGTGAAGCCCCAGAAGGAAAAATTTCCTTGTAAATGTATATTGTAATTTCATTTTAAATCTAGGCCGTTCATTATAAGGCCACAGATCTGATGGTCGAAGTTATGTTAGGTTTTTTTTCCCTAGAAGGAAACCCTCTTTTATGAGGGAAATGTATTGTGGCTATGGATCATTGTGAATATCATATTCTGAGATAGGAGACTGTGAGAGAAATAATAGGATGTTACAATGGGTGTGTTGTAGGTTGTATCCATTCATTTGTTGGATAATAATAAATAAAGGACCTCGAAATTTCTCTGGTGGACGTAGCCCACATTGGGTGAACCATGTATATCTGTGTCTCTATTGTATTGTGCATCTTTTGTTTTTTATTTCCGCATTTTTTTTATTTTATTGCTCCACGATCCTATTTTTATAACAAAATCATTTATCATAATAGATGTGTACTCCTCTACGATGGAATCCTTCCATACTTATTGATCTGTTGCTTCCTCAAAAATGGAAGGATGAGTATCAATGATGCTACTGATAAGCACCATATCGTTTTGAAACTTCTTTGGAGTCATGCTTTCTCTAAACACACTCCTAGGATCCTCACCAATATCCTTCAATGTCTATAATAGCCACTTGTGTCTCCTCACATGACTAAAAGGGGATAACGCCTCCCCACCTAAAGTCTAAATTGATGATTGTCTCTCATCCTTCAAATCCTACTACTTTTCATCCTATGTCACTACTAATGAATACTGAGATCTCCTAGATGCCAAGTTCTCCTCGGAATTAAAATATATTCTCACAATTATCTTCATCTACGTTGGAATGAAGATCCTATAATACTTTGAGGCATCTTTGTACCCCACAAATATACCCTTGTATCATGAAGGCTCCATCTTTTTCCTCTTCTCCACAGGCACATGGATGTAAAATGAACAACCAAAGATACTCAAATATCCAATCTCTAGATTCACTCCTAAGAATTCCTCCTTTGGAGTATTGTCTCCCAATATCTTGTGAAGACTCATGTTCTGCACATATACTGTTGTGATACACGCCTCTTCCGAAAAAAACATGGACAACACCTTGTCATGTATCGTAGCCCTAGAAGAACTGATGATGGACCAATTCTTTTTCTCCACAACCCCATTCTGTTGAGGGTTATATGAGACTGTCAAGTCCCTCTCGATCCCTACCTACTTACATAAATCCTTGAAGTCATTGGAGGTGTACTCTCCCCCATTATCAGACCTCAATACCTTGATATTCTTACCTTTTTGGTTCTCCAACTAAGCTCTAAAATATTGAAAATGATTGAAGACCTCATCCTTGGTCTTCATAAAGAAGATCCAGGTTTCCTAGAAAATTCATCAATAAATGTCACATAGTATGATGATCCCCGTACTAATGCTACTGACATCGGCCCACTCACATCCGAATGTATAAGATCCAGGATCCCCTTATACCTACTCTCAGTTCTTCAAAAAACATCCTTGGTATTCTTTCCAAGTGCACACCCTCTAAAAACTCCCTACTGATCAATACTGAACTCTAGAATACCTGTAACAATCCCCGTTAGAATTGAAAATTACCTGTAGTGTAGGTTTTCATACTTCTTATTCCACAATTTACATAATATTTCATTGTCATGTACCAAATCCTGAACAAAATTTCCCTACAACTTGTACAAAGTGCCCTCTCTAACCCCAACGACCACTACTATGTCCAAGTTATCTTTCTCTGGAAATATGAGTACCTGAACCCTCTGAAAATTAATATCAAAACCCCTATACTCCATATCTAATACTAAGAGTGAATTATTCTTCAAATTTGGTACATAAAACACATCCTAAGCATCCAACAAACCACCTAACTTGATCTTGAAACATAATTGTTCCCTCTCCCTTCACTGCAAAATTGGCATCATCGTCAAGCTGCAGATGAACATTTGTGTCCCTTTCTATCAGACTACTAAATATCTCCCTTGCTTCTGTCATATGACAGGATGCACCATTGTCTAGTAACAAAGCACTCCTCCCAATTGTGTTGGTAGAAAGGGAATAAACATGTGAGTAATATTTATGAAAATTTGTTGCAAAATCATTTAGTTTCATCTCTACTAATGTTGTTATCTATGCCTTTATTTTACCATTTTTCTTCTTTGGACACTGAGATGCATAATGTCCATTCTTATGACATGAGAAGAACTTGATTTTACTCAAGTCCTTCTTCTTCCCTGACTGTGATGATCCTCCATAATTTTTACCCTCATTTCTAGAACTCTTTCCTTTTCCCTTTATTTTCTTACTGACAAGGGCCAATTTCTCCTCATTACTTCCCTACGTGTTTCCCTTAGACTCCTCCCGAGTCTCTTCCTGGATGAAATAATCTTAAATCCTTTGTCAATCTGGGAGATTTTCCTAAGCACAGACTCCATTGAAAAATGGTTCCCAGGACTTGGGAATACCATTCAATTCCACATTCATGAGATCTGCATCCTCCATTTTCTTCCCTATGGCTACAAGTTGATCATGCACTTGTGTGATCCTCATGAGATAGCTAGTAACATTGTTAGACCTAAACATCTGCAACGATCAGATTTTATTCCTTAAGAAAATATTCCTATTCATGTTAGTGCTCTAGAATAAACCTACCAAGGAATCAAACATATCTTCGGTTATATTATTCATGGATAAGTGAGGAATTAGATGATCCTTCACTGAATCCAAGAGTACCCTCTTGACTTTAATATCCTTCTTCTGATGAGCTTCCAAGTCTGCAGGATATATCGATGGAGCAACTACTTTATCCACTAACTCCCAAAGGTCATACTCCATTAAAACCAAAGTAACTATTTCTTTCCAAGATAAGAAGTTGGATTCTCCATCTAATATGTCTTCAAATCTCTACGATTTTTTTTCCATCCCTCAGACCTGATAAATTTCCTTGTAAATAACAAGTTGTTGAAAACTACCCCTATACTGATCTATATAGACTTGTATGCACTTTTCAATACTGGAACCCGCACATGTACACACCTTTCCTTATTGAAACCCATGTATATGTGACTGTCTCCAAAAACTCCTATGTATTTATGCACATGTCCCTTCCACAACCTACGTACAACTCTGTAAAACTACAAAAACTTAGTTCTTCTTTAATACGATTTTTTCCCTGAAATCCTTCCTTTGATTTCTACCAACTAGTTATGGATCTGTTAAGATATCCTATAGATATGATATATCTTCTATCAACTTCTATGGATCTGATATCTAGATTCCCTTGATAGCATGCACTCTGATACCATGTTGAAATCCTCTTACTACAACACCTAGGTATCTTGTTATCTAGTGATTTCATTACTACAAATCAGACTAGCATCCCACAAAACAAAAATACACTTTTGAAATATTCAAATCAAACAAATATAGTGAAAGAAAAAATAGAAACCAAATCATGCACACATAAACGCCAATATTTTTGGGTAGATACCCTTGGAAAAAACCCATAGGGAAAACCAGTGCTGAGAATAATTTTATTATGATAAAATTAGGGCTCATGTAAAAGGGATAATGTCCCACTGAGGGAAATACAATTGCATAAAAATATGGTAAATTTTGATTTGATGTATGACTCAGATTTGCACACTTTTCAAGGTATACATGCCTTTCCTTCTACACACCCGTGCATATGTGCATGTCTTCACTATGACCCATGTACACATATAGAAAGACTATATAGAAACCTTCATATGGCTCAACACTTCATGTGGATTTTCTCTACTAAACCCACTTTTGGGTACCTCTGTTCTTTCTTCTACTTAACCTTATATATAGATGGAAGTCCTTCACCACCTATCCAAGATCTCCTTGAATCACATTCCTTCGTGATCTAACCCCCAATTGTCTTCCTCCTTCACCCTAGCCTTGCTTAAATCTAATCTTGAGTTATAATATAACCCTAATATCCAAAGTGATTGAAAATTGAGATTAGTACTCACCTCACTTGAGATCAATGTCTAAAATTAAATGCTAATTAATTTTAGCATTTCCTTAAATAACTCAACTAATTAGTAAAAGCACTTACTTTAATAAATCCTTTAATTAAAGTAAATTCAAGGATAAAATGATTTGGATGATTTCCACACTTATAAACACATAGATATGTGAAAAAATATTTTTTTGATACTAGCATGCATCAACACATGCCAATCCGACCTCTGCACCCAAAATTTGACACTCCGACATCGATTTCTTAATGAATTTCAGTGTAGAAATTGGAGCCTTTGCTCAATTTCTCCCAATTTCACCCCAAATTCTTTACAAATTGGAAAATTCGACCAATTACAGGTCTAAAAATGCTCAATTAAAGGTTGAAATTGGAAATTTTAACCCTATGAACTCAAATTTCACAAATTTACAGGGAAATTCCCCAACGTCTACCTATAAATTTTGACAAACAATCTCCATACTTCCTCTGAACTTTAAATTTGAAAAATATCACTACAGCATGTTGTCTCTAGCCCATGTAGGCTAGGTGTTGAACCTTCGTCTCTGATACCAATCTTTAACTTTTCCCCAGCTTAATCAAGGAACATTACCATGTGAAATACACATAAAAATCGAAATTTTTCTGCTAACTAAATTACTATATCTTATCAACTACAAATTATCCATAGATTTAATTATTCTCTGATACCATTTAACTATATGAAGTTATATCATGGTGAAATGAATGAGAATTCAACTGACAACTCATTCACAATATAAAATAAACCATTCACATAAATAGAGTTAATCACAACAATTAAATTTGTGAAATAGCTCAAGAAAACAGATAAACACTTATCTTTTTAAAACACTTGTTCAACTAGCTACTTGGGACAAAATTTCCACCCAACCATAGACTTGTTGTTCTATATATAAAAAAAAATTCACCCCCAATTTGGGGCTAGTATTCCATAAGAAAAGGGTGTCTCTCACTGTCCCCTCACAACACAAATATCCCACAACCCACTAGTATTCTCCTACAATGTTCCTGATTTTCACCAGCTCTCTTCCTCTTGACCTTCCCAACCTAAAGAATGTACTTCTTCACTACTCTCAATCCATAAAACATCATATTCATTTATCAGGGTCTCTCTAGAACATGTAACTGGGAATATCACTATTGGGATCTCAAGGGAACTCACTATTAGGAAAACTAACAGTAAAAAAATGGAAATCTCTTGTTGTTATAGTGAAACTCTCCCAAGAGTTTACTCTTCAGGTATGACAACCTATTTATTCATTATTCCACTCCAAAACGATCCAAAAATACTCCAACATGCTCAATAATTCACCAAACCTTATTTATCCAACCCTCGTGTTGTTCCACCTTCCTCTCTAATTGTTGTTCATGCCAAAAAACATCCTATAAAAATGGTCTATTATGCTCATACAAATTTACTCTATTTTTGCAAGACAATTGACTCCTCACTCTACCCAATGTTGATTGTACTTCAGCCCCATGTTTCCCAATAAATATGTGATGTGAATTTCTACACCTATCCTCTTACAAGTATTCAATGATTTGGATATCATACACTCAATGAGAAAACAGAAGGTTGTCCAAAATGATAATAAAATTCAGAAAGCAGGGTTTTGGATTAACACCCATAAATAATTTCTCCCTTCAACTCGTCTCAGACACTCTCTCTTATGAAAAACTCAGCATGTATCTCTATCCATACCCCCGAGTAGCTAACATCACATTTATTTATTTAAAACATAAAATACCATTCACATATTTCATTTCTTGGCCATAGCCACATTCATATCTACATTATGCATTAATTAAAATTGGGATTATAGAAGGGATGTTACAATCTCTCTCTCTCTCTCTCTCTCTCTCTCTCTCTCTCTCTCTCT
>JZKD02S2128626.1:336869-371040 GCA_000966675.3 Picea glauca
AGCGATACCCCGAGGTTGACCGTTGACCATCGGGAATCGGGGTTTCGGCGTTTGTTGCCCGAGGATAGTGTCGCGAGTCTCGCGATACCGCGAGGTCCGATCTCCCGATATTCGACAAGGAACAGATTAAAGGTTATAAGATCAGACATAGGAGGATAATTTATTTCAAGTGATTTCAAGGAATTCTGTGATAAACATGGGATCCAGAGAGAATAGACAATCTTAGGAACTCCACAACAAAATGGAGTAGTTGAGAGGAAAAACAGAATAGTTCAGCAAATGGCCAGGTCAGTGATAAATGAGAAGAACATTGGTCAAACCTATTGGGTAGAAGAAATACACACACCAATCCATATTCTTAACAAAGCTCACCTCAGACCACACAGTGACATGACACCTTATGAACTATGGTATGGAAGACCTGCTTCAATCAAACACTTCAAAGTATTTGGGAGTAAGTGCTACATAAAGAATAATAATGAAAACCTTGGCAAGTATGATGATAGGGATGATGAAGGCATCTTCTTAGGGCATGCTACAAACAATAAAGGATATAGATGTTATAATAAGAGGCTGTATAAATTGGTTGATTTCATTGACATAAAAGTTGATGAAGGAGTCCCAGTAAGAGAGGTGAGCAATATTGAATCAACAACAAAGGATATATTTGAAGTTGAAGATGAACAGGTCCAAGGATCAGAAAAAGAATAATTTGAGTCAGATGAAGATACAAATACTCATGCAGACTCAAATAAGCAAACATGATGCAGTCACACCCTTAGGCACGCCCGCACACACAGGATCTTCTTCTCCTAGGTCCGAAGAACTCCTAGGTTCTTCTATTTCCCTATCAGAAAATTTGTACCCACATATTTCCTCGTGCGACTTCCCTCCCTTTTCTTATCGAGAAATCGAAACTCGTGACTTCGCGATTTCGGCAGTCGACCTTTTGGTTTGCGAATCCACGAAACCCGATACTTGGTCAACGTTGGCTCTTCTCCTTACCCTGTTGGGACTTCTGCTCTGTCGCGATTTCACAACTCGCGATACAAAACTACTTGCCTTACCAACATCCGATACCCGACACGCTGAAACTCTAGCGCACGTGCAAGCTGTCTCCTCGACTCCCATCGCTTCTATCGGGGTTTCGGAATTCGCAGGATCGTGAATCCTGATGTCAATGGATTCGGTACTTGCCTTTTCCCGATCCCTGATATGGTACGCCACCTATCTTCCACCAACCCTGTTGTGGCCCCACACGAACTCTTCCCTCAGGATATCTTGGATCGCGATTCCAATTTGTGAGAGCTTCTTACCTTCGAAATCTCCGATGCTCCGAACCCCGACTCTTTTGAATCTCCTGCCACGCGTCCCCATTGATGGACGGTTCTGGGCTCATCGGGATATTGCGGATCGCGATATCACAATTCTCGTTGTAATAGCTTGGTACTTCGACTCGCGAATCCCCGATACACGATACCTCGTATAGATCCAACGGTCCTTGTGACTCGGATTTACGGCTCTGCCCCTCCTGAGCTTCGAACCCCTACTACACTTAAGCTATAACCTCCCTGCACCTCCGTGAGATCCAACGACTCACGGTGATTCGCGGAATATCCTTGGGGAATTTTGACCGTCCATTCCTCCCTTGGATGATTTCTATGAAATGGATCAAGTACTTCCTTCATGAAGACTTGTTCACCTGTGCGCAAACTTGCAACGTTTGCTCGAACACTTCAAACATAGCTTCCCTGTGTGATCCTTCGACGAATTTGGATACTCTATCCTTCTTGAGCTTTGTTATGACTCTGAGCCTTAGAAAAGACTCCTTGCGTGCACTCCTTGCGGCAACCCTTCAACACATCTAAGTGATGAAGTCCCCTGACTCTGCGCACACCTGCAGTAGTAGTCTCTCAGCTCTCGCTCAGGTTCGCAACCCTGAACTTCACCTGGCCTATGCACTCCTTGCACGGTACTGTGCCCAACTGCACTTCTGGGATGAATGAGAACAAAAGATCTCTCTAAGTGAACCCTTCTGTCAATGCACTCCTTGCGGACGATTCGACTACACTCCTTGCAGGAATCCTTTGGCTCAGTTAGAGAAACAATTGAAACTCATTCCTTCACCCTTTCAGATTTCAATTCCACCATGAAATCACATACACAGCATATAAAAGAAAATGTATAATAGGAAACAAACATCAATTGAGCATAACATCAATACACAGAGAAACAACACAAACCATGAATTTGAATCAAAGCTTTCTTCTATTAATTCAAATTCCTTTACATGGGTGTTATTCATACAATTCTCTGCCTACTCTTCTGCTTCCTCAATAATATTACAATATGCAAAGGAGGGTGTCTATATCCGTTTTCCCTCTTGCGCTCTAAAGCTATCAAATCTGAAATTAAATTCCTATCTAACTGCATTAACTATATTAAATGTCATCTATCTACTAAAGGATGAGAGCTATCCACTCAAGTTCCATTACAATATATAAGTGTGCTCCTTCATAAATGACTTCATTAAAAATTTGCGCAACAATCCCAAAGTGTTTTCAAAAATTTGGTGCTGGCTTATCTAGCTGTTTTCCGCTTCCGTGCTGGATCACTTGATGTGTTGGCGAGCCTCCTGCATCATACTCCTCGGCTCGAAAACTTTCATGGGATCCTATCCATGAGCTCCTGCATGGTCTGTCCATGCTTTTGTATCACTGCTTCGCTCTCCCAGCTGGCATCTTCCACTAGATGATTCTTTCATTTGACCAGATACTCATAGTATTCTTTCCTCCTAGTCTTCTTACCCACTCTCTTGTTCAGTATGCATTCCATCTGCGGCTTTTCTACAACTGGCAATTGTTTCACCCACTGGATCACTGGTTGTTTGGTTCTAGTTTCTATTTCTCCTTCCCTGTATGGGTATAAATCTGCGATATTGAATATCGGAGATATTTCGATGCCATCCGACAACTCAATCTCATAAGCATTTTCCCCGAATTTTCTCAAGACCTTGCATGGCCCGATTTTATTCATCTTCAGCTTATTGTATGTTCCCCTTAGGAACCTTTCTTTTCTCAAATGTGCCAGAACCAGATCACCAACTTCAAACTGAAGTTCTCTTCTGTGTTGATCTTCTCTGCGCTTGTATTCCTGGTTTGATTTCAGCAACTGCTCCTTCACCCTGCTGTGAAGTTCCTTCATCGCTTCAGCGAATTCTTCTGCACTAGCATTACTAGTAGCAATCTGTTCTGAATCCCTCAGTTCAGAAACTCCTCTTGGATGCATCCCATATACGATCTGAAATGGACTTCGGCCTGTGATCCTGTTCACTAAATCATTGTATGCAAACTCTGCTTGTGGCAATACATTGTCCCAACTGCTGTGGTGTTCCGTCACCAAGCTTCTCAGCAAGTCTCCCAGACTTCTGTTCACCACTTCCATCTTCCCATCTGTCTGAGGATGATACGTAGAAATAAAAATCAAGTTAGTTCCCAGCTTCCTCCATAGGGTCCTCCAAAAATTCCCTATGAATTTTGTGTCTCTGTATGAAACTATACTTTTCGACAACCCATGAAGTTGAATGACCTCCTTGAAAAATAGATTTGTGATGTGAGTCGCATCGTTGGTTTTTTGGCATGGGATAAAATGTGCCATCTTGGAAAACCTATCCACTACCACAAATATTGAATCAACAGCTCTTTGCGTCCTCGGCAACCCTAATACAAAATCCATGCTTATCGCTTCCTACGACCTCTCTGGTATGGGCAATGGATGATAAAACCCGCATTTTTCTTTCTCCCCTTCGAATGCTGGCAAATTCGACATTTGTCAATGAATCTCTTGACATCTTCTCGCATTCCCGGCCAAAAATATGACTCATTCAACTTTGCAAATGTTTTTTCATGGCCAAAATGTCCTGCTAATCCACCACTGTGTTTCTCCTTCAACAGATTCTCCCTCATGGAGCATTTTGGAATACACATTTGATTGCCTCTGAACAACAATCATTCCTGGACCATATAATCTATCCAAGGGATTCTATCTCTGAGAACTGGATTCTCAGCTGCTTCATACGCCTCTGCAAAATCTGCATCACTTGCATACATGTCCCTGAGATCATCAAAACCCAATGTTTTGACTCGGAACTCCTGCAGCAACAAACACTTCCTGCTCAAAGAATCAACCGCTTTGTTAGCAGTACCCGAAATATGCTTAATCACAAATGTGAAATTATGCATATACTCTACCCATTTTGCATGTTTTTGATTCAACTTCTCTTGTTGAGTCACAAACTGTAATGTGTGGTTATCACTATATAAAACAAATTCCTTTGGGATCAAGTAATGCCTCCACTTCTTTAGCGCATGTATGATAACATAAAATTCTTTATCATACGTGGAGTATTTCACCTTTGCCTCATCGAGCTTCTCACTGAAATATTCAATCGGTCTGTCTTCCTGACTCAAGACCGCTCCTATGGCAAACCCGCTTGCATCACATTTCACCTGAAATGTATTTTGGAAATCAAGCAACACCAAAACCGATTGTTCCGTGATCTTTCGCTTCAACAGATTGAAGCTCTTCTCAGCCTCTGTTGTCCAGTGAAAAGACTTATGCCGCTTCTTCACTGTATCCATCATCGCTGCGCTAATCCCACTGAAATTCCTAATGAACTTCCGGTAGAAACTAGCTAAACCATGAAAACTTCTCACTTCGAATACGTTTCTCGGTGATGGCCAATTTTTGATCACTTCTACTTTATCCGGATCCATCCTCAACTCATTCGCCGAAATAACAAACCCCAAGTAAATGAGCTATGTCTTCATGAATGAGGAATTCTTCATATTAATCAATAGCTTCTCTTGTTGTAGCTTCTTCATCACTGTAGCCAAATGCTTCAAGTGCTCTGCCATTGATTTACTGTAAATCAATATGTCATCCAAATACACAATGACGAACTTTCCGATGAACTCCCTCAGGAATTCATTCATTAACCTCATAAAGGTACTTGGTGCATTCGTTAAACTAAACGGCATGACAAGCCATTCATACAATCCTTCATTGGTTTTGAAGGCTGTCTTCCACTCATCGCCTTCTCTCATGCGAATCTGGTGGTATCCTCTCTTCAAATCAATCTTTGAAAAATAATTTTCCCCACTCAGGCAATCCATCAGATCATCCATTCTCGGCAATGGAAACCTGTACCTGATGGTTATCTTGTTGATTTTTCTTGAGTCGATACACATTCTCCATCCTCCATCCTTCTTCAAACTGAGTATTGTCGGAACAACACATGGACTCAAGCTCTCCCTAACCAATCCTTTGTCCAACAACTCCTGGACCTGCTTCTTGACCTCTTCATTTTCCTGCGGCATCAACCTGTACGCGGCTTTATTCGGAAAACTAGATCCTGGTATGAGATCGATGTGATGACTCACACTCCTCATCGGTGGAAACGAACGAGGTAATTCGTCCACTATGATGTCAATGAACTCTTCCAATAGTTCCCAAATCTCATCTAGTAAATCATCCACTCTTGTGCTAGTCAGAACAATCCTCGGCTTTCTGACCACAAAGAATTGTGGATCTTCTTTCTTCTTAACTTCTGTAAGAAGCTCTTTCCCACTCATGAGAAGTACTATGTTGCTTACTTCCGGCTTCACCTCCTTATCCTTTATCGGAAGTAACATATGGGTTCTCCCATTCTTCTCCAGTGTATATGTGTTCATTATCCCATTATGAATCACATTTCGATCATATTGCCATGGTCTACCCAGCAATAAATGACAAACATCCATGGGAATAACATCACATAAGATATTATCATTAAATCCCCCTATCTTGAATTCAACCAAGCATTGTTTAGTAACAGTTATCTGGTGTCCTTTTTGTAGCCACGAAACTCTGTATGGGCTTGGATGATCAGTCGTCTCCAGCTCCAGATTCTCTACCATCTCCATAGATACGAGATTATCCATGCTACCACTGTCAACTATGACCTTGCATACCCTGTCCTTGGTCTTCTAAGTTGTTCTGAAAAGTCTGGTCCTTTGGACTGAACTCTTCACCTCCTTCTCAGGTGTCAAAAGGAATTTTCGCATCATGAGCGATCTTCCTCCTTCAGTGTCTTTAGCCTCAACATCCCACCTCTATGCTTTGGTGATGTGAGCTTCTCCAATGTCATTCTTTTTCTCGGGACACTCGTAATATTTGTGCCCATTTTTCCCACATGTGAAGCATGTGATTACTCCACCTCTTCCTCTGCCTCGACCTTTAGTATGAGGAAAAGTATTGCCATCAACATATCCTCCGCTCTGCTTTGTATGTTGTCCTCTCTGTTCAACGCATGGTCCTCGCTGTGAGGTTCCACCTCTCTCAACTTTACCGTGAGGTTTCTTCCATTCCTCTTTGGGCTTCTGGTATTTGTCCTGGGCAACCGATTTGCCTTTGGGTTGACTCCTGCCTCAGCCCCTCTAACTCTACTTTCAGCTTAGATTTTCCTCAACTTTCAGAGCCATCTGATAAGAATCCTCCACCATCCTGATGGTAACCATGCTTAATTCATCCTGAATGTCATATCTTAGACCATTCAGATATCTAGAAACTTTTTCATCATCGCTCTCCCGATGACCTGCTCTGATGTTCAGTCGATAGAATTCCTCAGTGTATTCTTTCACTGTCATCAGCTTCTACCTCAGGTTCTGCATTCTCCTGAACAGAGTAATTTGGTAATCTCTTAGGATGAACTTCGCTTTCATCTTCGTGATCATTTGATCCCAACTCTTGATCTTTTGCTTGCCTTTGCAGCGTCTATTAGCTTGTAGCTCA
The DNA here is from genome assembly GCA_000966675.3 of Picea glauca. Classification (NCBI taxonomy): domain Eukaryota; kingdom Viridiplantae; phylum Streptophyta; class Pinopsida; order Pinales; family Pinaceae; genus Picea; species Picea glauca. Next base: position 343,701 of record JZKD02S2128626.1, read on the forward strand.
TCCCACCACAATGTTGCATGTCCCTTCAAGCGCGTGACAACATTCTTGACTTTCTTATCTTCTTCGACATCTTCATAATCGAAGTAGGTGTCAAGAGCTCTGATCCAATCTAGAAGCTCCTCTACATCCAAATTTCCCTCATAAACTAGAATTTCCATTTTCGCCTTTGCACCCATCCTTGCAATAGCTTTAATTTGATGCTCATTTGATGCATCTTCGACTACAACTTCCTCCTCTCATTTAGCCTCTATTTCACTGTCGGAATCACTGAGATCCCCTGCACTAGCTGTGCATCTTTGCGTTGTCTCCATGTCTTCAAGTCTTGCTCGAAGATCACATATTTGCCTCTCCATTTCTGGATTTGCTACTTGCCTGCCTCTTCTCCTCGCCTCTCTATCTTCTAGATCATGTGACTATCTTTCTCTCCTCGGTGGCATGGCGAATTTTCTTTTTCTCTACTATGGAAAGCAAAGAGATATTTCCCGCTTTGATACCGAACCTGATGCAGTCGCACCCTCAGGCACGCTCGCACACACAAGATCTTCTTCTCCTAGGCCCGAAGAACTTCTAGGTTCTTCTATTTCCCTATCGGAAAATCCACACCCATAGATTTCCTCGCATGACTTCCCTCCCTTTACTTATCGAGAAATTGGAACTCGCGAGTTCGACAGTCAACCTTTTGGTTTGCAAATCCATGAAACCCGATACTTGGTCAACGTTGGCTCTTCTCTTTACCCTATCGGGACTTCTGCTCTGTCGTGATTTCACAACTCGCGATAAAAAACTACTTGCCTTACCAACCTCTGATACCTGACACGCCAAAACTCCGACGCACGTACAAGTTGTCTCCTCGACTCTCGTCGCTTCTATCAGGGCTTCAAAATTCGCGGGATCGCGAATCCTGATGTCAATGGATTCGAGACTTGCCTTTTCCTGATCCTTGATATGGTACACCACCTGTCTTCCACCAACCCTGTTGTGGCCCCACACGAACTCTTCCCTTAGGATATCGCAGATCATGATTCCAATTTGCGAGAGTTTCTTACCTTCGAAATCTCCGATGCTCCGAACCCCGAATCTTTTGAATCTGCTACCACGCATCCCCACTGATGGATGGTTTTGGTCTCGTCGGGATATCACGGATAGCGATATCTCAATTCTTATTGCAATAGCTTGGTACTTCGACTCGCGAATCCCCAATACACGATACCTCGTATAGATCCGACAGTCCTTGTGACTCGGATTAACGACTCTTCCCCTCCTGAGCTTCGTACCCCTGCTACACTTAAGCTGTAACCTCCCTGCACCTCTGTGAGATCCAACGGCTCATGGTGATTCACGGAATCTCCTTGGGGAATTTTGACCGTCCGTTCCTCCCTTGGATGATTTCTGTGAAATGGATCAAGTACTTCCTTCATGAAGACTTGTTCACCTGTGCGCAAACTTGCAATGTTTGCTCGAACACTTCAAACACAGCTTCCCTGTGTGATCCTTCGACAAATTTGGATACTCTATCCTTCCTGAGCTTTGTTATGACTCTGAGCCTTAGAAAATACTCCTTGCGCGCACTCCTTGCGACAACCCTTCAACATGTCTAAGTGATGAAGTCCCCCGACTCTGCGCACACTTGCAGCAGTAGTCTCTCAGCTCTCGCTCAGGTTCGCAACTCCTTGCATGGTACTGTGCCCAATTGCACTTCTGGGATGAATGGGAACAAAATCTCTCTCTAAGTGAACCCTTCTGTCAACGCACTCCTTGCGGACGATTCGACTGCACTCCTTGCAGGAATCCTTTGGCTCAGTTAGAGAAACAATTGAAACTCATTCCTTCACCCTTTCAGATTTCAATTCCACCATGAAATCACATACACAGCATATAAAAGCAAATGTATGACAGGAAACAAACATCAATTGAGCATAACATCAATACACAGAGAAACAACACAGACCATGAATTTGAATCAAAGATTTCTTCTATTAATTCAAATTCCTGTACATGGGTGTTCTTCATACAATTCTCTGCCTACTCTTCTGCTTCCTCAATAATATTACAATACACAAAGGAGGGTGTCTATATCTGTTTTCCCTCTTGTGCTCTAAAGCTATCAAATCTGAAATTAAATTCCTATCTAACTGCATTAACTATATTAAATGTCGTCTATCTACTAAAGGATGAGAGCTATCCGCTCAAGGTCCATTACAATATACAAGTGCGCTCCTTCATAAATGACTTCATTAAAAATTTGTGCAACAATCCCAAAGTTTTTTTAAAAATTTGGTGCTGGCTTATCCAGTTGTTTTCCGCTTCTCTGTTGGCTCACTTGATGTGCTGGTGATGCTCTGGCATCAAAACATCATCAAATCCTTCTTCCATAATTACTCAAAAGAATCATCCTGCATGTCATATAATTGGTGAGAAAGAAAAAGGTGTACAAACTAGGAGAAGGATAATCAAAGACACTGAGAAATCACATATAGCCTTCATATCCATGGTGGAACCCAAGAACTTTGATGAATCCAGTAAAGATGTAAATTGGTTAAAATCAATGATTGAGGAACTGGATCAGATTGAGAAGAACAATACTTGGGAGCTTGTTCCTATACCTACAGATAAGAGTGTAATTGGCTCCAAATGGGTGTTGAGGAACAAAATGAATGAATGAGGACAAATTGTTAGGAATCAAGCCATATTGGTCTGTAAGGGGTATGCACAAGTTAAAGAATAGGATTTTGATGAAACCTTTGCACTAGTGGCAAGATTGGAAGCCATCATAATTTTTCTTGCCTATGTCTGTCATAAGAACTTTAAAGTATATCAGATGGATTTTAAGTCATCATTTCTTAATGGAGATCTAAAATAAGATGTATATGTGGAGCAACCTAAAGGATTTTCATTGACAAATAATCCTGACTATGTCTGTAAGTTGAAAAAGGCATTATATGGACTGAAACAGGCACCACAAGCCTGGTATCATAGAGTGGACAAATTTCTACAAGATAAAGGGTTCAAGAAAGGTATCGTTGACAATAATCTATACATTAAGTCTGAAGGTGATGATTTATTAGTTGTTTTGGTTTATGTAGATGACATTATTTTTGGATGCACTAATGACCCTTAAGTTCAGTGGTTTGCTAATTCAATGTAGACTGAGTTTGAGATGTCCATGATAGGAGAATTGTCATATTTTCTTGGTTTACGAATCAATTAGAGTTTTGTAGGGATATTTATCTCTTAAGAACAGTATTTGAAAGAGATGTTAAAGAGTTTTTAGATGGAATATTACTCTCATGTTAGTAAAACTATGGTGGTTGGTTGCAAGCTCAGTAAAGATGATATTTCACCTGATGTTTATCAAAGAACATTTCGATCAATGATAGGAAGTCTTCTAAACATCACAACATCTCGTCCTGATATAATGCAAGTTGTTGGGATGGTAGGTAGTTATCAGTTTGCTCCTAAACAAAGTCATTTATCAACTATCAAGAGGATATTCAAATATTTGAAGGGTACAATGACTTATGGTCTTTGTTATCCTAGAAATCAGAATTACAATTAATTGCATATTCATATGTTGATTGGGAAAACTGTTTGGATGAGAGAAAGAGCACCAGTGGAGATGCATTCTTCTTAAGTGATTCGTTAGTAGCATGTCTTAGTAAGAAGCATGGATCTATTCATTATCAACTACAAAGGCAGAGTACATTGTTGTTGCTACTTTATGCACTCAGATCTTATGGATGATACAAACTCTTACAGATTTGAAGGTAACTTATACTGATCCAATTCCACTTCACTGTGATAACACCAGTGCCATTAGTGTCTCAAAGAATCCTGTTCTCCATTCAAATACGAATAATTTACCAATAAAGTATCATTTTCTCAAAGAGAAGGTTACAAACAGAGTTGTTCAACTGAATTATATTCCTTCCACAGAAAAAATTGCAGACATCTTTACTAAACCCCTAGCCAAGACACCATTTGAATATCTCCATCAAAAGCTGGGTGTCATCCCTTCTCTCACCTAAGAGAGTCCATCCTGTCAAGGGGAGTACTTCTTGGTTGAATATCTAATAAGCTCGGGAGGAGAATATTTTCTTTGACATTGATGTCAAAGGGGAAGAAAATGTGTGGTCTGGATGATACAGTTGGAGGTCTAAGAAGAATAGTGCGACCTTTCAAGGTTTCCATCAATTCCAAAGGGGGAGATTGTTGGCATGTTTTATAGGAAGATTGTTCTTTTCATTGATTCAAAGAACAACAGTGATGATGGAAAACAGGAAAAGCATAAGCTCAAGAAGAGAAGCGAATAATATGTAGAGATCAAAGCAGCTCAGGAGGAGGATCATGGCTGTCGGATCTGCAAGCCAGATCAACGATAGGGATGAATTGCGGAGAGAGAAATTAGAATCAAACAACTAGCTAGTTCTAATCCCACAATCAGTCTAGATCGTCAGATATCATAAACCCAAATATCAACGATTGTGGTTGATTTAAAAAACAATCATATTAAGTCGGATTAATTTGTAACCTTTGGATGCGCAATTGCCAGATAAACAACAGGGATAGATTGTTGATATCAAAAGGATAATTAAATGTCATGCTATTTCCAATCCTGCAATTAGTTAGGACCATCAGATCTTATACCTTCAAGAATTGATGATTGTGGCTAACTCATCAACAAACGCACAACTTCAAATTGTGGAGCTTGGGTGACAAATTAAATAACTCGCAAGTTGTTGTTCCACAATCATCCTTGATCATGGATCTGCTTCGAGAGTCTTCATGACTATTGGATCACTTTAAGTGGAAGGATAGGATAAGTGGGGCCAAACGGTTGAGAATTTGATTATCCAAATACCCATCAACCATCAGATCAAATTAAGTGGGAGGATAGGATAAGCGTGGTAAAAGATATGAGATCTTAACTATGTGAATATATGTCAGCTGTCAGATCTTTCTAAAGTGGAAGGATAGTATAATCAATGTTGGAGGGTCATTGGATCTAAACCAAGGAAAAGTTGCATCGCATACAAATCAAGCCATCGATCTAAGATCATGATCAACGAACAACATTAGTTTTGGGTCTAAATATGTGAGGAGGTTAATCTCCAGAGAAATCACTTCGAGAGCATTAGTTTGAGATTTGAAATATCTGAAGTCTGGAGAGTCAAAGAGTCGAAATACATTCTCGACCATTGGATCGTCCGAAGTAAATCTCGGTCAATAGATCGTTCGAAGAAGACCTCAAGTGTTGGATCGTCCCAAGTGCATCTGGGCCATCTGATCTAGAGTGTTGGTTTGAGATTTGAAATCTCTGAAGTTCGAAGAGCCAGAGAGATGAAATACATTCTCAACCAGATCGTCTGAAGTAAATCTCAGTCGTCAGATCGTCCGAAGAAGACCTCAAGCATTAGATCTTCCGAAGTGAATCTGGGTAGTATGATCCAAAGCGTAAGTTTGATATTTGAGATTTCAGAAGTTCGGAGACCCGAAGGAGATATTGATCGTTGATCCACAAAGGGGACACATAATCTTTGATCTGGTTGAAAGGTCAAAATTCCATAGTGGAGGCAAATTCCTTGATTGAGAAGGATAGGTGTCTGCGAATCATCGACTCTGGAAGATTGGCGTACAAAAGAAAGCGGAGTTTGAGATTTGAAATTCCCGAAGCCTAGCTCACGAAATAAATCACAGTCATTGATTTAGGGAGGTTGGATTTGATCCGCAGATCGTGAAAGATCAAATATGAACCGTTCGTTCAAGAGATCCATCAAGATCATGAGATCGACGGTCCCGTCACATTGTGGGGTTAGAATATGCTCGGTTCTTAATTTTTTGTAAGCAGGCCACAATCAAAACCATGGTATTTCCAAAGGCATACGTGGAGCTCTGTAGTGAATTGCGGGGAGAAAATCAGGTTTCCCTCAAACTGCCTATGGACATGCCCGCAATCACTTGGTCACGTGAAGTTTATAGCCCAAGGTCATATCAAAAAATAAATGGGAGCTAATGCTTGCTAGACCAAGATCACGAAGCACCTTTTGAATTGGCATATGGTCACCGTCGGTGGTCACGTGAAGGAAGGGGATTATAAGCCAAAGAAGCTAGAAAAATGACTGACTATAACTCCCAGAGAAGACAAAGAATTGCAATTGACAGAGAAGCCAAAGAACCTCAGGATAACTGCTAGAGAAGCCAAAGAATCTTTGGAAAATGGACACTGATGATGAACAATTATAGTATAACCGCTAGAGAAGACGAAGAGTTGGAATGATGATCACGTAGAGCACTTGGTGTGAGAAACTGATGTAGAACGGAGAAGTTGGTATGTTTTTTGGTGAGAGATGCATGGGTGCAGAATGTGATGAAGTGCATGATTTGAAGGAAATATTATAGACGTAGCGAAAAGAATGAAGAGGGAGCATAGAGCATGAAAGGCTAACGAGAAGCTGAACATGGTGTGTGCAAGAATACGTGAGCAACAACAAGACACTGATGCATCAAAGCAAAGCAATGTATCATAACAGATATGAGATTGGTAAGCCATTGATAGATACTATATCACTGTAATAACTTTCAGAAAGAAAAGATTTATATTTCAGGGTGGTAGGGTGGTGCTAGGGAGGATTGTTGTCCTCAAAGTTTCAAGTGGGTGCTTGAACACAAGGAGTTGTAGCTTCCATCTAGTTGCATCTAGAAAAACCAGGGTGGTAGGTTGGTGCAAGGGAGAACCATTGTTCATTGTTATACAAGTTGGTGCCTATGTGATTGGAAGTTGGTGCTTCCATCCAGTGGGTGTTGGAACACTCAGGGAGTTGGTGCTTCCTTCTAGTGGGTGCTAGAGAAACCAGAGAGATGGTGCTCTTAGCAAGTTGCATCTTGTTAAAGAAGAGGTTGTAGCCTCATTTTGAGTTGGTTCTCAAAGAAATATGATGTACAAAACTTAAAAGATTGCCTACCATTCGAAGTAGAAGAGGTTTTCTCCCTTTATGGGTTTCCTCGTGAAATATTTGTCCCTGTGTATATCATATGTGTGATTGATGTTTTTTATTTATGTTGTTCATGTCTTTCATAATATTGATTATCACTTGTAGAAGGTTAATAATATCTTAATAGGGATAAAATTGTTTAAGCACAATAACAACTGATTCACCCCCCCCCCCTCTCAGTTGTCTTATTAATTCCAACAGTTGTGAGACATAATGATTATAAAAAAAGTAGAGAAAAAGGAAAATACCACAAACAAGAGCATGTCTTTGGAATGCCCCATCAAAAAAAACCCAACGCTCTCTTCTATCAATCTCCACAAGGACTAAAATCAAAACTCTCTGCTCCTGGGTCTTCACCTTATAATAATCAAGTAAAGATATGGATTGTTGGAAAAATTTGAATGGAGGCCCAACCTAAGCTTTGGATAGGCCATCATTCCTATCCAACCATATTCCCCATGACACTAAAATGTGAAAAACATGAAAACTTTTCAATGAGGAAGTTGGTGAAAAACACATTGAAGCAGTCCACCACCAAATCTATGTCCCAAATAGATCCCAGTCCTCGTTGCATACTATTTTTTTACCAAACCTGGAGAGTGTAAGGAAAATAACATTCACATATTACATTGCTTGGCCATAGCCACATTCATATCTACATTATGAATTAATTAAAATTGGGATTATAGTGGGGATGTTACAAAATATTATATATATAGATAGATAGATAGATAGATAGATATTCTCTAAAAGAAACATAACTTTTATTCTAGGAGAAAAATTTGCAATCCCTTAGGAGTAAAAGTTACAATCCTTAGGAGCATTAGCACATCCTCAAAAGTAATCTATAGAAATTCCTTTGAGATCTCTCTATAGGTAAAAGAAAGCCTCTATGCTATCAAAAAGTCCAAAAAGTGACAACATGTATGACCAAATTTGGAAATTTCATCAATCCCAATAATAATACTTAGAAAATTTTACAGGTCATATAAGTTGAGGTGTCTATGAGAGCTGAAATACCCATGAGACAACTCCTCCACAGAGACATTATTTGCTTCTACATTAATCTCTTCTTTAGAAAATAGATCAACAAAGGTAATATGTTCCCTTCATATATGCAAAAAAACCATGTCCTGGAAGGAAGCCACCACAACTTTTAGATTCATCCCAATATTTTGAAGCTCCATATTATCAAGTAACTTATCATATGTCAACCAATTGATGACCAATTTAGAGTCCCCTAAGTATTGAAGAGAATGGATATTATATCTCACAACACATTGCAAAAGTACTAAAAGCACCTGGAATTTAGCTCAATTGTTAGTTCCAAAGATGATATTCCCATGTTGTGAGACATAATTATTATCGAAAATGTAGAGAAAAAGGAAAATACCACAAACAAGAGCATGTATTTGGAATGACTCATCAAAAAAACCCCATGGCCTTCTTCTATCGATCTCCAAATTGACTAAAATCAAAACTCTTTGCTCTTGGGTATTCACCTTATAATAATCAAGAAAACCTATGGATTGTTGGACAACTTTGAATGGAGGCCCAACCTAAGCTTTGAATATGCTATCATTCCTAGCCAACCATATTCCCCATGACACTAAAATGAGATAAACATGAAAATGTTTTAGTGAGGGGGTTGGTGAAAAACACATTGAAGCAGTTCACCATCAGATATTTGTCCCAAACATATCCCAATCCTAGTTGAATACTAATTTCTGACAAAACCTGAAAAGTGTAAGAAAAAAAAAAACAAATGTATAATGGTTTCCTTAACACATTCACACAAAATGAAAATCCCTAGGCCTTGTTTACCTCGATGTTCCATCCTATCCCAACTCAACACCTTCTTGAGGAGAACAAGCTGAAAGAAAAATATGCACTTTGAGGGACCTTGTATCTTCCACAATTTGGAGTGACACAACCTGTCATTGGAATCTTTCGCCAAGAACCACCCATGTCCAAGAACCAAGCACTCCTCGTATCTATACTGGTATAAAGGAAAGAAACAAATAAGTAATCCTTCTCAAACTTTGTTTCAAACTCATTAAGTTGTGCCTCTACTAATGTTATTGTCTGCGTCTTTCCTTTACCCTTCTTCTTCTCTGGAAACTAAGATGCATAATGTCCATTCTTATGACATGAGAAGCCATTGATTTTACTCAAGTCCTTCTTCTTCCCTAACTGTGATGATCCTCCATCATTGTTACCCTTCTTTCTATAATTATTTCATTTTCCATTCCTTGTATAACTGACAAGGGCCAAGTTCTCCTTACTATTTACTTGCTTATGTCCCCTAGAATCCTCCTAAGTCTCTTCCTAGATGCAATCATCCCAAAACCTCTTCCAATTTGGGAGATTTTCCTGAACGCAAACTCCCTTGAAAAATAGTTCCCAAGACTTTGGAAAACCATTCAATGCCACATTCACAAGCTTTGCATCCTCTATTTTCTCCCCTATGGTTGCAAGCTGATCACGCACTTATGTAATCCTCATGAGATAGAGGATAACATTATCAGATATAAACATTGGCATTGATATAAGTTTATTCCTTAAGACCATATTCCTATTCATGTTAGTGCTTTGGAATAAACCTACCAAGGAATCAAACATCTCTTTGGAAGTCTTCTTCTCAGATAAGTGATGAATTAAATGATCCTTCATTGAATCCAAGAGTACCCTATTGGGTTTAATATTGTTCTTCTGGTGAGCTTCCAAGTCTGCAAGATCTATCGGTGGAGAAACTACTATTTATGCTAACTCCTAAATTTAATAGTCCTTTAACAACAAATTCACTCTTGTTTTCGAAGATAGAAATTTGTATGCTTCATCCAATCTATCTTCAACTCTCAATGGTGTTGTTTCCATCCCTAAGACCTGATTAAATTCCCTAGAAATAACCTGCTACTGAAAAATGCCCATGTACTGACCTGTACAGACATGTACATGCTTTTCACCACTGGAACTCACATATGTATGCACCTTTCCTTACTAAAACTCACATGTATGTCATTTTATGCAAATACACCCATGTATGTATGCATTGGTCCCTTCTAAAACCTACGTACAACTCCATAAAACTCCAAAACCATAGTTCTGCCTCAATACGACTGTTACCTTGAAATCTATCCTTCAATTTCTTCCTGTTGGTTATGGATCTATTAACTTCTCTTATAGAGATCATAGATCTTCTATGAACTGATATGGATATGAGATCTGGCATCCCGTTGGAGAAGACTATTTTGGATAAGACCTAGGAATTCCTGTTGGATTAGGATATTTTGGATAAGTCTTGGGAATCATGCAGGAACAAATAGCAAGGAGAGCGCAAAGTTGTTGGAGCATGTTCAGGAGTCCGCACAAAAGGAGGAAAGTAGTTAAAATTTTGGGGACATTTTTTCCACATTGTAATAGGATTGGCCCTATTGTAAATCTATAAATTGTGATGGGTTTTTGGGTAGAAAAAGAAAAAGTATGAAAGAGTGAAGAATTGGCTAAGTGTTCAGGTGTTTTGAGTGATGACTGAGGTTTTCAAGAGTTAGGCTTGCACTACAGAAGAATGACCAGGGAAGGTTTGGGTAATGTTAACTGATACATATTTTTGTAAGTGCAGTGTGCATATGTAAGGATATTGCAATCAATAAAATAAGAATCCATTCATTGTGGAAGTAGCCCAGTTTGGTGTGAGCCACGTTAAAACCTTGTGCCTTGATGTGTTGTTTTTATATGTTTTTTTTCTAATGCATATGAGGTTTGTTGTTGTTGCGCAATGATGATGAACACTTAGTATTCTGAATATGTCATTTATGTATGTTGTTACGATCCTATGCACTTAAGTTAATGATGAATGAATAAATGTTAAATGGAGTAATTTCACACACAAGGCATGTTTAATGATAATTAAAGGTTAAGTAATAGAAACTGCACACATTGTTGATGAATGGATAATGCATAGTATGGTTATGTTGAGTGCCTCACTTCCCCCCACTACAAAATATTTGTTCCTACAACCCCTCTAGATGCCTGGGGTGAGATTTCACTAGCTTGCAAGTGATGTTGAAAGGTGTGGTGTCTAAGGGTTTTGTTGGTTTATTAATGATTAATAAACCAACTTTGCACCAAAAAATGGTTTTGTGTCCAGGACCAAGATTTGCAACTTAGGGAAGTGTTTTGGAGGCTAAATAAGGAAGATATCACATAATGGTTAAGGAGGAAGGAAGGGGAATTTACCAGAGAACAAAATAGGAACCCAAGGATCAACAAAAAATAATGGTTGAAAAGGTATGTGTTTATATATCTTCATGAAATATTCTTTGGTGAGTTTCTGATAATTTTGACTGAATGGTTAGAAAGGCTAGTGGAGAATGTTGGAATATTTTGAGCTGGGGCTCCAAGAAACTGGAAAAACTAGACTCTGAATTGATCAGACATTTGAATACAGTAAGTAATAAAGTTTCTCGTGCAGTTGATTTTTGGTTGAATAGTATACTAGGAGGTTACATTATAGAGTTTGCAATAGATTATACCCAATAGTATAGTGTCATAGAGAGGGAATTCTTCAAGGGTCTACACAGAATATTTTTGAAATAACTATCTACCTAGATAAAGATGTTGTTGTGCGACAAGAATCCTATGAAGATGGAATTTGATTTCCAGGCGCCTTTGCGCACATAGGGGGACTAGGGGATGGCCATAGGATGGTTTGAGAGTGGAAAGAGATGAAAAGGGTAAATAAGGAATGGATGGACTAAGGATGATTAGAGAGAAATAAAATGAGTCGGATAGAGAGAATGGAGTATTGTGCTATGGGAAAAGGTTTAGGTATAGTAAGAAGAAGATTGTGGCTGAGAGAGAAGAGAAAGATATTGTGTTTGATAAAAGAGACCCATGTATAGTACTTCAGATCAAAATGTACAAAGAAAGGAAAGAGAAATAAAATGATCCTCAATGCATTCCATTAGAATAAGGAAGTCCATCTCAAAACATAATCTATGTCAAACCCACGACCCTATGTGCATCACCAAGATCTGAAGCAGAAACCAGAACTTTGTCAAGAGAAACTGTAGTTAGTGGAGGAATTCGAAACAATAGTCAGAATAGTGGAAGTATCACAATGAACTAGAGTTAGTCAACATCACCGAAGGTAAGTACTATGTAGAATACAATGGTAGGAATAGATAATACATTAAGAATGCCTGAATTCTAGGGACCAAGGTTGGAAGACCCATAACAACATCTATTTGTATGTGAGATGATATGGAATGCGAAGAATGTCCAATATGATACAACAAATATTGTACAATTAGCTATGAAGTTCATAGGTCATTCATTGTTATGGTACATGAAGTATCAGACCAATACACTGACAGGAGAATCAAGGATATTGGAAGAAATTGGAAAATCTTTATTAAATGAATTTCAAAAGATGAAATATGAGTCGCAGTACATCACAAAGCTGAAGGAAATTAAGAAAATGCATACTGAGACAATTTGGGATTACAATCATAGGTTTAAATGTGTTTGGTAGATTAACATTCCATATTCTTGATGAACAACATAGAGAATGGTTTATTGCAAGTCTATTGTCGCACGTTCATTATCCTTTGACACAACAGAAGGTCATGTCACAACCAAAATCATTAGAAATTGTGATGAAGTTAGAAGAATATCATGTAGAATATGGTGAAGGGATGGCACAGGTTCAGTCACAGTTGACTACACTAATGATTCAATTTCCAGAACTAATGAAAGGAAAGGAAAAGTGTGAACAAGTTTGGTGTATTACATGTACGACAAAAGGCCATCGCAAAGACAACTTTTCAACATTTTCAGAGTACATGGCTATAAGGGCTCTGAACCCATTGGAAATAGGAGTGGGGTATTGTGAAATATGAAAGACATGGGGATATCATCCGACTGCTTGTCCATTATTGCAGAAGTACAAGAGTACGCCCAATAATTTGTTCTGTAATTTTTTCTAGTTTGTTCCTGACATGATGAGAAAGATTGTAGCGCATTATACTTAATAATAGAGTGCACTGCAAATTATTACAAAGTCCAATAAGAAAATACAACAACAAAAGGAGGATTTGCATTGTATAATACTCCAAGAGGCTTTAATCAGGGTGGACGAAGAGGATTCAACATAGGATGACAAGGAGGAGGATTTGGTAGAGGAGGAAGAGGACCAATGCATTTTTATCATTGCAATAAAATGAGACATTTCGAGATATATTTCCTGAATCCTTGCATGCCATGCATGTACTACAGAGAATTTGACCATGCGATGGAGGATATTCCTCAACTGATAGAAAAATTGTTAAGATATTTAGAAACTTAGGAGTTAGTTAAGATCTACTTGGTCTAATGTGTCATTAGGTAAAAGTGTGTTTATTAGTGTGTTTCTTTAGTATGCATTAGTATACATTTGTAGTTAGGAAATCTGACAGTCACGATATGTTTCCAAGATAGAGTGATCTGACGGTTCATATTCTCCTCAATCTTAATGACCATTGATCTACGGCTTAACACTCGATTAGTCCATGATCTCTATTTAAAGAGCATGGAGGGTCATTTGATGATGATCTATTGTGAGAAACTCTCTTGTAAAATATCTCTGTAATTTTTATCTTTTGCATTAATAAACTGCTCCAAGTGGTCGTCTTCGCTAGGGCCATGGATTTTTCCTCGTAGAGGTTTTACCATGTGAAAACATCGGTGTGTTGATCTTTGATCTGGTTATGTAAGTGGTTATTGAAGGTGTTCATCCTCTATTGGAATGCCTGTGTTGTCGAACATGGTATCAGAAACAACATGCTATTGCACTTGGGCCTGTAAGAAAAAACAGGCTATTGCATTTTCTTTAGCATAAGAAGAGTACTGAGTAGCGGTAAATACAAGTCAGGAAGCCTTGTGGATTCGACAAATCCTTTTGAGTTTGGATTTTAGCAGCAACATCCAACTATCCTTTGGTGTGACAATCAGAGTGCCATCAAGCTCACCAAAGACCCAGTTCAACATCAACGCATTAATCACATTGAGCTACACATGCACTTCATCAGAAAGCTCATTCATGATAAAGTTATTGAAGTGCTCTTTTTCCCTACAGAAGATAAAGTTGCAGACATTTTCACAAAGTCTCTTACAGAAGTGAAGTTTTCCAAAATTTGATCTATGTTAGGAGTTTAGGAAGTTTTCATTAAGGGGGGATAGGCTCTAATGCCTCCTTCCTTCTCCTATTGTGTCACTATTGTAAATCCTTCAATCCTATCCCAAGTTGTTGTTAAGGGGGGATGTTAGGATATTTAGACACTTAGGTGTTAGTTAAGATCTACTTGGTCTAATGTGTCGTTAGGTAAAAGTGTGTTTCTTAGTGTGTTTCTTTAGTATGCATTAGTATGCATTTGTAGTTAGGAAATTTGACGGTCACGATATGTTCCCGACATAGAGTGATTTGATAGTTCATATTCTCCTTGATCTTAACGACCATTGATCTGTGGTTGAACACTCGATTGGTCCATGATCTCTATTTAAAGAGCATGGAGGGTCATTTGTGGATTGTCGATTGTGAGAAAATCTCTTGTAAAATCTCTCTGTAATCTTTTTCTTTTGCATTAATAAACTGCTCCAAGTGGTCGTGTTGACTGGGGCCATGGATGTTTCCCTGTAGGGGTTTTACCATGTGAAAACATCAGTGTGTTGATATTTGATCTGGTTACGTGAGTGGTTATTGAAGGTGTTCATCCTCTGTTGGAATACCTGTGTTGTCAAACAAAAATGGCAGGAAAAAGGGAACTAGAATCAGAACGAGAACCAACACATACAAATGATAGAAGTGAAGGTGCCTAATGAGTAACCTAAGACATAATCATTTATGTGTGAAGGAAAAAGAACCGTAGCAGAAGAAACAAATCAAAGGAATTGTATTCATTAGTGGCTAAGGAAAGAAGAAAATCCATTACAATTGTTTGATCCAAGGAAAGAGAAATAAACCTACTAGAAAGCGATAAAATAATTGATGGAATCAAAATGGATAACATCATCTTCGAATGCACCACCCTTGTATGATAAACCATCGATGTTTGATATGCCTCTAGTCTATGACCCTTAAGAAAGGCAAGTTAAAAAGGTAAGTACTTTGAAAGAATTCTTAAGAAGTTGTTTAGAATTAATGAAAGATGAATCTAATTTGAATAGTCTATGTGTAATGAATGACCAATGTACCCAAGAAAAAGAGAAACCTATCACCCATAGAAAAGTTTAGGCTTAGTGCACAGATAAGAGCTTACGAAATGGACAGTATAATTTTGGATCTAGGGTCCGATGTAAAAGTTATACCGAGACATACTTGGGAGATGATGGGACAACTAAATTTGATTTGGTCACCAATCCATTTGAGAATAGTGATCCAACATAAGATCATTCCAATCGAAAGGTTAACATGAGTTAATGTCAATTTCGATGGAGTGCGCAATCTAGTAGACTTCAAATTCATTAACACAGTAGATGGAAATACACCATATATAGAACTCTTGGGACTTGATTTGGAATTTGATAATAAAACTATCATTGACCTAAATAAAATACATATGGTATTCGAAGTAGAATACCTAAAGGTTACCACCCCATTTGACCTGATTGAAGGACGAAGGTATGTAGAACCAACAAAGAGAAAAGAACTTGATAATCTGTATAATATGACTACGTGGATGGACAATTACATGAATCCTACAAATAAAGGTGTACTGAGTTGGAGGAGTATTATCTCATGTGTGTCAGACTCATAAGATGCTTTGGAGAATTGGAAACAAATACTACATGAATTATCGACAAGGAAGTGTGCTTGAATTACCTGTGTGCATTAAGATGGATTGAGACTGAAATAGTCGAACCTCCAAGGTATGATAGACTAACACATGGAATATTTTATCAATGAGTTTGAAATGCATATTCTGGATCAGTAGAGACTCTTAGCCTTAAATTTCTCACTGAAAGCGACTTTAGTGAGATGGTGGGATATGAACAATGATGGCATAAGATATTGGCCACAATGCAAGAGGTTATTGCAATTCATGTTCGGGATAGAGAAGGAAAATATCATGCCAAAGTATAGTGGATTAATTTGTCTAGCAGTTCATGTTACAAGGTGTATTGTACATTGGAGATTGGTACCAAAACAAGAATGGACTCACTTATTTGTGCATACTCTAGACACAATTACCAAGAATTGGTACATTGAAATAGAAGTGTGGAGAGGGACGTGAGATTGGGAAGAGTTGACCAAGAAATTCAAGGTAAAATTCAGTTTTAAAAATAATAATCCATTGATTGACTCATCCTTGCGGGTAATCAAGAATAATATTTTTGCATCAGAGGACTTTTTGGGATCAATGCCTTTGTATCATGCACCTAGAGTCATTGCAACAGTTGAAGAGGACTTGCACTGCTATAATGTCACAGAAGAATCCCAAGATGAGGAAGATCCAAGGAATTTGTAGATATCAGATATTGAAGGGGAACATGTAGTATAAGGACTAGAGCTCGAGTCATCTATATATGCAAAGGCCCTAAGAACGTGCAAAGTGAACATTGTTATAGAAGATAAGCCTAAGTTTGCGCACATAGGATATGAGATAATTGAGAAGATTGCCAACTTGCTACGTGAGTACCAAGATCTGTTTCCAACGATGTTCTCAAAGATGAAAGGAATCACTAGAGAATTAGGAGAAATGAATATTTCTCTGAAGCCAGATGTCAAACCCGTGCGATAGAGACCATATCGAATGAACCCAAAATAAAAGAAGAAGGTAAAATTAGAGATCGTCAGAATGTTAGAGGATGGAATTATAGAAACGATGGAAGAATCATAGTGGATTAGCCCAATGGTGGTTCAAGACAAGAAGACAGGAGGAATCATATATGAGTAGATCTGAGAAAGTTGAATGATGCATGTTTACACAACCCTTTTCCTACGCCTTTCACGGATGAAGTCCTAGTGAATATAGGGGGTCAAGAGGCTTACTCTTTTATGGATGGATTCTTAGGATACCATGAGATTAATATTTCACAAGAAGAATGATATAAGATGACATTTTCAACAAAATGGGGTTGTTACCAGTACACAGTTATGTTGTTTGGGCTGAAGAATGCACCAACGATATTTTCCAAAGTAGTTGTTGCATCTTTCAAAGAGTTCATTCATAAATTTTTAGAAGTATATTTATATGATTGGAAAATGTTTAGTCTATTGAAATATCATGTTGAACTTCTGCGCTTAATATTTAATAAGTGTAGGCAATACCAGATCTCGCTAAATTTGAAGAAATGCATTTTTTGTGCGCGTTTTAGAATTTTCTTGGGCCATGTTGTGTGTAAATAAGGATTGTTAATGGACCCTACAAAGATCATGGTAATTGTTGATTTTCCACCACCAACTTCAGAACGATAGTTGAAATCCACATTGGGTCACACAGGATATTATATAAAGTTCATCAAAGGATATCCACAGATCTCATCCCCTATGGAGAAGTTGTTGAAGAAGGAAGTTAACTATTAGTGGAGTGACAAATGTCATAAGATTCTAGATACATTGAAATAGAATATGGACCCCGTGTTGATTGTAGTTTTTCCTGACTGGAGCAAAGAATTTCATGTACATGTTGATGCATCATCTATAGAAATAGGAGCAGTTTTGGCACAATCGGGTGGAGATATAGACCATATGATTTCATTCGTCAACAATAAGTTATCATCTACAAATAAGAACTATACTATGATAGAATGAGAAGGTTTGGCGATGGTATATACCTTTCAAAATTTCATACATTACCTACTTGCATCTCATTTCAAGATGTATACATACCACTCTGCGCTGAGATATCTAGTGAATAAGCCATTGTTGGGGGGAAGAATATGAAAATGGTTATTATTGTTCCAAGAATATGATTTTGAAGTGATCGTAAAACCAGGAAAGTGTAACTCGAGAACATATCACTTTCCATGCATACTACCAGGAGAAGGTGCAAGCAACTTGGATGACATTTTACGAGATGTGAACTTATTTGCAATTCAGATGGTGGATGGAAATTTTGCAGAAATAGTTCATTTTTTTAGCACAGGAGTAGCTCCATCAAAATTTACAGTGGCACAGAAGAATAATATTGTAGTGAAGGTAGTAAACTACCAATTGATAGAAGAAAATTTATATGATTTAGTTGCAGATGATATTCTGTGACATTATGTATTAGAGCATGAAATAAATATGGTATTACCAGAGGTGCATGAATGGGTTGCAGGAGGTCACTATGTAGGAAAAGGAACAACTCAGAAAATTATGTGAGCAAGATTATGGTGGCCTACTTTCCACAAAGATGCTAAATAATTTCGTCAGAGTTGTGACATTTGTCAGAGACTTAGGAATCCCTTTAGGAGAGATGAAATTCCCTTAGTTCCACAAGTGATTTTACAATATTTGACAAATGGGTAGTGGAGTTTGTTGGGATGATTAATCCACCAACTAAGACATCGAGAGCTAGTTACATTATTACTGCTACAGACTATTTAACCAGATGGGCCGAGGAAGAACCAATCAGAGACTGCAACATGGAGACAATTGCATGATTTTTATTCCAAAATGTTGTAACAAGGTTTGGATGCCCAAGATTAATCATGGGTGATCATGGAACACATTTCTTGAATAGGAAAATTGCAACGTTGAAAAAGGAGTTTCAAATCCATCATTAGAAAAGTACACCATACCATCCCTAGGAAAATGGCACAGTATAAGCCTTCAATACGATTCTAGAACATGTGCTAACAAAGGTTTGAAACATAAGTTGGGATGACTAGGAATTGAATATTTTAGCAGTATTATGGGCATATGGTACCACATGAAAGAAGTTGACAGGACATACTCCATTCATATTGACGGATGGACAAGAAGTTGTTATTCCAGTGGAGTTTATTATACCAAGTTTGTGCATTACTGCGATGGAAGAGCTTACAGATTCTAACATAGTGGAAAAGAGACTATCATAAGTAATGGAATTAGAAGAAGATCGTTTTATCACAAGTTTCCATCAGCAGGTACAAAAAGCACGCAAGAAAGCTTCTCATGATAGACATATCAAGCAAAAGAAATTTCAGACATGAGACTTAGTGTTACTTTATGAAAACAAGTTTTTGTAGCACTGAGGGAAGCTCTAGATGCATTGGATAGGCCCATATGTGATCTGATATGTGACCGAAGTAGGTGTTGTTCAGTTGGATAATTTGGATGGAGAATTTATGGAAGGATTAGTTAACAGAAGTAGGTCGAAACTATACAGGGACAGTCGTGCTTCTGTGCACTAGTATGAACTATGCATAATGTGTACCATGGTGTATTATAGTGTATGTAGAAAAAGAAAGAAAAAGTAAACAAAAGAAGAAAAAAAATAAAAAGTGTTTGAAGTAAGAGATAAAAGGTTGGAAGGAAGCATAGAAGTATTGTTCAACCAGTTAATCCAAGTATCACAAAGATGAATTAAATAGGGAGGATGTGCGTGCAAGAAGGAAGATTGGAATGTGACAGAGGAATATGAAGAAAGCGAGAAAATAATTTAATGATATCCATGACAGGAAATGCAATAAAGAGAAAACATGGCGTTGAAGTAGTGGCACCATGTAACCATAAATGAATATCGACAAGTACATTTTGATAGGTTGGAGAATCCAATGGATAATGCATCGAAGATATAGACTTAATGAAGGTTTAAGGAAAGTAATGAATGCTAAGGAAAGTGGGTTATACTGTAATTTCAAGAACGAATGAGTTTAGAAACAACAAGAAAGTGGATAAAATAAGTTGAAGGGTCGAATGGGAAAAAGTATTATTATTTGTATTTCCATAGAGAGCAACGAAAGAAAAGAGCATAGATCCAAGAAAAATAAGAATAGAACCAAAGGATTTAGTTATAGAGAAGAGTTACAAAGAATAATGGAGCCACCTAAGGCAACAATGGCATCAACATCATCACGAAAGAAACCACGCAGTAAGTCACCAACAATACTGGTACAGGTAGATACTCTAGGAGCATCAACGTCAGAGTCGAGCTCGACCAACTTTCCAAGAGATTACATACCACCAAGAAAAGATACAACGAAGAAAATCAACTTGTTAAAAGATGCTAATTATGAGCTTGTGGAGCTGGAAATCCCACCTAGAGTGATCATGCAGGAATATATGTTAGGATTGATGCTAAGTTTAAAGTATGCAAACCATGACATCACAGACAAGAAGAAAATTTTGGAGCTAGCATTGAGTAAGTATTTTAGGAGGTACATCAGTGCAGAGACAAATTAGATTGTGATAGAGCCAAATATGTGGACAACAAGGTTGCAGAAAGTCGTCATTCTGAACTTATTCGATATACCACACTTAAGGAGGAGCGCAAAGATTAATGTCTGCATAAAGATGTTGTTGAGTTGCATACATGAAGGGTACTTATGTCTCAACAAGACATTCACAATTGATACGATTGTGCACATTACTAGACTACCACTGCAAGGGGACAACCCTCCACTGATATTTTCAGAAAAAAATATTGAGAAGGCTCTATCAGAGAGAATGAAAGAAAAGTTTCATACATTTCGAGGACAATGCAGTTTAGATGTTGCAAGAATATGCAACCCAATAGTGATGTTTGTGACACAAGTGTTATCTTGTAAATTGTTACAAAAGTGTCATAGGGACCAAGTACCAGTGAGAGTCATAACAATAGTTGAGAAGTCTATCTAGGGCATACAAATGAACTGGGTGACATTTTTTCTCAACCATTTCTTGATAGACTGTGAAGAGGTGCAAGACAAAGGGATTGAATTTCACTATGCATGGATACTAATTATAATTGCATTATCAACATGGAGGGAGCCATATGATATGAATTTTTTGGGAGTAAGAGATCAACCATTCCTAGTCACAAGATATCAAAATTTATGGCATACTACACACAATGTGCGACAACTCGATAATAATGTTTCTTTTTAAATATACAAGGAAATGATTCAGACAAGCATTCATAATACACCATGCATACAACTACAGGTGGTAGAATCATACAGGTTAGTTGTGAACTTTAAGGCAGGGCACCATCACATGTATGTGCAAGAGAAAAAGGACCCAAATCGGGAATGACTACCCACATGATACATGTTAACTGAGGAAGAGATGGGTCACATTATGGAAGATTGGAATAACGATTGGAAAATACCATCACAAAGACTGAGCAAGTAGATATGCAACAACCAGAGGCTGAATACATATCCAATAGAGAATAGGAAGAAGCGCAAAGAAACAACAAAGGGAAGATCGTACAACACACGAGAGAGAAGAGAAAAGACATATACACATGAAGAAAAACCACACGGACAAGAAATGGAAAGTTGTAAGGGAGCCCACCGTTCAATACCTCACAAAAGATAAGTTGGATAAGATTGAAGAAAAATTTAAGGAAGAAAAAAAATGAATCTTTTGAGTGCCCAGAAAAAAAACAAGAGGAAAGGCATTCGGATAAGCAAGCACATATTGTTGTGTTGCAACAATTTTTTGAGACCACACAACTTGCAACATTACAAATGAGACAAACAATGCAAGTAGAGCATACAACGTGGACAACTAAGGTACAACAAATGAAACCTATCATATCAAGAGAAAGACATGTAATGAAGATAGTGACAAGTACCTTAGAGTTCCCCGCGACAGAATTGAAAGAGAAAACCAAGGAACTAAGTCATATTTACTTAGTGTTATCTTAGTTACCTATAGAATCTTTTTATGGCTTACAATCAAGCATGTCTGAGGAAATTCAAGTGCACATAGTGTCAACCTCATTGGAGCTCACAAAGATAGTTACAGATAAAGACATGTTGCAAGAAGAATACGACCAAATCAGGTAAGAGAAGGATGAGGAAACACAAAAGACAGAGAGAGAGTCAAACACATGATGGAGGGGGTCTATCAAATTATTATAGAAGTGTTAAGGGAGGAATGCACCCCATTGGAGGAAAAAGTGACAAAGTTGAGTGAATCCATTCAAAGCTTCTGAACAAATATCACCAACTTAGAGGCACAATAGATACCAAGAACTCCCCTGGAGGAAAGGGAGAAACGCAAAAAGATGGCTACCAAAAGCATAGAGAACGTCAAGATTATGGAAGTAGAATTTTCTAAGTTGAATGCACAAAGCATTGGTGTTTGGACACAACTGACTGAAGATGTGGAGCTACAAGAGATTGGTCAGAAGATACATGTTGTGTAGGATAAGGCATAGAATTTCAAAGAAGTAATGAGTGCATTACCACCATCCGAGGTGGTAACAACAATGGTTGAAAACATGAACCTATATTTAGAAATAAATAAGCTAAGGGAAAAGTAGTAGGATCACATGCAAAATATTGAGGTATTAGAAGAAGAATCCTATAACGTGACCATAGAGTTAGTAGACATGCAAGGAAAGGTCAAGAAGGTAGAACATCAAACCACTAAAAAATTGAAGACTCACTTAATTGCAAAAATGGCAAAGGAAATTGTACAACATGAAGCAAAAGTCAGGGAAAAAGTTGCAATGACCAATGAAATACTACAAAAAAATTTGATGACATGGAAGTAGACCTAAAGTGGCTCAAGATGAGAAACATGTTAGTGTTGGGGGCCTGTTGGAGTAGGCTATTTTGGATAAGTCTTGGGAATTACTATTAGAGCAAGCTAGTTTGGATAAGTCTTGGGAATCATGCAGGAATGGATTACACAACATTTTGGCTAAGGAGCAGTGCATGTGCAAAGAAGTTGGAGCATGTTCGAAAGTCAACAAGTAGAAGGTGGAAAGTAGTTAGGATTTTCGGGAAATTTTTTCCATATTGTAACAAGATTAGCCCTATTGTAAATATATAAATTGTAATAGGTTTTTGGGTAGAAAAATAAAAAGTATGCAAGAGTGAAGAATTGACTAAGTTTTGGGGTGTTTTGAGTGATGATTGAAGTTTTCAGAAGTTAGGCTCGCACTGCAGCAAAACGACTAAGGCAGGTTTGGGGAATGTTAACTAATACATTTTTTTGTAGGTGCAGTGTGCAATTGTAAGGAGATTACAATGAATAAAATAAGAGGCTAGTCGTTTTGGACATAGCCCATTTTGGGGTGAACCACATTAAAACCTTGTGTCTTGACGTATTGTTTTTGTGTGTTTTGTTTCTGATGCATATGAGGTTTACTATTGTTTCACAATGATGATGAATTTTTAGGATTCTAAATATGTTACTGATGTATTTTGTTATGATCCTGCGCACTTAAGTTAATGATGAATGAATAAATGTTAAGTGGACTAATGTCTCTCATGGGGAATGTTGAATCATAATTAAAGGTTAAGTAAAAAAAACTATGCAAATAGTAGATGAATGGATAATGCACAATATGGTTATGTTGAATGTGTCACTTCCCCCCATTGTAGAAACTTGGTTCTTGCAGCCCCTCTAGATGCCTTAAGTGAGACTTCACTTACTTGCAGGTGATGCCGAAATGGCCGATGTCTAAGGGTTTTGTTGGTTTATTAATGATTAACCCCAGGTCTTCCCACTGCGCTCCAACATATCCCTTCAGAGAATGTTCTTTGGTACCATGATGAAATCCTCTTATTCTACAATCTAGGCATCTTGTTATCTAGTGATTTTCTTACTACAAATCAAAGTAGAAGCTCACAAAACAAAACTACATTGTTGGAGTATTCAACTCAGAAAAATATAGTAGAAGAAAAACTAGAAACCAAATCATGCACACATAAACACCAATATTTTTGGGTAGATACCCATGGGAAAAACCTGGAAGGAAAACTAGTGCTAAGAATGTTTTTATTATGCTAAAATTAGGGCTCCCATAACAAGGATAATGAACCACTAAGATAAATACAACTATAGACAAACCTGACAAAGTATGATCTGTTGTATGACCCATATCTACATGTTTTTTAAGGTATACACACATTTCCTTATGCACACCCTTGTGTTACACATCAAAATTACTCACTTTAATGATGACCTATTGTCGTCATTACAAGTGTCACAAGTGTCACATTTTAACCACAAGTGTCACAAGTGTTGCAGACATCATACAACCATCTTGCCTATGTTGTGTATTGAACGACATCGGAAGGAACACTTGAAGACAACCTCAAAGACTGGTTAAAGAAGGAGAAATCATTTGACAAAGAGTACAAAGCCTTTTCCTTGAGAAAGACCACTTAAAAATGAATTTTGAAGGGCAACGCTCCCCTACCCACTAGCAGGGAGTGCTAGCACTCCCTGACCTTCCTTGGGGGAGAGTTGTAGCACTCTGTGCACCCTTCTAGGGGAGCGCTGGGATTTTTTGAGTAAATTTTGGGCAACACTCCCCTACCCACTAGAAGGGAGCACTAGCGCTCCTTTCTCTTATTTGGTGGAGCATTGTAGTTCTCTATGCACCATTCTGGGGGAGTTTTATGCTGTTGAGAAAATCAGGGGAAGATCCCCCTTATCTCTGAAATCAGTTGGATTCAAATCTGAGGTCAAGGCTGGATCTTAGGGAGGATCCACAACTGATGGAGAAAGATCCTCAACCTATCCTAAGAATATCTAAGGTGGTTAGGCCTCTCCAAGATTACATAAGGAGGCCTCCTTATGGTGAAGGGATAGATGGAGAAATTGAGAAATACCTAACTTATGATCTCATAAGGAAGGAGAGACATTGAAGGCATCAAACTTATGATCTCATAAGGAAGATAACCAGTGAAGAATAGTCATTTTGTTTGTAGATTATTTGAGCAAAGGGTTGGACAAGGAGAGTTGTAAGAGGTTGTTGCAGCTTCATCAAAGGTCTGTAAGTATCTCTATTGAGTTCTCATTAATACATGTGCTTGGTTTGTTTCCTTCAAGATTCTGTTTACCTACATGAACTTGTCTTTAATGGATAGATCTAGTTTAGAACTAATTGTAGTAGAATAGGAAGCATGCTTTGTCTTTGATTGGATTGTAGGACTTGTTGAAGAGATTGAGGATCAGAGCTCAACTTGGATTGGGCGAGGACAAACATTGTAAAAAAGGTACATCTTCTTCCTCTTCTCTATAGATTAGCTTAGCTAGGTTTAAATGGATGTTAGTGACCAAAGTTAGCACCTTTCTGTCTTGATCTAAGATATTTAGGGTTCAAGAGGGAATCCACATGTCCGCGGGGGGATTTTCCTGTAACACCTTGTATACATGTTGTCTCCACTATGACCTGCGTACATGCAGATAAATACTATACAAAAACATCTATATGTCTCAAGAATTCTTGTGGCTTCTCTTTGTTGAAACCCAATTGCATCTATCTATGTTCTCTCTTCTCCTTGACTTGATCTCTAGATGGAATTCCTTCTCCACATATCCAAGATCTCCATGAATCATAGTCCTTTGTGATCCAACCCTCGAGTTTCATCAAGTGTCTTCCTCCTTTACCCTAGCCTTACTTTTATAATCTTGAGTTATTAATCTAATCCTAATATCCAAAGAGATTGAGAATTGAGATTACTTCTCACCTCACTTGAGATCAATGGATAAAATTCAATGCTAATTAATTTTATCATTTCATTAAATAACTCAATTAATTAATAAAAACACTTTACTTTAATAATTTCTTTAATTAAAGTAAATTCAAGGATAAAACTCTTTGGATGATTTCCACACATATAGACTCACAGGCCTATGTGGAAACACATGTTCGATGCTACCATGCATCAACACATGCCAATACGACCTATGCACTCAAAATTCGAGACTTCGACATCAATTTCTTAATGAATTTCTCTGTAGAAATTGGGGCCTTTGCTCAATTGCACCCAATTTTACCCCAAATTCTTTGCAAATTCCAAAATTCGACCAATTACAGGTCTAAAAATGCTCAATCAGAGGTTGAAATCAGAAATTTTAATCCTCTGAACTCAAATTTCAAAAATTTATAGGGAAATTCCCCAACTTTTTCCTAGAACTTCTGACAAAGAATTTACAGGCATCCTATGAACTTTAAATTTGCAAAATTCTGCATTAGTGCATTGTCTCTAGCCCATGCGGGCTTGGTGTTGGACCTATGTCTCTCATACCAATATTTATTTTTTCCCCGGCTTAACCGAGGAACATTACCATGTAGAATACACATAAAAATTGAATTTTTTCTGCTAACTAAATTACTATAACTTATCAATTACGAATTATACACATATTTAATTGTTCTATGATACCATTTAACTATATGCAACTGCAACATGATGAAATGAACATGATTGCAACTAAAAACTCATTCACAATAGAAAATAAACCATTCATATACATAGACTTAATCACAACAATTGAACTCATGAAATAACTCAGGAAAATAGGTAAACACTTATATTTTTAAAATACATGTGCAACTAGTTCCTTGGGACAGAGGTTCCACCTAACCATAGACTTGTTGTTCCATATATGAATAGAAATTAACCCCCAAGATGAGGCTAGGAATCCATAAGAAAAGGGTGTCTCTCATTGTCCCCTCACAACACAGATATCCCACAACCCATTGGTATTCTCTTATAGTTATCCTGATTTCCACCAACTCTCTTCCTCTTGACCTATCTAATGTGAAGAATATGACTCTTCACTACTCTCAATCCATCGAGCATCCCATTCATTTATCAGGGTCTCTCTGGCACAGGGAACTAGGAATGTCACCACTGGGATATCAAGGGAACTCATGGCTAGGAAAACTACTAGTAAAACAACATAAATATCCTGTTGTTACAATGAAACTCACCTAAGAGTTCACTCTTTAGGCCTGACAACCTCGTTCTTTAGTATTTGGCTCCAAAATGATCCAAAAATTCTCTAGCATTCTCAATAATTTTCCGAACCTTCTTGCTCCGACCCCTGTGCTCTTCCTTCCTACTCTCTGCTTGTTTTTCATGCCAAAAAACATCATGTAAAAATTATATGTTCTGCTCATACGAATTTCCTCTATTTTCCCAAGACAGTTGACGACTCACTCTGCCCAATGTTAATTGTACTTCAACCCTGTGCTACTCAATAACTAAGGGGTGTGACTTTCTACACCTACCCTCTTACAAGTATTCAATGATTGGGATCTCATACACTCAACCATAAAATAGAAGTTTGTCCCAAATGATGATAAAATTCAGAAATATGAGTTTTGGATTAATACCCATAAATAATTCCCCCCTTGGACTCGTTTCAGACACTCCTCTCTCTTGTGGAAAACTCATCCTGCATCTCTTTCCATATTCCCCAACAACTAGCATCACATTTTATT
>JZKD02S2128626.1:398319-409547 GCA_000966675.3 Picea glauca
GTTGGTAGACATCCTTTGAACAAGAGCATGAGATATATGGAAGACTTTGGCAACATAGACTCAATGATTAAGATTTGAGATCCAAGAGGCATCAATCAAACTCTCCATAGGGACTAGAAGAGTAACCAGTAGGGGGAGTAAACTCTATGTAACAAAACAAGCTCAGCTTCCTAAGGTCATGCTAAACCCAAAATTTTGATGAAAAGTGGACTCAAAATTTTTGTTTTATGTTCAAAGGCGACATGACTGCTGCCAATATAAGATAATATTATTTTCCCTCCCATATTCTTTTGGTTTTTCATAGTCAAATGAATTCTATGATACAGAGGAGGAAACAAGTGTCGCAAGTAAGCAACTAGTTCCATCAGTGGAACATACCTATGCTCAATGCAAGGAGGTGCATGTCAGAGATGGACACTCAGGGGAATGTTTCCTCTTGGGTATAGGGTGTCAAGCTACAAAGGTTATAAACAAGGATATGCTTGGTTGATGATGCAAACTGCTAAGGTGAAAGGCTTATAACGCAAAAACAAGAACTGACAATAGGATCAATACTACAAGAAAGAGAATGAGATGCAATTACAACTTAACGCCAAAAAATTTCCTTTTTCGTAATCTCAGTCTACTTGGTTTGAAAAAAAAGAATAAAATTGCACCAAATAGACATCCTTTCCAATCCAATTTACGAGTGTGAAAGAGACAAGTTCACTCGACAATCTTTTTTGCTTTTTGAGAGAGTCATAAAAGAGATTAAATGTGACTCGTTGGGATTCCTTTAGGTATAGGTCAACTTCTTTATGAGTAAGAAATAAGGTTCAAACATAAAGTCATGTATTATCTATAAGGGACTCCCGGTCCTACGGATAATGTTTTTTGCATGGGCACCGAATGAAGGAGGGGATCTAACTATGGTACCCATGTTTGGTAAGTCTCTACCATTCGATAACGACACTTCTAGTTGGAGATAGAAGGTTTTGTGTTGCTATTAAATGAGTTTGTACCTAAGGCATATGAGTTGTAGCCATAGGATGATGCAAGTGTGCACGATGGATTGGATACCTATCCTATATGCCGGGTGACAAAAATACATGTCCAAAGTTATGAACGAGTGACATGGAGCTGAAAAAATGCAAGAATCTCTAAATAAAACCACCAAAACCAACTCCATCCATTTTCGTATTATTCCATTCGGCCAAAATATTGTACGAAACTATGTAAAGTGGGTAAAGTTTTTCTATAAATAGTAAAAAGAAAACAATTTTACTATACCATTTGTATTTTTTACCCAAATAGTGCATTTTGGACCAAATTGCCCTCGAATTTCAACTGCTGATTGCGGGAGATACAAGCGATGGAATCAACAACCATCTAGACCAGGTAATCCATCTTGATCCTCTCTTTATTTATAGTGGATTAAAATTTGAAATTAGGTTTCCTTTTTTGAGTATTTTAGGGCGTAAATTAGAAACTAAGGTATAC
Source organism: Picea glauca (assembly GCA_000966675.3). Classification (NCBI taxonomy): domain Eukaryota; kingdom Viridiplantae; phylum Streptophyta; class Pinopsida; order Pinales; family Pinaceae; genus Picea; species Picea glauca. The sequence goes on from JZKD02S2128626.1 coordinate 399,799, forward strand.
ACGGGCTATAGATCATTGGGTCATGTATACACAGCCCTATACACGACTGATTTTTCTTCAAGTGGGTTCCAGTCTTGGGCCCTAGAGTTGATATTGTTCCGCATGGACATCGTGATCCAACCATGGTATAGTGGACCAAGGTGATGAGGCAACAGAGGGGTGGTAGAGTGCCAACACCCTACAACGATGAGTTTTTCTTCTGGTGGAGTCGGAAGGTGATGGATCTAGAGGACTAACCTTACGAAGGGATTGACTTTAGAGGAGATCCATACATGATTTTACCACCAGGTTCCACCTATGGAGACATAGGTATGCCAAATTTTTTTGAATATTTCATTTTTTTTGTATTTTTTCATAAGAAAACAAAAATATTTTCGGATGATGTCAAGTAATAACTAAACATGTGTGTGATGCATACATGGGTCCACGATATATAGATGTACTTCCACGACACTAACGGAGGCATCGAGGGGATGAGGCACGAGAGGGGACACTGATAGAGTGCTTCAAAACGTGCAGGGAAACCTATCTCGTTTGATGCAGAGGATTCCCATGGTTTAGGTGGAGCATCTGTCAGAGGCGATGCAACGAAAGGTGGTAGGTGTTCCCTATGATTAGGTACAACTCTTTCAGTATCTCACAAATGCCATAGTATTCTATCATGACACTCATCTGGTGCCATAGGCATAGATGTCATGATTATTGTATGATCGGTTGTATATGTATATTGAGGGTGTGAGCTCCAATTTCGTACTATAACATCATATTTTTTGGAGAGATGAAATATATCTATATAAACATTGATCTTTGGCTTTACTTATGTTACAATGTGTTAATTGATGAAATTGTTTTCTTTGCTTTAGTTACGTTAAAAATGCCAATCTAAAACAAAATTAGCATATGCATCAGATACATAATTAGAAATTCTAGGTATGTGATGATAAGTAATAAAATCAAACTGTCGTTCCAAAAGTCGTACCCGTAAGAATCGTCGGAGTAGAGTAGGGTCATGCACACGGTAAATGTTGTTCAAATGACATACTTCTAACTGGTAGTCCAGTAAAACTTATAAAGAGAGAATACCATGTGAAATGCCATCGCGCAAAAGTTCTATAATGGTGCTATATTCGGCCATATTATTCGTGGATGGCCCTAGGAAAACGCCACCTGAAGACACCAGTAGACCCTCAGGTGAGTAAACAACCCAAGAAGTGGAAGCCAAGTTCCATGTATGATTATTGGCCTCATTTGTGAATCCTAAGTAGAACGAAGACTTCGTTGACATCTGCCAACCAAGGGAAAACTTGATAAGAAAGTTGAAGATAAAAACAAAGGGAAAATATATATACACTAAAATACATTAGTATACAAAGAGTTACACCCAAGATAGGGGCTCAAGCGTAATATATTTTCAAATAGATCCCATTCCTGGGCTCATCCAACATGTTCCCTTCATAATATTCTAATTCATAGGCTCCTTTTTCAGAGACACATCGCACGATGTAGGGATTGTTCCACATGGGTTTGAACTTGCGTGCCCCCAATGGTTCTTTGTATTGATCATATAGAAGGACCAAGTCACCCTCAATGTACTGTTGAGGATAGACAGACTTATCGTATTGGACCTTGACACATATTTTATTTACTTCGATAGTCGTGGAGGCATCTCGACGCTTCTCATCTAGACTCTCTAGGTGTACGAGGCATTGTTTGAGATCATAAGTGTCAGGTAGGAGCCAACTTCCAGTATAAGAGAATGGATTTCACATTCAATAGGTAAGGTCGACTCCACACTGTTCACTAAATGGAAAGGAGAAAAAACAGTGGAAATCTTAATCGAGGTTCAATATGCCCAAAGTGTTAGATAAAGCATGATATGCCAATCAGATTTTCTTTGGCTCACAATTTTCTGCAAAATGTTCTTGAGAGACTTGTTTACAACCTCTACTTATGCATTTTCCTAGGGGTAGTAAGGGGAAGAATGAACATGCCTAAACCCCAGTTTTGATGCTAGTTCTTTCATCATGTCATTCTGAAAGTGATTTCCATGATCAGTGACAATCTCACTCGGGATTCCGAACCTGGCTATAATTTGATTGAGTACCAATAATGAAACAATATTATCATCGGATTTAACTATAGGCATTGCCTCATCCCACTTAGTAAAATAGTCTACGACCACGATAATGTGTTGATGCCCCCCAGCCGAAGTTGGGTTTCAATTCACAAAATCCACCCCCTACTTGGTGAAGGGATCAACGATAATGACTAGATGGAGAGGGGATGGACGAAAGCACATTTTATGAGTGAACACCTGGGAGGGATGAAACTTCTTAACCGCTTCGATGTAATCTTTAAAAATAGATGACCAAAAATAACCAGCTCGCAGAATTTTCTGGGTTGTCGCAAGCCCGGATAGATGACCACCACAAGCCCCATTATGACAGTCATTCAGAAYAGAATAAATGTCTTCGTGAGTTAAACAATGATGCARGATATTTTCTAATCCTCAGAGATAGAGAGTGTCATTGATGATAAGGTAGTTCTTAGCTTGGTATYGTATACGTCATCGACCATCTCACAAGAGATGCTGAGGGAACTTCAAAGTTTGAATATAGACAACAATATCACCATACCAGGGGTTTGACGACGAGACAAGGAAAATGTGTTCATCCGCAAATGAATCAACATGAATAACATCCTCATATAACYGAGGGAAGTCAAATATTAACTTTGCAAACACTAGTGATTTTTGGGACTTCGCAGAAGCGAAATCGAGATTGAATTCTTGTAGAATGAAAATCCATTTATTGTACTTCCCCCTATGATATGCCTAGTAAGTACGTATTGAAATGGATTGACATCAACAACCAAAATAGTTTTTCAAAGCAATATATAATGTCGTAATCGTTGGACTGCGTGAACGACAACTAAAGCTATCTTTTCAACATGAGAATACTTGAGTTCAGGGCCGACTAATTTTCGACTAAGATAGTAAATGACATTCTCATGGAGCTCATCATCCTCCTAAAACAACACCATACCAATCGTCTCTTCAGACGCGGTGACATAAATCAAGTAATATTTACCATAGTCTGGAGACTTCAACAGAGGCGTTGATACCAAGGCTTTCTTCAAAGAAAAGAAGGATTCATGGGCTTTCTCATCCCAGGTAAAAGGAGTGTCCTTCTTCAAGAAACACATAAAACCCTTAGTGATATTGGCATAGTTCACTATAAACCATCGTAAAAAGTTAGATTTCCCCTGTAAACATTGAATTTGACGAATAGTGTGTGGGGGAGGCAATTGATGTATTTCCTCAACCTTTAATGGATCTACCATGATCCCATTCTCAGAGACTAAAACCCCTAAAAGTCGACCTAAACTAACGCAAAATATGCATTTATGAGGGTTCAAACAGATGCGATAATAGCGACATATTTAAAAAACTAGTTGAATGTGTTTAGGGTGATCCACTCTCTTACGAGAGTGAGTAGCAATATTGTCAATATAGGCTTTGACTATATGCTTGAGATCATGAAATGAAAAGGTCATATCTTGTTGGAAGGTTGCTCTGATGTTTTTAAGGATGAAAGGCATCTTCCGGTATGAGAATGTACCCCAAAGGAAAATAAATGTCGTCTTATGTTGGTCCTCGGGTTTAATCTGAATTTGGTTATACCTTGAAAATCCGTCCATAAAATAAAAAAAAATTCTTCCCACACACTCTTCGAGAATATGATCGATGAAGGGTGTCGAGAAGTTATCTTTGGGACAAGATTTATTTAGGTCACAAAAATCCATGCATACGTGGATGGTTCCTTTATTTTTATTCACAGGAACGAGATTATACACCCATTCAATCAAGGAAACTGGGTAGATAAAGCCAACACTAAGAAGTTTTTCTTCCTTTTCCTTAATAGCAGGGGCCTTCCTAGGATTGACAGCTCTAAGTCGTTGTCGAACAATCTTAGCATATAGGTAGGTTTTAATCTCATGTTTGACAATTCAAGGGTCGATTCCTGGCATCTCTTCATATGACCAAGTGAATACGTCACATAATACTTTGAAGAGCTCGATGTAGATCGAAATTTCTTCCGACGAACAATCTGCACTGATGTATACATTTTCAATATTTCCAGGAATATGAGAGATATCGATTGTGACTATAGGGGAGATACTCACCATGTTTCCTTCGACATAAATTCCATGCGTATCAAGTGGAATTGTGACGTGACCGACAATATCGCTCAAAGTGGATCTAAAATCATCTTGTTCGATTTTGGAAAGCTCCGGGAGAAAATAAGAGCGATGATGCATATCATCCCATGGACTATCAGAACCATTCATGGCCTCTATGATTTCTTCATCTAAAGGTAAATTATCATCAAGGTAGTCATGTGAACAAGATGATGAAGTGGCCCACATGAGCTCTAGAATAGGATCATCCTTGTCCGTCTGCGAGGTAACAAGATGTGGATTAGCAGAAGAGTCAAGAACATATTGGGACACGATCTCTTCTACTTATAGTGGAATATCCATTCCAGTATGTGACTGACCTTCACAATATGCAGTCGAGGAAGGTAGGTTCCAAAGATAATTAAAATATGAAGTGTGGAAAGGAACAAACCTCTCTGATGAAGAAGACCTATTGGACATGGTSTATATATGATGAAYTGGTTGCATGAAGTCMAAGGTACCCATAAGGGATGAAKACATTYCGACACCAATATTMTYAGTTGTCAGTTGAGAATTKTCGATCACGGGGATCGATGGTCCATTCGATGCATTGGGKMTMGTGTACRCAAAGGAAAATTGGATGATCGTCATRATCTTYCCATCRTGAGGAAAGMAAAGAGGGTGGAAGACGGACRATACGATTGCAGTCATAGMATAAGTCCAATTGCRTCCTAGTAACAAGTTATAGTYRAGGGGAGCATCAACCACCTCGACATCCACCTCCACTRTCTTCCCACCTAATTGGACTGAAAAGGAAAGAATAATATCATGAGGGTGGAAGGAACAACTGTCAAAATCATTCAACATGGTCGGAGACTACGAAAAGGTCGAAGAGCCGAGGGCTTTCCAGCAGACGAGGGACATCACACATGTTGCAACGCCGTCATCAACAACAATCTGTTTGATTTTATACTTTGAGTAATCCATGTGGAATTGGAATGCCACATGGTAAGGCAAGTGAGGCTTCACATCTATGATGTCAAACTTTATAACTTTAGAGCCACAAGGATCTAGAGATCCTAACATAGATAACAAGGCATTCCTATGTGAAGTACACATCTGGAGTACCTCCAAAGCTGACATCGCACAAAGAGTCAAGAACATATTGAGACATGATCTCTTCTACTGATAGTGGAATAGCCATTCCAGTATGTGACTGAACTTCACAATATGMAGTCGAGGAAGGTAGGTTCCAAAGATAATTAAAATATGAAGTGTGGAAAGGAACAAACCTCTCTGATGAAGAAGACCTATTGGACATGGTGTATATATGATGAACTGGTTGCATGAAGTCAAAGGTACCCATAAGGGATGAATACATTCCGACACCAATATTATCAGTTGTCAGTTGAGAATTGTCGATCACGGGGATCGATGGTCCATTCGATGCATTGGGGCTAGTGTACGCAAAGGAAAATTGGATGATCGTCATAATCTTCCCATCGTGAGGAAAGCAAAGAGGGTGGAAGACGGACGATACGATTGCAGTCATAGCATAAGTCCAATTGCATCCTAGTAACAAGTTATAGTCGAGGGGAGCATCAACCACCTCGACATCCACCTCCACTGTCTTCCCACCTAATTGGACTGAAAAGGAAAGAATAATATCATGAGGGTGGAAGGAACAACTGTCAAAATCATTCAACATGGTCGGAGACTACGAAAAGGTCGAAGAGTCGAGGGCTTTCCAGCAAACGAGGGACATCACACATGTTGCAACGCCATCATCAACAACAATCTGTTTGATTTTATACTTTGAGTAATCCATGTGGAATTGGAATGCCACATGGTAAGGCAAGCGAGGCTTCACATCTATGATGTCAAACTTTATAACTTTAGAGCCACAAGGATCTAGAGATCCTAACATAGATAACAAGGCATTCCTATGTGAAGTACACGTCTGGAGTACCTCCAAAGCTGGAATCGCACAAAGGGTTTGACCTAGATCCTCAATAATAGAGTAGTTCTGGGAGGCTCCAACATTAGGTATATGGGTAGAGAGCTTGAGTACTCCTTTCGGAATACAAGGCGGGGGCTCTAGTTTTTCGATCTGTAAGGGAATCTCCGGAGGAGGAGGAGACTCTAGACCAGGTACAGTCTATGGAAAACTATAATCGCAAGACTAAGTGGCTACATTAACCTCAGATTTAACCATATTGATGCATAAACAATCACTATCTTGTGTCGGTGGGTTTTGACTCCCACTCGCTGCATTTTCGACATTCGAGGAGATCGAGGCCATTTGTTGATTATGTGGAAAAGGATTAGTCAACACATCGGGTGGTAGAGATAAAAGCCTCACAACTTCCACAAGTTTTGGGCATAAGTTTGCATAAGTTTAGGGCATAATTTTGCAATAATATATTGATTTAGTTTAATTTGTATTCTCTTTATATTTAAGATGTAATATATTTTTTTTAATTAAAATTTTAGAAAACTCACTTTATTGAAATTTTACTGAATTTTTTAAAACATGTCATAGTATATAATAAGTAAGGACGCTCTACACTAATATAGTGAGATTAATTTGTATTCATTTAATATGTAATATAATTTTTTTAATTAAATTATTAAAAAACTCATTTTATTGTAATTTTACTACACTTTTTAAATATTTGTCATAGTATATAATAAGTAATTTATTGTATAGAAATTAGTTGTTAAACCTTTATAAAAAAATAAAATTTAAGGAACTTAAGTGACATATATTTTCATAACTCTAGGTAGTAGGAAGATATCTCTAAATCATTTTTTCCCACTTTTCCTTAGTGGGAACAATAATCCACCCAAACAACCAAAGTGTAGCTATCTTCCTAGATCCAATAAATCATTTTTATTTCCTAGTCCTCCATGCTTAGGCTTTAAAAACAATGTCACACAATCGGTCTTTGGAATGGAAGTCACAAAATATTTTCTTCACAAAGTTATTCCACACTCTCTATAATTTCCACAAAATATCTAGAAACAATAGGACTCTTAAACCCCCTATATATGTCTTTCTTTCCCATATTTATCACTTCCCCATGCACATTCCCCTAAGCCTCCTCAATTACTCTTATAAATACCTTCTAGCGAACCATAATAAAAAAAAGTAGTAGCCCTTATATTAATCATTGATCCATTTTACATTTATTGAATGTTAACTACCTAGTGGGCCTTATTTAATGAGATAAAATTACATTTTTGAGTACACATACAAACTATTTAGTGGGTATTCTTTAACGAGGCCACATTACATTATTGAGGACAGACTCTAACTAACTAGTGGGCGTTATTCAATGAGGGTATCCATAATACATTAAGTAACCCTCTAACCACATTAACTAGAGGAGTTAGGGTGAAACCATAAAATGACCCCNATATGAAGTGTGGAAAGGAACAAACCTCTCTGATGAAGAAGACCTATTGGACATGGTGTATATATGATGAACTGGTTGCATGAAGTCAAAGGTACCCATAAGGGATGAATACATTTCGACACCAATATTATTAGTTGTCAGTTGAGAATTGTCGATCACGGGGATCGATGGTCCATTCGATGCATTGGGTCTAGTGTACACAAAGGAAAATTGGATGATCGTCATAATCTTCCCATCGTGAGGAAAGAAAAGAGGGTGGAAGACGGACGATACGATTGCAGTCATAGCATAAGTCCAATTGCGTCCTAGTAACAAGTTATAGTCAAGGGGAGCATCAACCACCTCGACATCCACCTCCACTATCTTCCCACCTAATTGGACTGAAAAGGAAAGAATAATATCATGAGGGTGGAAGGAACAACTGTCAAAATCATTCAACATGGTCAGAGACTACGAAAAGGTCGAAGAGCCGAGGGCTTTCCAGTAGACGAGGGACATCACACATGTTGCAATGCCATCATCAACAACAATTTGTTTGATTTTATACTTTGAGTAATCCATGTGAAATTGGAATGCCACATGGTAAGGCAAGCTAGGCTTCACATCTATGATGTCAAACTTTATAACTTTAGAGCCACAAGGATCTAGAGATCCTAGCATAGATAACAAGGCATTCCTATGTGAAGTACACGTCTGGAGTACCTCCAAAGCTGGCATCGCACAAAGGGTTTGACCTAGATCCTCAATAATAGAGTAGTTCTGGGAGGCTCCAACATTAGGTATATGGGTAGAGAGCTTGAGTACTCCTTTCGGAATACAAGGTGGGGGCTCTAGTTTTTCGATCTGTAAGGGAATCTCCGGAGGAGGAGGAGACTCTAGACCAGGTACAGTCTATGGAAAACTATAATCGCAAGACTAAGTGGCTACATTAACCTCAGATTTAACCATATTGATGCATAAACAATCACTATCTTGTGTCGGTGGGTTTTGACTCCCACTCGCTGCATTTTCGACATTCGAGGAGATCGAGGCCATTTGTTGATTATGTGGAAAAGGATTAGTCAACACATCGGGTGGTAGAGATAAAAGCCTCACAACTTCCACAAGTTTTGGGCATAAGTTTGCATAAGTTTAGGGCATAATTTTGCAATAATATATTGATTTAGTTTAATTTGTATTCTCTTTATATTTAAGATGTAATATATTTTTTTTAATTAAAATTTTAGAAAACTCACTTTATTGAAATTTTACTGAATTTTTTAAAACATGTCATAGTATATAATAAGTAAGGACGCTCTACACTAATATAGTGAGATTAATTTGTATTCATTTAATATGTAATATAATTTTTTTAATTAAATTATTAAAAAACTCATTTTATTGTAATTTTACTACACTTTTTAAATATTTGTCATAGTATATAATAAGTAATTTATTGTATAGAAATTAGTTGTTAAACCTTTATAAAAAAATAAAATTTAAGGAACTTAAGTGACATATATTTTCATAACTCTAGGTAGTAGGAAGATATCTCTAAATCATTTTTTCCCACTTTTCCTTAGTGGGAACAATAATCCACCCAAACAACCAAAGTGTAGCTATCTTCCTAGATCCAATAAATCATTTTTATTTCCTAGTCCTCCATGCTTAGGCTTTAAAAACAATGTCACACAATCGGTCTTTGGAATGGAAGTCACAAAATATTTTCTTCACAAAGTTATTCCACACTCTCTATAATTTCCACAAAATATCTAGAAACAATAGGACTCTTAAACCCCCTATATATGTCTTTCTTTCCCATATTTATCACTTCCCCATGCACATTCCCCTAAGCCTCCTCAATTACTCTTATAAATACCTTCTAGCGAACCATAATAAAAAAAAGTAGTAGCCCTTATATTAATCATTGATCCATTTTACATTTATTGAATGTTAACTACCTAGTGGGCCTTATTTAATGAGATAAAATTACATTTTTGAGTACACATACAAACTATTTAGTGGGTATTCTTTAACGAGGCCACATTACATTATTGAGGACAGACTCTAACTAACTAGTGGGCGTTATTCAATGAGGGTATCCATAATACATTAAGTAACCCTCTAACCACATTAACTAGAGGAGTTAGGGTGAAACCATAAAATGACCCC
>JZKD02S2128626.1:453688-472612 GCA_000966675.3 Picea glauca
TTCACGCTATGGACAACACCCTCTCGAACTTATTTTGTCTATTCCTGTGAGTGTCAAATGCATACCACACTGCACCTCTGCGAGGCTGGCCTCTTTCCCTTGGCATGTGGATAATTATGTTTATAACTAGAATGTTAACTTGGTGGCTAGCTCTGCACCATATTTGCAAAAGTTCATAGTTCAGCTGATCAACCTCAAAATGCATTGTGTCCCATTCAGAGGCGCTGATAAACATGAAGGTGAATGTGACAGGATTGGCCATTAAGGATATTCCTTTAGTGCCTTGAGCGTCTGTCCTCTTCACGCACGTGAGAGGCCTCGTTCCATGGCCTTGGCTGCTCGGGCTTGCTCCCATATTAATGGTGAGGAGATGGGAGCCAGTGGCCCGTATTTAAGGCTCTGCCTAGCTCTTCACTGCATGGCCAATCTTCTTGACGTGTCACCCCATCTGGGGATAGTAAATCCTTGTTGGCAAGAGCATGACATCGGTCTGATATATATGATCCTTCTGAGATGTGTGCCTCCCAGTGGATGCGTTCCCTCTCCATTTCTACCCCTTCATTTTCGAGGAAATCCACTACCCTGTTTGCTTATCTTTTCACATGAGAGGGTATGATGTTGAGGTTGGTTCTGAGGAGGGCCCTGAATCCCTCTAGTAGCCATGAGAGTCTCCAACTGGGTGAAATTTTCATTGGGATTTCCCCATGGAGAATCTTGGTGATTAGTTGAATGACAGTTTGTGAGTCCCCTTCCAGGATAAGCTTATGGCAGTGTTTATCAATTGCTTCTTTGAGACCTTGTAAGATTCTTGTGAGCTCTGCTGCATTGTTTGCAGTTTCCCCCAAGTATCCTGCTACAAGGCAGAGGATCTCACCATTAGAGTTTTTGAGTGAAGATCCATATCCCGCAGGTCCCAGGTTCCCTTTGGAAGCCCCATCGAAGTTGATCTTTATGAATCTTGTTGGAGGAGGGGACCAGGTGGTTGGGCTACTATGCTTTCATTTGGGTGCATTTACCACAATTTGATTAGTCAGGTTAGGCTGCCAGCTCTGAAGTATGAATTGCTCCCCCAGAGTGCATTTTAGGTCCTCTGGTTTCCATGGTTTGCTTCTAATAGTTTCTTTGATGAGCGTGACAATTTTCTCCCAAGTTAGGGCTGGTGTGGAGGCCTTGGAGTGAAATATTCTTTTGTTTCTTTCCTTCCAAATTTGCCAGAGAGTGAATCCTAGGATGAGTTTCCAAATGTATGAAAAAAGAGGATTTTTGTAGGAGAGTGAGTCCCAATTTTCTAGTGTGTCGTTGATGTTGCTCCTGTCTCAGTTGGATATGTGCATTACTTGAGCTCCTTGATCCCAAATCCACTGACTGAAGAGACAATTGTTGAATAGATGCTCCCTCGTTTCCTCTTGTTGTTGGCATAAGGCGCATATTGAGGGTCCTATGAAGCCTCTTTTCCTGAGGTTCTCCCAAGATAGGAAACAGTTGTGCACTATAATCCATAGAAAGGTGGACACATTGGGCTAGAGTGAGGGGCTCTAGACCTTGTTCCAAATTTTCTCCCTATCATGATTCAGGTGGTTTCCCTATAGATAACAGGCCTCTTTGAATGAGAAGTTACCAGTGGTGGAGTGCCCCCATCTAAGTATGTCCAGGCCTTCTCGGTTAGGGATTTTCTTGTGACTTGCATAGTGTTTCCATGCCTGTAGTTCTAAGTCCTCTGGGACCAGTAGCTCATGAGTAGATGTTTTCCATTGACACCATTGCAGTCTTTGATCTGCAGGTTTCTGAAGATATTTCACCCTTAGAATTATGGCCTGGTTTAGAGTCTGTCTGAGGGAGTTGAGTTCTTCCAGGTCACTTAAAGTTTTTTGTTGTTGCCACGAGTCCTGCCAGAACAATGCACTTTCTCTATTTTGAATCTCCCAAAAGGCATGCTTTTGCACTAGGTCTCTATTTTGCCAGGTTGTGTTCCAAATATTGGACCCCTGTATTTGATCATTGTGTCTAATGAGTTGGTCTGCTTGTGTGAGAGGAGTGTACTTATGTTTCCATATTTGCGCCCATAATGTTATTGGGGTCTTTAGCCATATCCACCACATTTTGGCGCCCATAACTTGGTTTATTTTTCACGGATCACAAAGTCCCAACCCTTCCATATTTTTGGGTGTGCAGAGCTTGTCCCATCCTACTAGCGCCCATTTCTTGTTTGGTTGGTGCCCATGCCAAAGGAAGTTGCATTGAAGGTTTCTTATTGCTCTGATGACCTGCTTAGGGGCTACAAAAGCTGTGAAAAGGTAAGTAGGTAGGGTTTGTAGCACATATTTGAGAAGGACCAGTCTGGCTACAATGTTGAGGGGCCTAAAGGTCCATTTATTCAGCCTATTGGAAATGGAAAGAAGCAGACTGTCCCAGGATATGGATCTTGCCAACGCACCAGTTAGAGGAATGCCTAGGTAATTGGATGGAAGGGAGCTCTTGGGTATGCCTAGGAGCCTGGAGATATGAATTTACATCGCTATCGGAGTGTTGAAGAAGTAGAGTTTGGATTTTTCTAGGTTGAGAGTCATGCTTGAAGCCTCTACAAAATCAGAGAGGATGGAGTTGAGATTGTTCACCTCTTCTGTGGTTGGGGTGTTCATGCGGAGGGTGTCATCAACAAATTGACTATGCGAGGGTGCCTGATGGATGTTGTGTAGGGGTAAGCCTTTGAGGGATCCTTTCAGGACCACTAACTTGATGTATCACCCCAGGCCTTCCACCATGAGCACAAACAGGAAAGGTGAAAGGGGGTCTCCCTATATTATGCCTCCGAAGGGGGAGAACGGTTGGGAAGGCACCCCATTGAAGAGAATGAAGAAGAAGGATGAAAAGGTAAGGTTTAATATCCAGTTTAACCATTGTTGATGAAAGCCAAAGGATTCTAAAATCGAGCGAAGGTACTGCCAACTGACTCTGTCAATTTTTTTTGAGAGATCTAGTTTGATGAGCATACCTGGTATTTTGGTCAACTTGAGGCAGTGGATGACCTCTTGAGCCAGTATGATGCTATCCATGATTTGTATCCCCTATACATAACCTTATTGTTCCTTAGATATGATGAAAGGAAGAATTGTCTTAAGGCGCTTTGCAATCACCTTTGTAATGATTTTGTAAATGACGTTGCATAGGGAAATTGGTCTGAATTGTTTGGGATGTGTGACCCACTCCTCTTTTGGAATCAGGGTGATAAAGGTAGCGTTGAGAGAAGAGATGACTTGGCCTGAAGTTATGGATTCCTCAAATACCTACCATACCGCTTCCTTAACTAAATCCCAGTAGTGGTGGAAGAAGTCGGTGGTGGAGCCATCTGGGCCAGGGGCCTTTCCTAATGGAATTTATTTCATTGCCTGGTCCACTTATTCTTGAGTGATCGGTCTCATCAGTGTTGCATTCTGTTCTGGAGTCACTAGAGAGGGTATGTGACTGGTTACCCGTTGGATTGTTATCGTTCTATCCTCACTGGTTTCCATTAGGAGATCTCTATAATAGTTGTCGAGCTCTGCCTCGATTTGGGTGTGTTCCCTTATTGGATTTCCCTAGGCATCCTCCAAATGAGTTATTCTATTTATGTATCGATGATGCACCATATCTCTATGGAAGAACTTTGTGTTATTTCCCCCCTCTTTGAGCCATTGGACCCTAGATTTCTACCTCCACAGTATTTCCTCTTGTTTTTTCCTCTCTTCTAGCTGCGTTTGGATCTTCTCCTCCTCTTTCATTAGATCAACAGTTCGAGTCCCTGAGATGAAATTTTTCTGTATCTCCGCTAGTTTTTTTTCTATATCCTGCATGCTTTGGAATATATTTCCAAAGGTATGTTTGTTCTAGAGCTTCAACGATTGCTTGAAGTTTTTGAGGTGCTGCTAGAATTTGTACATGCATGTACCATGATCTATTTCTGCCTAAACCCACCAGGATTTTTCAAGTTGATGAAAGTCGGGATGTGAAAGCCAAAATTTCTCGAACCGAAAGGGTTTGTACTTGGGTGTTGCCTCAGTTTCTAGGCTGAAGGCCACTGGCCAGTGGTTTGAACCTGCTTTTGGGAGAATGAGACTTTCCATATTCAATTCTACTTCTATTAATTCTTCTACTACAAGGAAGTGATCCAGACAACAAGCAACGTGTTGGTGCCCAGATCCATGGTTGGACCAGGTGAATGTGCCATTGCGATTTTCAATGTCTACTAGCTTTAATTGATCTATGAGGGTTTTGGAATTACGATTGTCTTGCTCCAGTCTTTTATTTCCTCTTGTTTTTTCTTCCAGCAACAGGATCATATTGAAGTCGCCCCCTAAGATCTAGTTGGGCGTGGTCAACAGTGTTTTGATGTGGGTTAGCTACTTCATGAGTTTGTCTTTTTCCTGCTGGCTTTGGGGTCCATAGACATTTGTAATATCCCCCTCCTGAGTCGATCCTGTGACCTTGAAGTGGGCATTGAGTGTGACTATAGTGGAAAAAGGTCTTCTTAGAGTGATGTTATATGGGTTCTAGAGAATGGCCAGCCACTGTGGATTCCGTAAGTATGAACTCAAATCCCCTCCAGATGCATTGGAAGATGGTTTCTGCCTTCGTCCCAACACATTCTATTTCTTGTAACAATAGGATATCTGGATTTTCTACTCTGGTGCAGTCTCGGAGGATCCTTTGTTTAGATCGACCATTGATTCCCCTGATGTTCCAGGTGATGATGTTCATCATAATGAGTGTGGTGTTGGGTGGAGGTATCCCTCCGAGATATTTTGGATCTACCTTGAATTGAGCATGAGATTGCTTGCCTCCTTGATGAGTTGATGGGATGATTTTCATCCCCTTCTTTTGTTTTCCTGCGGTACCCTCTTTGAGTCTAATATTGGATCTGTGGCTATACCTAGTCTTGCTATGGATCCTTCTGTGGAGTCGAGAAATAATTTATGTACCTTTCAGAGTTTCTCTTCAGGGAGGGCTTGCATATATTTTGATTGAGAGCTTCCTCAAGTTTTTCTAGGTCGATGCCTACGAGATCTCGATCATCCAACTGCATCAAGGTGTCTCCATATACACCTCCCCCCTCTTCTGGGTTGATCTCACGATTTGGGACAGAGGAAGGTGTGGCTTGGTTCTTTCCTTTCTCCTGTTGCTTCGATTTATGCAAATCTTGGATTTCTTTGTCTGTAGGTAGTTGATTCAGAATATCATAGGAGTTTTTTGTCGAGATATTGGGTCTTGGGTTTGGATTCTGCTTTCTCAGAGGTTTTTTTTTCCTGCCTGTGACAATGGTGAAGCCATATTTCATCTTGATATCGTTGGCTTTGGATGTTTGGATATTCATAGGACAATCTCTGAAGAGGTGGTTGTGTTCATGGAATTTCCTGTAGTGGAAAGGGATATGTTTGTACTCCAATGTTTGTTTCCAGTCATCATCCTGATATTCCAGAGTTACAGAGCCTAGGAGAGCCTTAGAGATGTTGATATATATGCAGATTTGGGCATATGAAGTGTATTTCCTCTTCTTTGTGGCTTCCGATGTTTTGACCTAGTGACCCACTATGTTCTCGATTCCCATAAGGATTTCCTCCATCCAGAACTCTTGCGGCAAAGAGTATAGTCAGATCCAGAATGGAGCCATTGTGAAGTCCTCCTTGTCTAGGATGAATATCTCCATCCAAAAGTGCAAGAATAGCCCTGTCGAGTTGTAGAAGTATGGCCCATTCTCAAATATTTTTTCCTTGTCTTCTAGATTGTACAATATGATTTTGAAAAAACCCTTGGAGCTGAGTTGAACCTCGTAGTCCCCCTTAGGGTTCCACCAGTGTTTTATCCATCGGTTCATGCCACGTTCAGATGGCCACAGTCCCAGAAAATTTCCTATAAGGGCATGCTCTCGCATGAACTGTGTGTGTTCACCCACTCTTGTTGAGCTTATGAGATATCTCAGTGGTTTGTCCGAATGCAGGATGCATTTCCCAGGCTCCCACCCACAAGGTTCTTTTGGATGGGACATTCCTACTTCCACATCCATTTCCTTCCTTAGTCCTTGTTCTATGAAAAGGAGTTGGTCACGCAGCTGCAATGATGGTTCGAATGATGGTCATTTTTCTCTTGTTCCCATTATATCGTTGGCCATAACTTTGTTGTATGAGGGGGGTTTCCCCCCCTCTTCCTGATTCATTCTGACAGATCAGACCCGAGTGTTGCCTGTGCCAGACCATAGCAGGCAGTAGATTGCATGGCGACATGTTCTGTTCATGCAACCTAGTTTGCAGAGTAGTCGATTCAGAGTGCTATGGTTTTGGCCCCATTCCCTGACCTCTAAAATGAAGTGCCTTTTACAAACCAATATTGAAAATAAACTAGTGAGCCACAAATAGAACATACGCCCCGACATCAGTGCACTATATCAGACAAACAACACCTCCCCATGGTGTGTCCCATAGGATGATCCAAACTGCATTTGTTTAGTTCTTTTAACAACATTGGTTCATTTCATTATCAAAGACCCACTGCAACACTAAAATTTATGGTGCACAAATTCATGACTCCCTTTGTTAAACTGAAAGCGCCTGTGCACCAGTTCTTCTAGAGTATCGACATGATGTCTAGTGGTATATTGTATTACTAACTCACTACTAATGGGTAATTACATAAGACAAACCACACTGTTTAGTTTCCAAAACATGTTGTGGTGTGTATGTTTAACATTTAGGCACCAATGTGCCACAATTATTATCACACCACCACAGATTGGAATGGTGCATATAATAAGTCACACTTCTTTAATTGGTTAATACAAATTCACCCCGGTGTCATTGTCTTTAGAACACTAGTGCGTTTGTTGGACTTTGGGCACTACTAAGTTAAATTTCATTATCGCATCTGAAGTGGTGCGATGTGTTACTATTAACGCAATAGTACCGCCATGATAGTGGAGCACTGATGTTTTGTTCTGTGGTGCATTGTAAAGGATAGAGAACAGAGAACAAGGCATCCAATGAGATGAACCGCTATGCCAAGTCGAGAAATATATGTCATGATGCATTTTGGTAAACAATACCAGTGCATTGGGTTTAAATGGTTGCACCACTATGTTAAATTTTATAAATCATTAAGTCGGAAGTGTCATTAATTAAGTGAAGTGTACCTGTGTGGGTCAAATCCAATTGTGTGTTGGTTGTGGGGTGTTCCTAAGGATGCACAACTTTGTTTCTATAATTTAATGTAGTGCTCTTAATTTAATGGAACTAATGCATACATAGATATGAAACACACTGGTGGATATTTCCACTATCGATTTAACACAATACACACGATGTCGGGTTGAGTCGACGCATTAAGCAATGCCATATGAAATTGGAAAAAAAAATGGAAAAACATGCCAAATTTCAAGCTAAATTCAAATTTTGATTAGATGAAAATAAAAATAGGAAGATAATAAACAATTTACCTAGCCTCTTATGTATCGAGGAGGCATGGTTTCATCGTTGAGAATAAATGAAAATTTGTGGTAATTTCAAATATTTGGAAATGTGTAGAATCTACCAATGGAGTTGTCCAAGTCAATGTAGAGCACTGGAAGCAAGGTGTCTTAGGAAGGATGGTGAGCACTAGTGCTTTCTTGATAGTTTGGAAACATGGGATGCACTATAAAAATGAAAAATAGTTTGGTATTTATTTTTTTATTTACCATACTGCGGTATGCTTGATGACAATGAGGAACACTGGTGCGATTTATTCAATGAGTGCATTTTTTTATTATAAAGTATGGAAATGCTTTAGAACATTGACACACCAATGCTTTATCTTTCATGTACACCTTACTGTTGTGGGTTAAATTGGGTACAATGATACGTTAAATTTTATAAATCATCAAGCAAGTGGTGTGGTTAATTAAGTGACATTTACTGGTGTTGGTCGAATCCAATTATGTGCTGGTTGTGGGGAATTTTGAAGGATGCATCTCTTTGAGTTTTTAATTTATCGCAGTTCTCCTGATTGAATGGTATTGGTTTGTACATATATATTATATTCATTGGTAGCGATGGTCACTTTGAATTTAACATAATACACACCACTTCAAGGAGAGCTGAAGTGTTCATGCGCACAACGCAAAATTGGAAAACAAATTAAAAAATGATAAATTTCAAGCTAAATTCAATTTTTTATTGGATGAGAATGTAAATAGGAAGGTAATAAATAATTTACTTGGCCTATTATGTACCTAGGAGGCATGGTTGCACCATTGAGAGGAAATTAAAATTCATGGTAATTTAAAAAATTTGGAAATGTGTGGAATCTACCAATGGAGCCATCCAAGTCAGTGTAGAACACCATAAACATAGTGTCTTAGGAAGGAAGGTGAGCATCAATGCTTGATTGAGTGTTTGGAAGAACATGATGCACTATAACAATGAAAATTAGTTTGGTAAAAAAATGTATTTACCCTATCGTAGTGCACGTGACGACAGTGAGGCGGATGAGTGCATAATTTTCAACAACACCAGTACACTTTATTTGATGTGAGTATTTTTTATTATACAGTATGGTGGTATTTTTTTTCTATTTTTTAGAATTCCTGTCACTTGCGGGGTCAAGATTTCAACTATTGGCTAAGAAACCAAAACCTAGGGGCATCTAAGCCATCAAAATTACACGGGGATTGCACCCATCCTAGGTCGCACCAACCCTTAACATGGATGGATTTTTGTGTGTCTCCTCCTAGATAAACACACTATAATGGAATTGAACTCGGGTCTCCTAGAAAACGAAACCCACACCTTAACTGGTTGAGCTAGCGAGATTTGAGAAAACAAAATTGAAGGGCATGGGGGTGGGCTTTGATCCACTTATGTGTGCATGGGTCATGATATAATTTAATATAATATCTTTATGTGAAACCACACATCCAACGTATGTCATTGCTTCTGAACATTGACGCACCGGTGATTTATTGTTCCTGTATGCACCAATGCATATATACCTTAAAGGTGCACTAAAAAAACCTTTGCAAAAACCTCTAGTCGCTTTCCTCCATTAACAACCTCCTCTATGAATAGTGACCATGCATTTGAACATTTAAGCACCAGTGTGATATGTTTTAGGTGTGCACCAATGAATATATAAATTAAAGGAGAACCAAAGAAAAAACCTCAGCAAAAACTTTGCCCACCTGCCTCCACTAACAACCTTCGTTATAAACAACTAAGGGATAAACTTTTCGGGGAGGTTTCGTAAAAACCTTCACAAGAAGGTGTTCTCCATTTGTACATCAAACTTAGTATCTCTCCTAGTAAGAATTTCATTGGAATGATATTGAAGAAATATGTGACTTTTTACCTCTTTAGAAATAAAATAAAAAATGCACTTCTCACTCTTAGGATGTAATGTTTTTCTTTTCTCATAAGGAATGTGAATCCATGCTTCACTACCAAACATAGAAAATTTTCTTACATATGGTTTAATTTTACTCCATGTTGTTTTTGTATGCTATGTATTTTAAAGAATTTGTGGGAGTGAAATTCACTATGTAATTGACACAATTAATGGATTCCACCAAAAAATGAGGACCTAATCCATTAGATTGAATCATACAATTTTTCATTTCTTTTAATGTGTTATTCCTTCTCTCAACAACACCATTTTGCAGTGGTGTATATGTTGCATCTGAATTCTGTATGCAATGTAGTGAGTTTTAATATTTTTGTTAGAATTTCACCTCCGTTATTTGTTCTTAACTTTTGAAGTTGATGTCCAGATCGCTTTTATACAAGGGAATTTTAGTCCAAAAACATGTCAAAATCTTGACTCTTAAGTTTTCAGAAGTAAACCCAAGTGTATTTGGAGAAGTAAATGAAGCTAGAGAAAGAAAAGGAAGGAAATGAACCACACAAATCATTATGAACAATTTACAAGGGGGTTGGGACATGCCAAAAGGTGTTAGGTTAAACTTGACTCGGTGAAAGACTCAAATTTGTTAGGTTAATAGTGGTGGTTTCAAGAATATGGTTTTGGTATCTAGCGGTTTGAGAGCCCATGTATTATGTGTAATAAAATCCTTTAAAAATTTAGTGATACTCCATTGTAATGTGCCGAGAGTTGACTCAGCAATGAAGGTTGACTTGGGAAAGGTTGGCTAGCCTGGTTGGGTTTGGCCAAGGGAAATAATAGATCTATTATTGGCTAGTTTTTCCTGTAAGGTTGTTCTATAATAAATCACATGTGATTTATGTGTCCATGTTGCTATACCATTCTTATTTTTATCTCTCTCACATTTTATTCCCTAAAAAATGGTATCAAAGCGAGGTTGGTGATGATGAAATGAAATACTTGACTGCTAGATTACATAATTTTATTCCCTCAAAAATGGTATCAAAGCAAGGTTGGTGATGATGAAATGAAAGACATGTATTCTAGAGTACATAGCTAGGGTATAAATCCCTAGGGGGCATCAAAGGATTCAACACTAATATTTGAAGAGAATCAGGTTTGGGCTTGGAGCATGCGAAGGATATATGGCTTGGATGCTTGGATCTAATGGATATGTCTGGTGTAGTTAGATCTATTTTCTGGTTACAGATCTATTGAGAAGTGAGGATCAAGAGCTCAAGGTCAAAGCAATGGGAAGGAGAGAGGATGGTGACATAAGTGTTGGGATAGAAACAATAAAAAAAAAAAATTAAAATTCTAATGGAGTTGGATGTAATTGGGCAGACAACTTTAACACTTGGTTAGGCATGCATACTTTGGGTTTGAATTTTCATTGGTAAAGTATATATGTAGACCTAGGTGATAGGGGGAGCATGAAAGATTCCCGGGTACCCTCACTTTGAGGAAGGTTTGGCTAGATTAGATCATGGGAAACCTCAAGTCAATTTTAAATGGGGGGATGTTAAGTTAAACTTCACTTGGTGAAAAAGTCAAAGTTTTTAGGTCAATAGCGGTGGTTTTAGAGCCCGTGGATTACATGTAATAATATCCTTAAAAGGATAGTGATACTCCATTATAATGTGTCGATATTTGATCAATGAAGGCTCACTTGGTCAGATTTGGCCAACGGTAATAATAGATCTATTGTTGGATGGTTTGTCCTATAAGGGTGTTCCAGGATAAATCTCGTGTGATTTGTGTGTCTATGTTTCTATATTTTTATTATTTTAATCCCTCTCACATTTTATTTCCTAACAACAAAAAGTCATGTTTGTCAAATGTTATTTGATGATGTTTGATGAGAAAACAGTCAGAATAAATATCATCTTAGCAAGAAATAAGAGGAATACTACTCACCATATTCTAACTACATAGTTGTTGTAATTAGCAATAGTTTAGATGACCAAATCACTCATTCCATTTTTTTCTCAATTTATTGCTATGAATAATAAAAATCAATGGAAGAGATGATGACCCAAAGTTGTCATTTAATTTGTACAAACTTGTAACATCATCAATATATCCAGTTGAAAAGACATTCTTATGATCTTTTAAATCATTGATTGCAAATTTTTGAGGTGCAAATTATATTATTTTATGTTCAATTGAATGAGTGATTTAATATATCGATAGAATGTTGAATGAAAGAATTGAAACTAAAAATACATCACTAAAATAGGCACCATCTAGCTAAATTGTTCCAAAACCTACAACATTAAGAGACCTATTATCACCAATAATTAAATGTTTGTTGTTACATTCATAAAGAGAAAAAAATATGGCTTTATCCTTATCCATATAATAAGATTCTCTAGAATCAATACACCACTCATTATAATAATAAATATATGTTTGATTTAGGAAAAAACCATAAGCAGAAAGTGCATGTACATGATAAGAAGAGTTGGAAGAAGAAGAATCAAGATTGATGTTTTGTCTCTTCATTGCTTCTTCTAGTGCTTCCATATTATTGAAACATTTATCCTCCAAACAACCATCTCATCCACAAAAATTATGATGTCTCATAATATTCCTCCCTTTTGATTTAGTTGGTTTATCACCATAGGAAGGAGGAGTTGGTTTATAAGGTTTGAGACCCTTGGTTTGATTGTTGTAGTGAGGATGTTTCTTCTTCAAATCATTGTATTTATCCTTCTATTAGGCTAGTAAGCCTTAGTGATTTTTTATTATAGTGGTGATCACTACAGGATGCATGAGATTATCTTTCTCCCTAATCAAATAATCAAAAAATGATTCAAAAGAGAGAATTTTGAAAGTATCCCTTTGAATAATAAGATATTCTCTAGTGGAGTGAAAAGTATATTTAAAAATAAATAGGTAGTGCCAATATTAGTAAGAATACATATATAAGTTAGTCATTTATATTAATTATCTTACATTCTACAAGTAAAAGTCTAAGTGTTTTGAATTTAGAAGCAAAATATTCAATGCAAGAGAAATCACTAGTATTTAAAGAAATAAATTGGTTTTCAAGTTGGTGGGCTTGAATCTAATTGTGTTTACTAGACAAAATTTCCAATTGTTGCGACGATGCATCTAGGTATCAATTCCTTAAAGGTCAAACTAAAGATCATTGGATATGGACAATCCAATCAGTGCACATTCTTAATTATTTTTATTATCATATTTGTATTTCTTTAATGCATTAAGAAGGACAATTTTTTCCCCTAAGGTAACCCACTGACATCTCCTACTTTGTAGTAAATCCTCCACATGAATTTTCCATGAGAAGTAGTTTGAACTGGTAAGAAAGATATCACTTGGACTAGTAATATTACAATATGTAGGTAAGATGACTTCAAAAGTAGAAACTAACTATTTAGATGCAAATCCCTAAAAAACATAAGTTGTTTTAGAAAACAACACTAAAAATGGACCCTTGATGTCAAAGTTATACCCATTTAAAGGAAAACATTAAAGTAACTATGATTCCATGGGACAAGTGGAGACTAAACAACATGGTGATCGGTGCACAATGAATTTGCTTAGTTTTAAAAAAAAAATCCTTCTCTATTCTACCTTCTAAGCCCACTTTTACAAATAAACTAATTTTATAATGTAAGTGATCAGCTTTTATAAAATAAGTGATAATTGATTTACAATAAAATTACTTTATAAATTAACTTGCATGCAAAAAGCAGCATACAAAATAATAATATAGTTACTTTATGTGTAATTTACTTTTATAATTTAAGTGAAATGTGTAATTCACTTTTATAAACTAATTTATAATTTACTTTATGTGTAATTCAATTTTAAAATTTAAGTGAAGTGCATTTTACAAAAAGCTATGTTATAACATAAAGTTGCCTGAACTTTTTCAAAAGGTAACTTAATAGAAAAAGACTTGAAATCAATACCTATAATTTAATAAAGTAGTTTTTAACCAAGTGAACTAGTAGCAAATAACCATTAGAAATGAGAAGTTGTTTTTTTTTGTACGCTTTTCCTTGGAGTGCATGTTGTTGGACAATTGGCTTAGGTTTATGGATAGTTTGTTTTCATTGATGTCAACCCTTGGAGAGTGATATTGTAGATTGATTTCAACCCTTAGAGATTAATGTCAACCCTTGGAGAGTCTAGTAGTGAATGCCAATAGCACAAAGGTATGGGTAAGGGATCCGAGTTTGTTTGAGGTATAAATGCATGAAGATTAGTGAATATGCAGGTAAGACTATTTTAGATTAATAGTACATGTCATGCCATTTCCAGTGACATGTGGTACATCACGTAGTTCCTCATGGTTGATGATATATGGCTTAGTGAAGTTGGAGAACCATCATGAGTTATCTAGAAGCCCCCAGAAGGTCAAAGAAGTCAATTATTCTAGAAGCTCCTAGAAGAAGTGTACTAGTCAAATTGATGGTAACTAGGAGTTAATCATGGGTAAATTTGTTGCATTAAGAAAATAATTAAAATAAATTAGTTGCAACAAGAAGTTGTAAGTTTGCTAATTATGGAAAAGTGGTCAAGGTGGTTGCAGAGAGAAATTATTTAGAGAAATTGTTTAATTAATAAAGTGGTTGCAAAGAGAAATTATTTACATAATAAAGTGGTCATAGTGGTTGCAAAGAGAAATTGTTTAAATAATAAAGTGGTCAAAGTGGTTGCAAAAATAAATTATTTAAATAATAGTGGTTGCAACAAGAAAGTAGTTAAGGGTAAAGAAGTTATGATTTGACTAATTAAGGAATTGTTAGTTGCAAAAAGAAAGTAGTTAGCTCCAAAAGGTGGAGAAAGGGGTAAAAACGTTACAAGGAAACTTCTAGAGGAAGGTACTTGGAAAGTATAAATAAGAGAGAAAGGAACTCCTATTAGCACCTACCTACCTATTGAACATTATTGAATGTCGATTTTGTGAAAAGTTATTTGCAGGTGTACATTGACAAATCTGAGAAAGAGTACGTCTGAAGCAGCGAAGGGATGAAACAACGAATGTTTCAGAGCTACAGAGAGTTTGATTGTTCTAGGGTTTCTGAAGTTATGTATGAGTTGTAATGTATTTATGACATGGACATCCGCGGGCCACAATGGAGGAAAGTGCAGATATCTATGAATTGTAGAAGAGGAAAGTGCGTATCTATAGAAAGGGAAAACAAAAGATGCTTGTTTCAGGTTGTAGGATCTCAAGAGAGTGTAGGTATGTTTGTCAGAGATCAGATGCAACATGCTTACTACATATTTAAAGGTATGTTCTTGATTAATTTTTGAAACTGTATATTAGTGGTTTTGTGGAGCATGCTTGAGGCATGACTTTGTGAGGTTTGGTATATGCCCTCTTGGATGTATGCTGTTTGTTGTAGAGTATGATTTGAGTAAACTCTGTTGAGGCACATTGTTGGTGCACTTAGTTAGGTTTTATTGGCATATATCGTGGTGCATTGTGAGAGGCATTTGTTAGTGGTTTTGATATATGATTGGCTTATGAGTGGTGCATGCTTGAGGTTACATAACAATGAGGTTGTGGTACATGGATTGATGTGAGGGTTTATGGTATTTGGTTTATGGATAGTATGTTGTATTTCTAGAGGCCTCTTGTTGGTTATCTTGGTGTATGGTTGAGGTACATGCATGGATGTGATACATACTTGAGGTACATGGTGATCTTGATTCATCCTGTTGAGGCATAGTATGGATTTTTGTTGATATATGATTGGTATATGTTGTTGGTGATATTGGTATAGTGTTGATGTACATGATTGATGTTCATTCTTGGCACATGGTGAGGTACATGGTATGATAAAATATTGATACTTGGTCGATACACATCTAGGTGATATTGTGCATATGATTGAGGGTTGTCTTGTTGATTGATTTATGTGGTTAGATTTGGTTTGGTTGTAGTGTTGATGTGAAGGTTGAGTGGAACAATCTTGTACAAGTTATTGGTACAAATTGGTACAGGTTGTTGGTACAGCTTTTCCAGTGACAGTTTGACAAAAACAAAGACAATGATAGTGAAACTAGGAAAGTTTGTAGTAATCAGTGAGTTTCACTGAGGAGATGCACGAACATCAGTGAGTTGTAGTAAATATAGGAACAAACATCCACGTGTTGTAGAGTAGATAGGTCATGGATTCTTAAAAAAGTTTTGAATACTGTTGATACAGGTTGTGACAGTTTGTTGGTATAGGTTGATAGTGATAGTGTGACAGTGACAGAGTTGATTCAATGACAATGACAGGTCACCTACATTTGGCACTTATATTTCAGGTTGGTTGGATGGAGAAAGGATAGGTGGTTGGATCCACCTTCTGGTTGGAGTCGAATGACCAAGGAGTTGGAGATTTCTTCATGTTGGAGCCTGACAATTAACGGGTTGGAGCCTCCTTCTGGTTGGAGCTAGAGAATTGGGGAGTTGGAGATTCCCAAAGGTTGGAGCCTCCTTCTGGTTAGAGCCAAAGAATTGGAAGTTGGTGATTTCTTGAATGTGATTATTTGACATATAAGAAAATTATTATGTGGTTTTCTCCCACATTGGGTTTCCACGTAAAATATTGGTGTACTATGTATTGTGTGGATCTGTCTATTATTGTTCATTATGCACCGATGGATGTTAATGTTTATGATGCAATAATATATCGATGATGAACTGATGAATATTTTTGAATAAGTTAAAATAATATACACTGTGTTTAAAAGGATTAATAAGTAGTATAAATTGCTCATTACTGATTCATCCCCCCCTCTCAGTTATCCAACAATTGGTATCAGAGTTGGTTCCTTCAAGAAAAACATTTAACCATTGGAAGGTAGATCATGGAATACAATATGAATGAAGTACCAATGTTCAATGGTTAGAAGGATCATAAGTATGAGTTGTGGATTTCCAGGATGAAGGTATTTTTACAAGCACAGGGATATGATATTTGACAATAAGTTGTTACAGGATATGATAGTTCAAAAAGGGAAAAGACTACAACCAAGAAGGAACTAAAACAAAATAAAAAAAATTGCAATGGATTTCATTTTGGAAGGGCTATATGATTTAGTAAAGGACAAAGTGGGTAAATGTTCATCAGCTAAAAAGATTTGGAATAAGTTACATAATATTCATTCTTCACCCATCACAAATTCAAAGAATTCCAAAGAAGATGAAGGTACAACACTAGAGGAAAGGAACTCGTCATGTTAAACAAACTCAAAAGAAAAGGAGTATGAAATAAACCAAAGTATGATTTTCTAATTTAAATGTGAAAAAGGAGGACATCTTGAATTTGAATGCCCATATTTGAAAATTAGTAATATGACAAAAAATCCAAATAAAATAGAAGAAAAACATGAATCAAAACTGATCATTGCTTTATATGAACTAAAGAATGTAAGAGAATAAAGTATGTCACTCATGAAACAATTAAAGAAGGAAAAGAGAAGTGTTCAATTTTTTGAAGAATCCCAATAGGTCATAAAGATCTTAAGAGATCAACTAGAGGAAGCCAGAGGGGTTCAAGAAAATTTAGAATATCAAAGGAAGTGTTTGGAAGCCAAAACAACAGAACTAAAGAAAGAAAAAAAGAAGAGAGACAAGATACTAACATATCATCTCAAAGAAAGAACTAACGATTTAAATCATCTTGAAGTAGAGTTCAGTGAATAAGAATGAAAACTTGAAGATAAAATAATCACACTAAATATTCAACTTGAAGAAGAAAAGTGAACATAATAAGTCATGAGGAATCATATGTTGAAGTAAGAAGAAGATATAGAGAAGCTTGAAGAACAAGTTGTTATGTTAAGGGTAGAAGTTGTCAAGCTCAAAAAAAATATTGAAGAAGAATCCACATCATCAGTAAATATAGTTGAAGAGAAATGTCACAGGTCATGGGAAGGGGAAAATGAAGAGAATCCTAAGAGTTATACATAAGTCATCAAAGGTTCCATAAAGAAGAAATCATACAAGCCCTTAAAGAAGAATATTCCAAAAGGACAAAAGACTCAAGAAGAAGAGTACATAAGAGATGGATATCAAAGAAGACCTTTCACATTCATACAACCAAGAAGCTTCACTCATAATAATGATCAACCAAATCATGATTTCAGAAGGACTACAACAAAAAAAAGATCATCCACTCCCAGGTATGTAAATTTCTTTTATGGTCATTTTTTTTTATTGTACTAACTTTGGACATAAGGTTTTAGATTGTAGGGCTTATGGAAGAAATGATCAAGCAAGAAATGCTTATCTGCCCCCACTTAACATTGAATGTTAAAAATTTCATAACCATGGACACATAGCTCATGATTGTAGAAGCATGATCGATACTTCCATGAAAGATAGCATTGATATCAGATATAAGAAAGTATGGATAAGAAAACATGAAGAAAAGGTGAACAAATACTAGGTCCAAGAGATCACAAGATTTTCAATAACACAAGATAAAGACAAATCTATAAAGAAAAAGGAAGCTATCAGATACATAAAGGTTTGGAAAAGAAATGAAAGAAAAGAAGAACATGTGAATAAATAATAGATTCAAGAGATTGTACTTTCAGGAATTGTAGTGCAAGATGAATCCATAGACAAAAAGAAAGGAGTCAAAGTTCATAGAGATGTTGAGTCTATTGATGAAGATGATGATGTATTTGCATTCGAGTGGATATTTTTATGAGCCATTCGGCTTGGATACTCCTAGTAAATATGTGTGTTGAATAGGGGGAGTCTAGACAACATCTTTACAAATCATAGATTTATCTTTTGAGTAGTTTGAAGTATGATGTTGTAGATGTTTGATAGAGAAAACTTCAGAGTGGGTTGATAGAATAAGTACAAAATGACAGATTGATTGATTGAGAAAGAAGTGTTCCCACATAGGTGTTAGTTGGAAGTTACACATGAATAAGTATATGGTTGTATTTAGGCATATATTGTTAACACAGGTTGTTCCGAGCATGCAGAGTTTGGTATGATAAATAAGATCAATGGACACAATTTGATGATCATTTGTAGCTGAGAAAACTTCATAATAATACAAGGACATATGGGTCAACATTATGGACAGTTGAGTAGCAGAGTCTTGGACAGTATGGACAAGGATAGATTCTTACGAACATTTTTCAGGTTAGAATAGATATATGATAGTGGATGAGAGCATGTATTCAGAGTTTGGGTTCACATATTTGATTAGAGAGTAGGTTTAGAGAGTGGTTCAGAGATAAAGGAATATTATCATAATGAATTATAATGATACATGAATATTTGAATGATTATTATTGAATTGTTTTTATATATGTAATTTTATTACACAAAGAAGCGCCAATGTATCAAAACTCCAAAAGGAAGGAGGTACATGAAGCCCTACAATGTTTCTACACGACAACTCGTAGAGAATTCAAAGGAAGAGAAATAGAAGAAGGAAGACAAGTAGAATTATCATTCAGAGAAGTTTCCAAACAAATATATAAGAACAGAGGTATGATTCTAGGAGTAGATATGATAGAGATGATCATAGAGGGAGCATTGATAAC
>JZKD02S2128626.1:480547-491782 GCA_000966675.3 Picea glauca
GAAGATCAATGAATATGTAGGTAATACTATTCTATATGAATAGTACATCTCATGCCATTTTTGTTGATATGTGGTACATCACATAGTTCCTCACGATCGAGGAGATATGACTTAGTGAAGTTGGAGAACCATCGTGAGTTATCTAGAAGCCCCTAGAAGGTCAAAGAAGTCAATTATTCTAGAATCTCCTAGAAGAAGTGTACTATTCAAATTGATGGTAAATATGATTTAATCATGGGTAAAGTTGTTGCATTAATAAAATAATTAAAAATAAATTAGTTTCAACAAAAAGTTGTAAGTTTGTTAATTATGGAAAAGTGGTCAAAGTGGTTGCAAAGATAAATCATTTAGACAAATTATTTAAATAATAAAGTGGTTGTAAAGAGAAATTATTTAAATAACAAAGTGGTCAAAGTGGTTGCAAAGAGAAATTATTTAAATACTAAAGTGGTTGCAACAAGAAAGTAGTTAAGGGTAAAGAAGGTATGATTTGACTAATTAATGAATTGTTAGTTGCAACAAGAAAGTGGTTAGCCCTAAAAGGTGGAGAAAGGGGTAAAACAATTACATTGAAACTTCTAGAGGAAGGTACCTGGAAATTATAAATAAGAGAGAAAGGACTCCTATTAGCACCTACCTACCTATTAAACATTATTGAATATATATTCCGTGAAAGGTTATTTGCAAGTATACATTGACAAATATGAGAAAGCGTAGGTATGAAGCAACAAAAGTTTTGGATTTATAGAGAGTTTGTCTATTATAGGGTTTCTAAAGTTATCCGCAAGTTGCAATGAAGTTAGGGCACAAAAATACATGGGCCACATTGGAGGAAAGCACAGATACCCGCAATTGTAGAAGGGGAAATCAAAGTATCGTTGAAAGGGAAAACATAATATGCTTGTTCTAGGTTCTAGGATCTTAGGAGAGTGCAGGTATGCTTGTCAAAGATCAAATACAACATGATTACTACAAAGTTAAAGATATGCTCATGATTATGTTTTGAGACTATATCTTAGTGGTGTTGTGGATCATGCTTGAGGCATCACTTTGTGAGGTTTTGTATATGCCCTCTTGGATGTATGGTATTTATTGTAAAGTATGATTTGAGACAGATCTATTGAGGCACATTGTTGGTGCACTTAGTTTGGTTTTATTGGCATATCTTGTGGTGCATTGTGAGAGGAATTTGTTAGTGGTTTTGGTATATGATTGGCTTATGAGTGGTACATGCTTGAAGTTACATAACAGTGAGGTTGTGGCACATGGTTTGATGTGAGTGTTTATGGTAGTTGGTTTATGGATAGTATATTGTATTGCTAGAGTCCTCTTGTTGGTTATCTTGGTGTATGGTTGAGGCACATGTTGGGTACATGGATGTTATACATACTTGAGGTACATGGTGATCTTGATACATCCTTTTGAGGCATAGTGTGGATTGTTGTTGATACATGATTGGTATATGTTGTTGGTTATCTTGGTATAGTGTTGATGTACATGGTTGATTTACATGATTAATGTGCATTCTTTTCACATGGTAAGGTACTTGATTGATACTTGGTTGATACACATCTAGGTGATATTGTGCATATGGTTGATGGTTTTATTGTTGATTGATCTATGTGATTAGATATGGTTTGGTTGTAGTGTTTATGTGAAGGTTAAGTGGTACAAGCTTGTACAAGTTGTTGGTACAGATTGGTACAGGTTTAGTATCAGGTTTCGTAGTGACAGTTTGACAGAAACAAAGATAGCGATAGTGAAATTGGGAATGTTTGTAGTAATCCATGAGTTGCATTGAGGAGAGGAATGAAGATCCACAAGTTGTAGTAAAGAGAGGCACATACATCTGCAAGTTGCAGAGTAGTCAGGTCACAGATCTGTAGAAATTTCTTAAAGATTGTTGATACAAGTTGTGACAGTTTGTTGGTACAGATTGACAGTAACAATGTGATAGTGACATAGTTGATTCAATGATAGTGATAGGTCATCTTTGTTTGGTACTTATATTTCAGGGTGGTTGGACAAGGAAAGGATAGGTGGTTATAGGCACCTTCCGGTTGGAGTTGGAGAAATAGGGAGTTGAAGCTTCCTTCAGGTTGGAGCCTCCTTCTGGTTGGAGCTAGAGAATTTGGGAGTTGGAGCTTCCCTTGGGTTGGATCCTGAGAAACTAGGGAGTTGGAACCTCCTTCTAGTTGGATCCAGAGAACTAGAAGTTGGTGGTTCCTTGAATGCAATTATTTGACATATAAGAAAAGATTTATGTGGTTTTATGTCTCTTTTCCATGTAAAATATTGGTGTACTATGTATATTTTGGATGTGTCTATTATCGTTCATTATGAACTGATGGATGTTAATGTTTATGATGCAATAATATATTGAGGATGAAATGATGAATATTGTTGAATAAGTTAAAATAATATAAATTGTGGTTAAAAGGATTAATAAGTGGTAGAAATTACTCATTATTGATTCACCCTCCCTTTTAGTAATACAATAGATGTTTACCTTAGAGAATGGGGTCTTAACTCATTGAAATTGTGACATATCACCTTCGTTCATGGGATATTAAAGAATACCCCTACTGTGACTACATAGTGATAAATATCTCCCAAAATCCTTTTGTTGAACCCCAATCCCAATACATCTTTCCAATAAAAGAAACCCCTATTTTTACTAGACACCCCTTTTAATACCCCCCAATACCTATAAACCCCTTGAGACCCCACATCCATCCCTCAATACCTACAATATATTGAATTTATTTTTCACAATTTAAAATCCCACTTTATGAATGAACGTGATAAGATATTGGTCAACGAGGTGAAGCCCTCATGCCCTAGAGGCCCTCCTACAAAAATATTTAGCACAAACACACATAAAAACTGTAGCACCCCAGGTTTCGAACCCCCATTTTAAATAATGTATTGTTACAATGATGAGAGGCCTAAGTGCCCAAACAATTATTAAAGGGCCAGTATGCCCTAGAAATGTAATGTTTTGATCATTATTAATAATAAACACATCGATGGTTGCTAGACGAAAAAGGACTAGAGTTATAGGGGGATATGATTCCACAAGAGAGGGAGCTTGAGGGGATAAGTGTTTATTTCCTATTTTTTAATTACCCTTTTTGTCTAAGGGAGGGGATCAGTTATGTGCGCTTCTTGGGGAAGGTCAGGAGGTTCTTGTTTTCCCCATGAGGTTACTTAAACCTGCCTCTGGTCTGATGGGGGGGTTCGAATGATGGGGGGGTTCACACAATCATTTTCCCCTCACACACTCTCATGCATGCACTCCCATGCACCCCCTGAACCATCCATCAACCCATCCTCACCTGTGTCTTGACTTGGAAAAGGAAACAAAGTTGTTGAAGAATTAGCCATGGGATAGTTGTCTATAGTGGTTGCTAGTGTGATCCAACCATGAATCGGGGCCTGCATGTCTAAAATGCATTGGCCTGTGCCCTTTTTTTCTCACAACTATGAGTCCTAAGAGTCCCAACATTGAGATTCTGGACTACCTATGCTAGAGACCCTAAAAATAAAGGAGAAGGGCTACTTGAGGGACTGCGTGGTAGAGAAGGGTCGAGGTTCAGTCTCTTAGGGTGGTATAGGATGGGTAGAAGAGAGTTGGGTACTTGGATTGTTTTGGGTGTCGGGAAACCTGTGAGAGCTTGAGAGATGACTGGTTTGGGAACCCAATTACACTCTGGAATTGTCCTTTTGGATTCATAGCCCTGGATCGGGGGTGACACTGCTGTTGAGATTTGGACTATCGATAAATAGGAGAAAACCAAAGAAAGAAAAGAAATAAATGGCTAAGGTCATGACCATCAGATCCCATTGGAGAGAGAGATCAATGGCCAGTAGGCATTGCAGGAAACCAAGTTGCATGGGAGTTAATTTCCCAAGGTGATCCCACAATCCAAACCATGATTTCATTGAGGGATTATGTGTCATCATTAGGATAATTGTGGGGTGAAAAGAAGGTTACTCCAAACCACCGATGCATGCCCCCACAAATTTGAAAGGCATGCAGTGATGTGATAGATTAGGGATCGAACATAGAAACTCTGAATAGCCGAAGTAGCTCGGGACTATCGATACATAGGAGAAAACGGGTCAACTGATCGTGTGCTCTAGGTGAAAGCACTTTGGGAAAGAGAGAATGAGGAAAAGTTGAGAGTTGAAACTCCTAAAGCTCAAAGATCCGAAGAGCCAAAGCAAACCTCGACCGTTCGATCATCCGAGAGGATCTCAGCCATTGCTCCATCGAGATCCATGCATCACCAGTTCCATGGATTTAGATAAAATCTAGTGGGGCCAAATAAGTTTGAAATTTGAGATTTCTAGAGTCCAGAGTCCCGAAGGAATCGTAGTCATCGATCCATGGGAAACACGTGTCGGTAGATCGTGAGCCCCTGATAAAAAACCGTTTTCAAGGAAAAAGGTTGAAGTTTGAGATCTCCAAAGTCCAGAGCCCTGAAGTAAAACATGTAAATTCTAACCTTGTACAATGTCTACTATAAAAAAATATTCAGAAAATAATAGAAAAGATACAATGGAAAATGCAAACATTACACAGAGATTTTTTTTTCCTAGAAACCCAAACCGAGAAAACCAACATATATTATATTCATACATTGTTTACAATACAATATACATATAGGAGCCAACGACATCCAAAACCCTAACCCAATGACCTGGATTAGTCCAAAACCCTAATTCCTTAATCGAAAATAGAAAACCATCGACAAAAAACCATGTGCCAAAAAACCACCTAAATATCACGTGGTCCCAAAAATATTTCATCCTGGTAATATGTCATCCTGGAAATATGTCGTCTCAGAAATATGTCATCTCGTTGCAAATAATATAAAACATACCCAATAAAACATAGTCCTCAGATTGAGAAGGACACGTGGAGCAGATCCATGGAATTCAGGTGAAGACCCGAAGTGAATCTTGGTCATCCGATCCAAGAGGACACATGGTGACAGATTGGTCAGTTCGGGAGAATTGGAAGTGTGTTAGTTTGAAAATTCCCAAAGCCCCAAATCCCAAAGAGCCGAAGTGATGGGGTACAATGACGTCACCTAGAGGTGATGTGGCTTGCAAAAGTCACCTGGGATGATGTGGACAGATGGGATGTGTGCCACGTGTCAGTAAGATTTGAGTTTTTGGAATATTGAAAAGGTGATTAGAATGTAACACATGTCACTCACCTAATTGGGCCACGTGTCCACTTCCATAATTTCTCCACGTGGCGACAGATCGTGTAGTCAGGAAGACTGGGCACTCAAGAAGGGAAAGATGTGACAAGTTTCATTGGGTCAAAAACTTCTGAAGGTCGAAGTATATATCGATCGTCGATTCCAAAAGACACACATCGAAGGATCATTGACTTCGGGTCAAAGCACTCCAGGAGAAAGTTCAGGAGGGAAGTTTGAAACTTCCAAATCCCGAAGAGCCGAAGCGATTCACAGTCATTGATTTGTGGGAGGACACCTGTCGGCAGATCCTGAAATCTGGGTAAAAGTGTTCCAGGAGGAGGCAAGCAAGGAAAGTTGAGACTTCTGAAGCACGGAGTCCCGAAGTGGATATCGATTGTTGATTGTGAAGGAGGATGAGGATCGTTGATCTGGTCCTGGTTGAATATTTCAAAGTCCCGAAGCTCTGGACAAGTACTTTTTCAGCTATGTGCAGGTTCATGGCCTTGGTCATATGCAAATTGAGAGATGAGGGAAGGAGGGCTAAGGGTTGAATTGGTTGTCTCCGAGACAGAAAGGTGATAAGGAAGGATTTATCCATGGTTTCTAATCGTGTTCACCTAGGAAGGTGGTTTGAAGGAAGCGCTTGCGCAGGATGAAATTTTGTGCCAACCTAGGAATAATAGGAGACTGTTATTTTCAGAGAATGGGGATATGATCTCCATGAAAAAAAACAAAAAAGAAACCTATAGCACGGTTCAATTTTTTTTTTATCCTATGCATAATTATAACAAAATGGTCGCTTGCACATTTTGTAGAATTAAGAGGCTTAAGAACGTTAGTTCAAGATGCATATTGAGGAAATGGAAGAAGGTGAGGGAGCCTCCAGTCAGGATAAGGAGGCCGAAGGCCAGAATACCAGAGTTGGTAATGCAAAGACAGAGTCCAATGGACGCAAGGGAAAAGGAGAGTAGGAAACGTTGATAGAAATGGTAAGAATCTTGAATACAGAAGTGCAGAGCTACAAAGAAGACAATGAGAGATTGATGAGAGAGAAAAGTCAGATAAATGCTCGAGTGTTCCAGAGCTTAAATCAATTGCAGAGGAAAACGAAGAAGGGATCAAACTCAAGATGAGAGGAAGAAGGCATGTGTCATGAAAGAAGAGGTGATCATGGAAGAGATGGTTATTCCAGAAGTGATAGCAGAGCTCATGGAGACCACTCACCTTTTTACTCAATAAGAAAGTTTTATGCATCAGATGATCCTTTAAGTAGTCCATAGGTGTCTCCTGTCAGACACCAGAGAAGGAAACAAGAGGTAGATTGTTTGCAAGGAGAGTTGAGGAAGCTCAAGCCAACTTCCTTTGAGGGTGAAAGAGAAAGGGAAGATGATGTCAAAGCATAGTTTCTCGGGCTCCGAAGATATTTTTAGTTGCATAACTATTCATCAAACCTTGAAGCCAGGATTGCCACCTACCACTTGCACAAAAAAATTTCAATATGGTGGGAACAACTGAAGAAAGTGGAGCATGTTAATGAAAGTAGGATCACTTGGAAGCAGTTCAAGAAGTACTTCCAGAAGGAGTACCTTTCAGAGAATTTCTATGACATGAAAATGCAGGAATTATTTGAACTCAGGTTGGGAAGCATGACTATGGTAGAATATGAGAAGAATTTCTTGGGACTGTTAAAGTATGTCAGGTTCATTGGTGATGCGAAAGTGAAAATACAAAGGTTTCTAAGGGGATTGCCAACCTTTTATAAGGAAAATATCAAGTATGATGAACCCAAGACCTTGACTGAAGCTATAAGGAAGGCTAAATACCTATATGAGCAAGTCCAGGGAAGAGAATCCCTACAAAAATCTTGGAAGGACAATAAGAATGCGAAGTCCGATCAGAGGAGGAAAGGATTCAAACCTCCCTTCAATAGGAATGATCCTAATAGAAATAATCAAGATCAATATGCTAAGGGGGATACCATGAAGGAATATTCCTTGGGAAAAAGGGGAAGACCACTAATCCAATGCTCGTGATGCAAGGAAGATCACCTGTACAAGGATTTCCCACACAAAAAGGACAGAGTGAAGACCGTGCACAACATCCAAGAGCCTACAACAGTCGGATATATGGGAATAATCTATACATCTTTAAATGATCGACAAACAGAGTACCAATTCAATATGATCGAGGTGGAAGGTAAGATAATAAATCATCATGTTACTATTTTGATTGATTCAGGAGAAATTCATTGTTACATTGATCCTAATATAGTGGATAGATTACATTTGGAGAAAACTAAACTTGGAAAAGCAAGTTTGGTTCAGTTAGCCACTAGAACCAAAAGAAGAATCAATGATATGGTTAGAAATTGTTCCATAAGTCTTAATGGCATGAATACTAGTACTGATCTAAATATCATACCATTTGGGTCTTATGATGTTCTGATTGGGATGGAATGGTTGGACAAGCATCATGTTGTCCTAGATTGTCATTACAAGACATTTACATGTCTTGATGGAGATGGAAAAAAGAGCACTTGAAAGGAGTTCCAAGACCCATATCTATAAGGGAGATTTTGACCTTACAGCTGAAAAGATGTTTTATAAAAGGATGTCAACTGTATGCATCTCATGTGGAGGATCCAGTTGATACAAAGGGGCCAAGCCTTGAATATTTCTCGGTGCTACATGAATTTGAAGATGTATTCCAAGAAATACCCGTATTTCCACCAAGGAGGGAGATAGATTTCTCAATTGATTTAGGGCCGGGAGCTGCCCCAGTGTCGAAAAAACCTTATAGAATGAGCACACCAAAGTTAAAAGAATTACAAATGCAGTTGGAGGAATTGTTGAAGAAAGGGTACATACGTCCAAGTGTTTCACCTTGGGGAGAACCAGTACGTTTTGTCAAAAAGAAGGATGGAACCTTGAGGTTGTGTATTGACTTTCGACAACTGAACAAGTACACTATAAAGAACGAGTATCTGCAACCCTGAATTGATGACCTCTTTGATCAGCTAAGAGGAGAAAATATATTTTCAAATATTGACTTGAGGGTAGGATACCATCGGGTAAGAATCAAGGAAGAAGACATTCATAAGACAACCTTTAGGACCAGGTATGGGAATTATGAATTTGTAGTGGTTTCGTTTGGAATGACCAATGCACCAACCGTCTTCATGTTATTAATGAATGGCATATTCATAAATTATTTGGACAAGTTTGTCATAGTATTCCCGGATGACATACTTATCTATTCTAAGACTGAAGAGGAGCATGAACATCACTTGAGATTGGTTTTGCAAGTGTTGAGAGAACATCAGTTGTATGCCAAGTTGAGTAAGTATTATTTTTATCAAAAGCATATCCATTAGTTGGGACACATTATTTCAGAGCAGGGCATAGTAGTAGATCCAGAGAAGATCGAAGCCAATAGAGGATGGAAAACACCCAGAAATGTGTCAGACATCAGATATTTTATGGGATTAGCTGGCTACTACTAAAGGTTCATAGTAGGGTTCTCTAAGATTTCTCATCCCATCACTTATTTGAAAAATAAGGGAACTAAATTTGAATGGACACTCAAGTGTGAAAAGAATTTTAATCTGTTGAAGGAATTACTTACTAGTGTGCATGTGTTAAAGATTGTTGACCCAAATGAAAGTTTTGTTGTATGTACAAATGCTTGTAAGGAAGGACTTGGGGGAGTCCTCATGCAAAATGGACATGCCATTAGATATGAGTCCAGAAAGATTAAGGAACATGAGAGGAACTATGCCACGCATGAATTGGAACTTGTTGCCATTGTTCACGCCTTGAGCATGTGGAGGAATTATCTCATGGGGAATAAATTTGAATTAAGGATAGACCACATTGGTCTAAAGTATCTTTTTGATCAACTGACCTTGAATGCCAGGAAAACAAGGTGGCTGGAATTTTTAAGTGAATATGACTTCGATATCAAGCATATCAAGGGAAAGGAGAATAAAGTTGTCGATGCACTTAGTATAAGAGTGCATCTCATGCATGCTACTACTGTCAGTATGCATCAATCTGACTTGAAAAACATGATTTTAGATGGTCTTGTTACAGATCGACATTACCTACAGGTAAAGGAAAACTTACAATAAGGAAATGTACAACAGAAAAAAAAGGAGTACGAGGTAAAGGAAGATGGATTACTCATGCATAAGAATATAATCTATGTTCCTAGTTCTGGAGAACTGAGGAATTTGGTACTAAAGGAAATGCATGATGTTCCTTATGCAGGACATCCTGGTTACCATAAAACAATTACAACAGTAAGAATCCAGTTCTTTTGGCCGGGAATGAAGAAGGATGTTGTTGATTACATCGCTCAATGTATGGAATGTAAGAAGGTGAAGGCTGAGCATAGGCATGTTGGCATGTTTACAGGCAGGTGTGCTTGTCATTGATGGAAATATCAGAGTATGCAGTGATGGAAAAACAAAGATAACGTAAGCTTAGAAGAGAAAAGTGAAAAGGTGCATGCAGAGTGCAAGAGTGTGCTTGTTCATTTGATGGCAAACATGCAGGCAAGGAAGATCAACAGTGCAGGGATAATGGCATGGAAAGATCAGAAGCATAAACTCCATTTCATATTTTTGGATACCAGGAGATTGAGAAGTCAAGAGTCAAGACTCTTCAACACAAGAGTCCCAAAGTCACGAAATGTGAAACGNCAAAGACTATTAAATTTTCATCCGTAGGATCAATTCCACCTATGGCTTTCAACAGAGCCCTTCGCTGTGCAGGACAGGACTGAAGGACTTCAAGGGCAGACATCGCTGAAGGTGCTTGGGCCAGATCTTCTACAATACTATAGTTCTGAGCCGCAAGCGCATGAGGATTGGATGTCGATTTCTTAACGACACCTTTGGGGGGTGGTCGTATAACTGTATCAAGGTTCAGTCTTTCGAGATGAAGAGGACTGGTTGTAGGTGGATTCGGTAGAGAGGTAGATACCAAATCAGGAGGTGTATCGTCAACCTTATCTTTAGAAGAAGTATAGCCTTTGGCTCGAGTGGTAAGTGTAACAGTGTCTTTCCTTGAATCACCGGTGCACATTAAAACATAAGATTGTGTAGATGTGGAGGGTTGATCATGAATGACCAATGAAGCTTGTTGTTGAGACGGGAAAGGTTGAGACAAGACATCCGGAGTAGAAGGTTTCGATGTTGATTGAAGGAACTTATGAACTTCGACACGTCTCGGACAATCCTTCGTGTAGTGGTCATCATTACACATAAGGCAAGGATAGCGTGGTTTGCGTTTATCTCACTCATCAATAGTGGGAGGTTTGGCTTGCTCATTTGGATTAGTTTTTTTACCCTCTTTATTCTTGCCTCTCCCCTTCCTATTTTTGGTATTCTTACCAGTCGATGTAGTTTGAACAGCGTTCACTTCAGAGGTTTTACCGGTGGTAGGAGCAGGAGACGGAGCATTTTGAACATTAGAAGAATTGGATTTTGGGGTTGTAGTTGACACAGAATGTGAATGGGCTTGAGTAGTCCCAATGACACCATCAGTTGCATGGGAAGTGACTGGAGCAGTAGAAGTGCTGGAAGTACCAGGACGAGGTAAATCAGGTAGTAAGTCATACAAAGTACCCGTTTGCGAATAAACGAGATCTAGATATTGAGCACGACTAATAGCCTGCTCTTCAGTGACAACACCACCCATGGCAATGTCCTTTGCAATTTTGTTTACAAATGATTTTGTAAACCACTCGGCCAGTAACTGATCAGGAAGCTCGAGTTTAATGAGACGTCTCCTTCGTCGCCACTCATGAATGTGATCAGAGATATGAGTGTCGGTACTCTGTTTAAAGGAGGTTAAAATCTCAGTCCCTGTATCGTAACGGATCGGTAACTGGTAGTGTGTTAGGAAGGCCATGGCAAGAGTGTTGAAATCTGAAAAGAAACCCCGTGGTAATTCAATGTACCACTTCGCAGCAGCACCTGTAAGGGTGCGTTGAAAAAGATGCAATCTAATGGAGT
>JZKD02S2128627.1:19526-33522 GCA_000966675.3 Picea glauca
CGAAGTGCGAAGCACATCGCCATGTTCTCCAACCATGCCTCGGCGGCTGCACCATCCGGGGCACCGAAGAACTCGGGAAATTTTACCTTCTCGAGTTCACGGTGAATACTACCTGCGACGGCCGGTGCGCGCGGCAGAACCTCAGGGGGTACCGACGCCCTGGCCTCGTCTCTGTCCAAATGGCTGATCAGAGCCTCGGACATCCGCTGAAAGGATCTCATCATCCCAACAACATCACCAACTAATATGTGTTCCTGCCCGAGCACCTGCTCGCCTCCCTGGGGGTTAGACCCCTCAGGCGTGGATGCTGCTGGAGGCGTCTCGCCTCCTCCCCTAGCACCCCGTCGTCGGCCTCCGCGGCGTCCTCTAACCATGGTTACCTTCATGCATACAATCAACTCAATCAACAACAGTATATATAAATTAAAAACCCACTCATATCACGTAAGCCGCAGCGAACCCCAAGTCGCGGGTCGAACCGGATCTGATACCATATGTAACATACCTACCTAGCTACGGACAACTACCCTGACAACAGGTGCAAATTGTTTTTTTGTTTAAGGTGTGCGCGTACGTGTGAAAAAGGGAAACAGACACACTTGACTCTATGTCGCCATCCGCCTACAACAAGACGCATCCAAGAAGAGCCCAACAAGAAGACATAAGGTGCACGACAAGTAACTACAAGCAATAACGATACAGACAAGGAAGAATCCATAACAGTAAAGTTCACTATCTCGGCACAGGAAAACACGTCGTTTAATCTTAGTCCTTTGCTCCGGANTCATCATTATATTTATCTACAATCGAGACATAGTATATTGCAGAAACAATATGTTGTACACAGGTTCTATGGATGAAACAAACTCTGATAGATATATATGTTGAGTATGATGAGCCCATTTCAATCTATTGTGATAATACAAACACCATTAGTATCTCAAAGAACTCGATGATGCACTCCAAGACGAAACACATTTCAATCAAGTATCATTTTCTACAAGAACAGGTTGCAGAAAAGAACATCAGAGTTGAATGCGTGGGCACAAAAGAACAAGTGGCAGACATCTTTACAAAACCGCTTCCATGATAAACCTTTGAATATCTTCGCTAGAGACTCAGAGTTATTTCTACTCCAAAATGAATGTTTTTGAATGATTATCTTATATGTATTATATGTACACGAGGAAACACCATAAAGATGACAGTTCATGTTGGGATATTAGGCGAGTCAGTTAGGGGAAGTAGACCTGAATGGAAATACACATTTTCCATTGATCACAAAGGGGGAGAGATTTATGAGATGCAAATGACAGAGGCATGGTTCCAGGGGGAGTGTTGGTCATAGAGATGCATGCATGATTATAGGGGGAGCATGAGTGATATGATTTCAGTATTGCATTAGAGTGTTGCCATCAATGCCAAAGGGGAAGATTGTTGATTAATTGGGTTGGTTGTCATTGATGTCAACCCTTGAAGAAAGTCTAGTAGCACAAAGGTTTGGGTAATGGACTCAAGTTTTTTTGATGTATAATGGTATGAGTTTTGATATATTTGCAGGCAAGACAATTCTAGATGGATAGTACATGTCATGCCATTTCTGGTGGTATGTGGAACATCACATAACTCCTCACGATTTGAGAGTTATGGCCTTACGAAATTGGAGGACCCTCATATGTTGGCTTGAAGCCCCAAAAGGTCAAAGAAGTCAAAATTCTTGCAAAGAAGAAATTATTTAAACAATAAAGTGAAGTGACAAAGTCAAAGAGGATTATTTAAATAATAAAGTGAAGTGACAAAGTCAAAGGGGATTATTTAAATAATAAAGTAAATGGAGAACTTTCTAATTATGGAAAGTGGTTAGAAGTGGGTTAGCCATAAAATAAGGAAATTGGGTTAAGATGGTTAAAAGGTAACCCCTTGAGGAAGCTACATGAAAGTATAAATAAGAGACCAGACTCTCTCATTTTAATTACATTTGAGCATATTGAATATCTACAGGTGACTGAGGTAACCAAAGGATATCTAAATCGAATTTTAGAGGGAAGGTGAAGTAAAGAAGGCCAAAATTCAAGGGACGAAAAATTCTTTTAATGATGCTTTCTAAGGTATGCTATTTACAGGTCATCCCACCATTTTCACAATAACTTTTTTTCTAGAATGATTCAGACCGTGAATTTGGGAGTCCATTGAAAAAACATATCCAAGTAGTTGTGGTGTGAATTTAATCTTGTGGGTCGTTGTATTTTTGGAGTTACACTCCGTGGAAAATAGGGTTTGTGGCTAGTCCTGAAACTAGTATAAAACAATTATTTTGGGTAAAAACGTCATAAATTCTTCATAACAGATCCAAATTCAGTAAGATCAAGTGTGTTGGTTAGAGTATAGTCTTTAGTATTATGTGTAAAATTTTCAAATCCATACAACAAATATTTTGTGCGGGGTACATTCTACAAGTTCACTCTCTAGAATAAGCCATAATTCAACAAGGTATGCTATTTTTTCTATAACTCATTTTCTGAGAGGTTCCAAGTAGTGAAACTTGGAGGAATTGCACAAAACACATCGAAAAACATTGTGTACTATTTTCAGAACTTTATACATTATAGGTACATAGTTATAATTAATTCAAGTTAGGGTTGTTGACTAATCCAAAACTAGTCATGTGAGACTAAAGTAAAGTTTGATGAAAATGCTAGTCTCTTGTTGTTAAAGTTGTTATCACCATAACAATTTTTTGATGGCATCCAAGTCTTGGGATTTAGTGAGGGGCCAAACCGGTGTAGAGACATGATAAAATGGAGGACATAGCCACATCTAGCGAGATAAAGATAAATTTAGCGAGGGCACGAGGTTGATGGGATCCGTCGGGCCACATATCTGAGACATCCCAAATCGATGGTCAGAAAACATATCGGGAATGGAACTAGCACAAAGTTTAATTGTTTAAGAGCAGGCTCATAAAAATACCATGGTTTTAGCTCATGACCACATGGTGCCACCATAGACATATCGGGGCTAAAAATGGTCTACTCCAAACTGTTTTGCCTCGTCCCCGATATCGAGAAACGTATATAAGGAGAGTACCCTTGCTATTATTTTATGATCTTTAAAATCATTTGAACATTTCAAATTGGTGCCAATCACTCCGTTCAAACTGAGGCTCAATAGTGCACCAGTCTCGCGCATTCTCCATCTATTCACAAGTATTTTTCATTATTTCCATGGACCCTATCATTATGTCTGTAACATAACAAGATCCCGCCTCAAAAGAAGAATCCCTAATTGACAGAGAATCTGATGTATTTGACACATAAATAATCGTCTCACCCATCTCTATGTCCAGATCTAATTTGTCAGATAATGTAGGGAGACAAATACCTTTCCTCGAAGCAGTCCAAGCTTCCATAGTCCCTTATGACGTCAAAATCACATTCCCCTTCCCGGAATTCATAAGTTGGTGTGCATACCAATATTCATAGGAAGAGAAGGTTGTTTTAAATAAGTTAGGGTCAGAGGTCCTATGTAGAGTAGATAACCCATCAATTCGATACGCCCTCGACATACTAGAGTCTCCCTCCACAACATATGAACCCTTAGAGGAATAAAAACCAATTACAGGCTACAGAGAATGCCCCCCCCCCTGAGGTCAAAACCCTATTTTTGCAGACCATTGTTAAACCCGAGCATTATTCTGAAAGTTTGTCTTTGTCAATAAGTGTTAGCGTCATGGTTATTGAGGTCCAATGGGATTGTTCCATACTTTGTTAGATTTTAGGTTTAGATAATGACAAATATGTAGTTGAGGTCATGCTAGGTTTCCTATTAACTTTTTTCCAGTCGGAGTCTAGTCAGTGAGTCCATATCAATTTTGATAAGTTCATAGTTGATAATGTAAACAAACAACTAGTGAATTTCCAATCACTAAGGCACTTTAGGTATTACACATACCCACCGAAGATGTTATTGGAGACAAACAAAACATAGTTCCCCAAAGCAGCGTTCATCTCAATTGAATCCAAAGGATCACAATGCTCATTTTCATAAATAAGATCATGTCCAGAGTTTACACCCTGATCTTCAACACTAGTTTGCTAAGAGTCCTAGAGGACATGAAAAGTTATTTGCAACAAAATCCAGAAAACAAAGTGGGAGATTGGGTGTTTTTCATGCATTCTACACTAATTTGGGTATATGGCTTCCCATAAGCACCTTACCTATTGTCGTTTTTTCTGACACCCGGAGTCTTTGCATTGGAGTTCATCGGGCAAAGAATCACCTCAGAAATAGAACATTTTTTGAAAATGCACAAAGCATCCAACCTAAAATTTCCTTTCATAATAAGACCCTTTGTTGTGAAGACTAGATCC
The DNA here is from genome assembly GCA_000966675.3 of Picea glauca. NCBI lineage: Eukaryota > Viridiplantae > Streptophyta > Pinopsida > Pinales > Pinaceae > Picea > Picea glauca. The sequence goes on from JZKD02S2128627.1 coordinate 23,897, forward strand.
TTCTTGCCTCAGATCCAGGCCAAGCTCAAAGAGTTTGCATTTTCACAGCTACAAGGGAGAAAATATGATCCACATCATGTCATATCTAAAAGAGGATTGATAAGAAAACATGGCCCATATGAATATGAGTATTTGAAGGTTTTGATAAATTGACAAATCTGGAAACCTGTGAAGATATGGAAGTCATTTTGTAGCTTGATCAAACACAACAAATAGAGTCAACCCTACAACAGACTCAGACACAGAAAAATCCTCCAAGGTTTATTATTAAAGCTCCCAAGATAAGTGTTTATATAAAAAGGAGCAGTTCAGAGGCCCTGGGCACCAGTGGTCAGCAAAATGTTCCCAAGAAAATGAAAATCACACAATCTCCACAGATAGTAGACCTGGATAAAGAAGAACCTAACAAACAAATGAACATGGAAATGGTGGAGAGTGGGACCAAAAATAAAGAGGCTGGTACAGGAAGCATGCCACAGAGTGAAGTCATCTCAAGGGCTTTCAACAACAAGAAACATGTCTTTGATAAGACACCTAGAGCAGTCTACCAATCCAAAGAAGATTTAGCAAATCAATATGTTGTGAAAGGGAGCTTGGCCATGAGTTAAATAAGAGATTTGATACCCGAGGTGGAAAGGATTTCTCAACATAAGTCTTCCCTGTTTTCAGTCAGATATGTAGAAAAGAAGACACTCAATATAGCTGTGGAAGATGAGGATAAAGTGTCTGAAATTAAGCTGAATTATGAAAATATCGGTGACCCAAACAAGGTGAAGTTCCACAGAAACACTAGTGACATGCTGTATTCAGATTACCTAAGTCTGAGTTTGAGGGTTTCAAGGCTGACAACTCATAAACTTAAGTTGAAGGGGCAACTGAGGCAAGAAAAAGCATCCAACAGATCCTGGAAAAATCAAGTCAAGAGATTAGAATATGAAGGCCCTCAAGGGTTAAATGCTTCCTTAGAGGAGAAAGACAAAATGATTCAAAGAACGAAGAAGAGGCTAAAGATGTATGCCACAGAGCATCCACAAACAATAGAGTTGGCTTCTTCTGAACAAGAAAATGAGACATTTCGACAGGAAGCACTAAATTACAAGGCCAAAGTATTGCAGTTGGAGAAGGAAAAAGAGGGTTGGTCACAAGGACATGTAGAGGTATCAAACATGGTTTCAGTTGTACCTGGTACTACAAGAGCTGGGTCAAGCACTGAAGAAATTGTCCAGGCTATGTCACAAGTTAGCTTGAAGATGGGAGAAATCAAAATCCTTAAGGGAGTTATAGAAAAGCTGCAGCAATAAATGAAAATAAAGGATGAGAGGATGGCCCAGTTCCAAAAAGAAAATCAAGATTTGCAGGAAAGAGTAGACAAGTTGAAGATGAGGTTGAAGGGTAAAACACTTTTGCAGGGAGCTAAACATGTAATCTAGGACTCTATTGCTGCTGAAGCTGCTAAGTTTAGGGTGTAACTAAATTTTATAAATGACAAAGATAACATGGCTATCACTACCCGAAGCAGGTGTATTGTTGTGAATGAGACATTGGCGAAAAATCCCTCAGAGTGGGTCCATAACGCTATAAATTTGTTGAATTTTGTTCCCACCACTGAACTTCATACCATTGGGGTCAAATACAGGACTACATTGATCATTTGGGCCAAGAGGATCATTGCTAAACACAACTTGCTCAAATGAGTTTAAACCAAAGCCGTACAAATGGAGCGGAGTATACAGGAATTCAAGGACCTGTTTGAACAATTTTTCATCAAAGGCCTCCCACCATTTTGGGATGGAAAAGGGAAATTATACGATCAAGAGGAATACAATTCTCTCCTCTCCCAGTGCAAAATGGATCATTGCAAGTTTGAAGGCCTAGGGGAAAACTTGAAAGGACCAAATCTGGTAGAATATTTGACCACATATTTTGAGATCTTAAATCAGTTCAAGACAATAAAGATCAGTCTACCAACTATGACTTATTCTACTTGCATCGACCTGGATATCCTGATAAAGGAAATGATGGATTACAAGATTCTTTCTGACTTACAGTGGAAAGAGATCATGCGGCTAGGCAAGACAAAATGTAGTTTTCCAGGAACCAACAAATGGCCTCCAGGTGTCACCAGGTTGACGAGTTTGATAGAAGAACAAAGTGAGACATATGGCGAAGACAAAAGGCGAGTAGTCGGAGAAATCAATCGCTAGTTTATGAAATGTTTTTGTTTAATCATTGTAAATCAGTTCACATACCGAGACTGTTAGTTGAAATTATTGTAGTCATTTTTAGAAGATGAAACGTTTTGTTTTAGCCATTGTAATTGAATTGTATAAGTACTAGAATTTTTGAATGAATTAATGTTGGCAGAAGTCCAAGGGCACCTTTTAGTTGTTTCTGAACTCAATTGTAATTTTTTGGAGCTGGATTGAATACATATGCAGAAGCTTTTGAAGTCTCTATGAAAATATTTTAATGGTGGTGATATGAGTTTTATCTCCTTTCATTCTATGTATTTCCTGTGTTATTTTATTCCATTTGCACTATCTTCTGTTTAAATTGGAGAGTTAAAGGCCCATAATTCATCTTGTGATTCTCTCGGCTTAAGAAATTTACACTGTGTAATTTTCTTCTTAGCTAATTCAGAATTCATTTCAATAATGCTCTCATGCAATTATTTGTTTTCTCCTTCCTTTTACACCCTACTTAAATTCAATTTACAACTAAGATTCATTACCTCATTTAGCCTTTATCCTCTGGAGAGTTCTAACGGCCAGTCATTGTTTTCATTCATTTTTCAGAATTTTGACTCCATAGCCCAAGTGTCCCTCCCCTTCCTTGCCAACAAATTTATAAAAACCTCCAAAACAAACTAAATCTAGCCACTGATTTCCAAAGAAATACCAAGTGACACGAGATATCCCTCTCTGAGCTGAGCAAGCTAGTGCCCAACTCTAAAGATGGTTGAAACAATTACCTCTGTCGTTTTTTTATCAGTCAAACAAATTTTCAGATTGTTAACATTCTGGCACCGTTGTCGGGGAATGAAAGAGAAACCTTCCCTGGGAGAAGAACAACTTAAATCTTTAATTTTGATCCCTGAGGGTGACAGTGGATCAAATATCTTACTAGTTGAGATTATTTTTTCCCTGGCGACTCCGTTAGCAAGAGACCAGTTGCACCAAGCAGTGTGAGCTAGAAATCTTGGCTCCCAAGAGAATTCACACCAGGAGTAACCCATACCCAAAAACTGCAATCCCTGTGTCTGATCTTGAGAAGCTTGTACATAAAAGAAAAGAAAATCAAGTAACCCCAGTGTTGCGTTTAGACCGAAATCTGTCCTTACCCACAGATGGAGTGATGAGCATTGAAGACCTTAAGTTTGATGTAAAATTTGAACAAACTCTATTCAGAACTAAATCTGAATCTTGTTTGAGCAAGGTCATCTTTGACGAACATAGATTTCGAGATTTGATTTTAGCTGCATCTACAAGGCCTATAGTGAATTATACTTAGAACCAACAACCACTCCGACCCCTCACAGCAGCCGTGACAACTCGATTTTATCCCCTTGTGCTTCATGCTCAGTTACATGATCTACCTCGGGAGTATAATCTAAGGATCAAATTGTATGATGTTGAAGGTAGTGTACCATCCCAGAAACATCTAGATTGGTTCAATGATAGTATAGACTTGGAAGAAGTAGACTTTGAGGATGCTAAAATGAGGCTATTTGCAGAAAGTCTTGCAGGAGAAGTGAGGAAGTGGTTAAGAGCCCTTCCAACAACTAGTATAGTAGATTTTGAGGCTTTTGAAACCAATTTCCTTGAAAAATGGGGCAACAAGAAAAATCCCCTCTAGTTGTTAACTCTGTATAACAACATGAAGAGATCACTTGATGAAACGGTGCAGGAGTTTTCAGCCATATTTGTAAAGGTCTATAATTTGATTCCTATTGAGGTAAAACCCCCCCTAAAGTTGCTCAACTCAGATATGTTGATTCCTTTGAAAGCAATTTTTCTTTGTTATTGAGAGAACGAAGATCTGCTTCATTAGATGATATGATGACTGATGCCATAGAGGTCGAAGTGAATCTAATGGCTTCAGTAAAGATAAAATCTAACTCTGGCAGGGACATGAACAAAGCTCAAGATAAGGCACAATTTTCATCCTCACAAACATCAGAAGAAAGGTTTGAAACACTGATGAGAACCATGGAAGGAATGGTGGAGAGAATGACCTTAGATAATAGGCCTAACCCCAGAAAACAGGCTGATGGTGCACCTAGAAATCCGAGGAGACCAACAATCCATGTCTTTGGTCAAGACCGAAGGTTGTACATAGAGGTTTTGCTCAAATACATGGTCATCAATAAGTCATAGCCAAGTAATCATCCCATCTACTCTATGGAAACTGAGTTGGGGTCTTCCATTTTCTTCAATGACTTGTGTTTTGAAGAAAAAGAGTCAGAGATTGATATGGCTGACAAAGAAAGATCTGATAAGCAGATTGAGGAGTTTTCAGAGCAGTAGGATAGTGCAAAATATCAAACATGGAAGATGAGTTTCGATGGAGCTGCCTGCAGAGAGGGAGAGGGGGTTGGCGTATGTATCAATCACCCCAAACGAGATTCAAAATTGTGTTCTTATAAACTTGTTTTTGAGTGAACGAATAACATCGCTGAATATGAAGTATTAATATTGAGGTTGAAGGTTTTGAAAGAATTGGGTGCCAAAAGAATTGTTGTACATGGAGACTCTGATTTAATTATCAATCAAATAAAATGCATATACCAAACAAAACATCCCAGACTAAGGGCTTATAGGAACCTAGTACTAGACCTCCTTGAGAAATTTCCAGAGTATAATATTTCAACAATTCCAAGAGAACATAATCATATTTTGATGCCTTGGCTACTTCAGTAACGGTTTTCAAAGTTCCAATCTTCCCTGACATAAAATACAAGGTTGAGGTCAAGTACATGCCAACAATACCAGATAATATTAAGTACTGGCAAGTTTTTGAAGATGACAAACAGATAGAAAGCTTCCTCAAGATGGAGAATGAATTTGAGAATCTGAACGTTGACAAAGAATACTGTGATGAAGAGGTAGATGCAATTTATTTCACAAAGGATGGGTATTTTGACAATTAGATCACAGGCAGAGACATAGTTCAGCTAAAGAGCAACATCATTCCCAAGGGTCTGGTTCCATTGGAGAAACTCTTTTCTAATAATGATGTGGCCAGAAGTCCAAAAATTACAGTAAATGAAGGGGATGTGGAAGATTGCAATATTGGGACTCAAGAGGACCCAAAGATCATTAAGTTGTCCAGAACACTCAGCCCTGAGGTCAAGGAGAATTATATCAAATTGATGAAAGATTTCCTTGATGTTTTTTCCTGGAGCTATGATGATATGAAAGTCTATGACACCAGTATAATTCAACATGTGATCCCAATCAAAGAATATCACAAAACTTTCAAATAGAAGTTAAGAAGGATAAACCCTTTGTTGCTACCCTTGATTGAGAAAGAGGTAAAAAATCTATTTGAAGCCAAGATCATAGTATCCCTGGGGTTTTCTAAATGGGTAGAAAATCTTGTGCCAGTCAGAAAAAAGAGTGGGGAAATCAGGTTTTGTGTGGATTTCATAAATTTGAACAGAGTATCTCTAAAGGACAACTACCCACTGCCTAATATGGATCACATTTTACAGAAAATGGTTGGGTCTCATAAAATGTCAATGTCAGATGGCTTCTCCAGATACAATTATATTATGGTGCACTCTGATGATCATGAAAAGGAAACATTCACAATTCCATGGGGAACATTCATGTATGCCAAGATGCCTTTTGGGCTCATGAATGTAGGGGAAACATTTCAAAGAGCTATGGACATAGTTTTTGCTGATGAAAAGGACAAGTTCATTGTTATCTACCTAGATGATATCATTGTGTATTTTGTTTCAGATGAAGAACACCTCAATCATCTAAGAACTGCCTTCCATAAATGTAGAATCTTCAGAATCTCGTTGAACCCTAAGAAGTCAAATTTTTCTATGGAAGAAGGAAAGTTGTTGGGTCACATTATTTCAAAAGAGGGAATAAAGGTAGATCCTAGTAGAGTTGAAGGGATCTTAAAGATTGGCATACCCAGAAGTAAGAAAGAGGTACAATCTTTCCTGGGAAAAGTGAATTTTTTGAGAAGGTTTATCCCTAACTTGGCTAAGATCATAAAGTATATTACCAACACTCTCAAGAAAGGAAATGAAATAAAATGGACCGTTGATGCCATAAAATCCTTTGAAGACATCAAAGTGGAATTGACCAAGGCTCCAGTACTGGCCAACCCTAATTTTGAAAAGGACTTCATATTGTTCTCTTTTGCCTCAGAGCACACTATTGCTGGTGTTTTATTACAGAAAGATGAATTTTTTTTTGAGAAGCCCATATCTTATTACACCAAGACATTGATGGATGCCCCTTTGAAGTATGATATTATGGAGAAGCAAGCATATGCACTAGTCAAGGCCTTGAAATAATTCATAGTTTACATCTTGCATTCTCATACTACTGCTTATGTGTCCAGTAGCTCAATGAAAGACATCTTAACCCAGCCTGATCCTGAAGGAAAGAGGGGTAAATGGATAGCAATGTTGTTAGAATATGACCTTGAGATCAAACCCACCAATTTGATCAAGGGACAGGGGCTTGCGAAGCTGATGGCACAAACCAATTGTGAACTCCTAGGAATAAATTTCATTGCAGACTTGTCAAAGGGTGTAGAAGAAGAGAGAACTCCTCAAATGTCCCAGAAATTTCTTGACTCCACATGGTATGCATATATCATCCATGGGTTGAAAAATTTACAAGCTCCTCCTGAATTTAGTAAAACAAAGGCCAGATTATTGAAACTGAAGGCAACAAATTTTTGTATAGTAAATCAATCTCTATATTGGAAGGATCTAGGGGGAATTTTATTGAGTTGTTTGTTGGAAGAAGAAGAAGAGAAGAGCATCAGAGAGTTCCATAAGGGTGACTGTGGGGGTCACCATTATTTGAAAAGTAATGTGCATAATATTTTGAGGGTTGGGTTCTATTGGCCTAACATTTTTTCCGATGTCTATAAAGAGGTTTCAAAATGCCATGAATGTCAAATTTTTTATGGGAAGGGAAAATTGCAGCCTCTKCCTTTGAAACCYAGCTGTGTGGAAGTGCCTTTTAGATAGTGGGGMCTTGATTTTATAGGGGAAATACATCCACAGTCCTCAACCCAAAACAAGTGGATTCTGACAACAATAAATTATTTCACTAAATGGATTGAGGCAACTCCCACCAGGTAGACAACAAATGTCGTTAGCATCCAGTTTKTAGAAGACAATATTTCGTCCAGGTTTGGATGCCCAATCAAGATCATAACAAAAAATGCAACAACTTTCAAGTCCAAGAGGATAGAGAAATTTTTCATTGATTACAATATCACCCTTGGCCACTCTACGACTTACTACCCTCAAGGAAATGGGTTGGCCGAGTCCTCAAATAAAATCTTAGTCAGAATTATCAAGAAACTGTTGCAAGATAACAAAAAGGATTTGCACAAAAATCTCATCCATGCACCATGGGATGACATAATCAACCCAATACTACTACATATTGGAAAAATTGTGACGACTACTTGCGACGAAAGTACTCTTTCGTCGCAAAATTCAAGAGAAAAAGTTCAATTTTCCAATTTTGATCTTAATCCACCCCGTATTCGTCGCTATATCAACGGACACAAACTATCGTCGGTTTTGCGACGATCGTCAAGATGGTGGACTACTGTCTCAATTTCGACAAACTTGTGTTTTTGTCACAAGAGCGATGCTAACTTTTGACCATTATAACGTTTGTCGCAAGCACGATGAATAAACTGTTATAACCATTCTTGTTCACCTTCATGTGACCTAAATTTAACAAATAAATAGGTCAAAAAAAATAAATATTTAGGTCATGTTCGTCGCAATTGCGAAGACGGTGACCTAAATTGACCTATAAATATTTGACGATTTAAAGATGTTGTGACAATCTTGCTATAACAACGACGACTCCTAAAGGGTATTTTTGTGCGGAAGAATGTCACAGAATATAGTTAGAGGTGAGAAAAAATTAAAGCGGGTGAAAAGGGTGATGGTAGATGTTATTTCCCTTGCCAAAAATGTTTCCTCATACGTCCTGTAAGAATTTTAATAGCAATAACTACAAAACATTGTAGGAAATATGGGCACATTGATGGCAGATCGAATGAATATCGTCCCATGGTAATTAGCTATATATTCATTATCTTTTTTTATTATGGTAATTAGCTATATATTCATTATCTTTTTTTATTTTGTCAATTTTATACAAAATTATATATATTGTTTGAATGTTTGTTATAGTATATACTAATTTTGAATGATTGTTTCTATTATAAAGTTAGAGTTTCCCTCTAACTTTCTGCAGAATATTGCACCAAGTATTAGTAGAAATGATGTTGTACAAGCTAAGGAACATCATGACTGAGCAAATGAGGATCTCATGGAAGAAGATGATGGGAGAAATCAAGTTAATGATCTCATGGAAGAAGATGATGGGACAAATCAAATGATCCAAGATTTGTTTTCGCAACCAGATGAGGATGGGGCAACGCTGGTATTTATGATGAACCTCTATTAGAAAAGACAAATAAACGACTTTATGAAAGATCAAGAGAAAATCTTCTCTCCACTACATTGTTGCTATGAACTTAAAGGTTATGAATAATTTGTCGAACACTTGTATGACACAGATCCTAAGGTATGTAATATGTTTCGTCTCATATTATACATAAATGTTGATTTTATTTTATTTTATTTTATTGTTAATGTGTAAAATAAGAATGCAATTTTTACGATTAGTATTCTTACATTAACTAGTTATTTGTTATGTTGTAGATTGTTAGGTGAATTTTTGTTACCATCGTCAAATATTTTACCTCACACATATCGAGGTTTGCATGCCATTATAAAATACATTTGAATGGATTATCAAACTATAGAAAGCATGTCCTAATGACCATATTATATATTATGGACAACATGATTCGAAAAAAAAATGTCTGCAATGTCTTATCAGTAGATATCGAACCGATCAAGTAACAAAAAGGGTGCCTCGAAAGGTTCTTCGTCATATTCTCATAATTCCATGTTTGCAACGATTGTTCAGGTGTGAAATCATAGCACAATTTATGGATTACCATACACGTAACAGAAGTGGAGATAGTGTTCTTCGAATGCCTGTCGATGGTTCTGCATTTAGGGAAATTGAGGAAAAATTGACAGATTTCAAAGATGAACCTCGTAATGTTAGGATTTCATTGGCAACTGACGATGTTAATCCATTCGGAGAGCTTAGGTCTATTTACTCAGTGTGGCCTATTTTTTTTATCAACAATAACATTCCTTCTTGGATGTCAATAAAAAGGGAGCACATAATGTTGACAATGATTGTTCCAAGTATTTTTTTACATTAATTTTTTGAATGTAACATTTTCATTTGTTTCAATTTTTGCATAATATCTTTTGTTTATTTATTTACTTATATATATTACATGATATCATTCCTATAGTA
>JZKD02S2128638.1:20662-31707 GCA_000966675.3 Picea glauca
ATAGTTATTTGGCTTGGGGATGGGCGACAATGGGTGAATTGGTTAGGAAACCTCCAATAGTCTGTTAACTCCGTCGAATTCCTTGCAACTTTTTATTTTTTGCATCTTTTGGAGGTAAAATAGGGTTATTTAGTATGAAACTAGCGTATGTACATGGGTTTTCTAGTATGCATCCAACGTATGTACGCGGGCAATAGTGCAACAAGGCGCGTACATGCTCCAAAAAATGGTTTTTTAAAGATAGATCCTCAACAGTAATTTGAAAAATTGTGCAAGTAGAAAGGCCAATGCCATGTATTGATAGGTAGGAAATTTTAGGGCTATAACAGATTCCCCCTAATGTGTGAGGTCATAAGAGAAACTAATGGCCAAAATACATTACAATATCTTTACCAGTGGGAAGAAATGGAGTCGAGTGAGCCTAGGACCAGAGTTTGGGAGGTCGCTATCTGTAAAATAATAATAATCTCTTTGAGGTGGGTATATCCATGCTTGTGATGAAATAATCATGGCTTCCAATCAAGTACACTGCATATTCATGTCTATACAAGTGTAGCCTCGAGAAATACACAATAGATCTACATCTCAAAATCATTTGACGATATTCAAATTTCAAGTATAATATAATATGCATCTTCAAGAAGCATCAATGCCTGCAGTTGGAGACCAGGAGCTTCATGACTCGAGAAACAACTTCAAGATATTCAACAACTCAGGTAGGAGTACAAATAGGATTGTAAGACTCACTGCTTTCAGGTCTTTGACATGCCATCAGAGGAAGACTGGAGGATCTTGATCATCAGGCACAAAACTTCATCGATATTGAATCTAGACCCGACTGAACTCTCAGGATGGCTGACTCATGAAAGTCAAGAGACAAACTGCAGATTGGCCAACTCAGGATGGATAAAAATTCCCTTGGAAAAAATCATGAAAGATGATCAGACTCAGGTAGTGTAATATTGACATAAGTCTGTGATGTAGGAGGCACCACACAAACTCTCCATATGTTTGGAAGAGTAACCAAATAGAAGAGGACACAAATCTATGTAGCAAGAAAATCTTCCTAAGGTCATAATAAATCCCAATGCTTGGATAACAAACAAAAGAATGTGATTTTTCCAAGGGAGACTATATTGCTGTTGAAAAAAAAATTGATAAATCTCATCCCCTCTTTTTGGAATATTTGATTTTTTTGTCTTTTTCAAATGTTTAACAAGCTTGAAAAAAGAATAAAAGAATGCTACATTACAAAGGAGGAATGAGTGTTGCAAGCAAGAAAACTGGTTCCAAGCGCATGGAACATACTAATGCTCAGGTAAAGGAGACATGTGCAGGATAAGGACACACGGGGAAAATTCCTCCATGGGTCAAGGTGTCAAATCGCAAAGGTAAAAAATGTTACAAAGCATGCATATGAGGAATGATTTAAAGGTTCAGTTTATAGCAACATGGATCCGAGATTAGGCCAAATATGCAAATATGAGACCCTCAATGCGATTAAGCATGACACAACAAGACTCCTTCCATGTGAATTTTTACGAGCCTGGAGAAGGTAAGCTCGTTGGTTTTTTCATGTTTAGAGAGTCTGAAAAAACATTCAAGAAGACTCCAATGAGTTTCTTTTTTGCAATTAGTCTATTCGGTTCGAAAAAAGGTTAAATTTATACCAAAAAGACGTCTCTTTAATACTATTTTAATGATTGTGATTGAGACATGATCACTCAATGATATTTTCAATTTTAAGGAGTCTGAAAAGAGATTAACTATGGACTCACAAACATTTTCTAGATTTAGCCTCCTTAGCCTGAAAAATTATAAAATATAACTTAGGAGAACTCTCCCAACAAGAAAAGTCTCGTGAGGCATACCTTTTTCCTGGATAATCTATTGGCTAGAAAAAGGGTTAAACTCATGTCGAATAGATGTTCTTTATGGACCAATTAACGAGTGTGAAAGGAACAAGGTCACTCGACAATATTTTCATATTTAGGGAGTTTGAAAAGAGATTAACTATGGACTCTGAGGGGGTTCCTTTTTCATAAGTAATCCCCAAGGCCCGAAAAAGAGAGAAACCAAAACCAAGGAGAATGTCTCTTTTTCAAAAATTTAGTCCCTAGGGCCCCAAAAAGGGTTAAACTTACGACTGAGAATACTCTCCTAGAGAACCAAAGTTCCCATGGAGTACCTTTATTCATAAAATTATCCATTCGGACCGAAAAAGGGGTAAACTACCACTAGACATATGTGCCTTCAAATTTGAGTTCGACGAGCATGAAGGGAAACAAGATCGCTCGACAATATTTTCAATTTTTGAGAGTCTAAAAAGGGCTTAAAGAAGACTCCAGGGGGGATTTGTTTCTTAAGTAATCCAAACGAGACCAAAAATAATAAACAATCTCTCGCTAGATGTTGCTTTCAAAGTTTAAACAAGATTGAAGGACAACAAACCATGCTCTAGGGGAGTTCCTCAGGTATAGGCCAGAGAAAGATGAAGAATAAGTATGAGGATTGAACACAAAGTCATGGTGGGACTAAACAAGACTCCTATGCCTTTGAAGTACTTCAACATGGGCACCAAATGGAAAACAAGGGTCTAACTAGGATTCCCATGGAAGGAAGGTTCTACCACATAAAGTACGACACACTAATCAACAAGGACGGTTAGTGTCACAATTCAGTGGGGTCAATCCTAAGGTGAAAAGAACTAGAAACTAGATAATGCAAAAATGCAAGKAGGGAAAAACCTAACCTATATGACATTTTCGAGGTCAATACCTGTCAGAAYGGATCAATATGATGAACACATGTCAAAGAAAACATGTCTCCAACATCTTGTATATAAGGCCAATARCACCCATCCAAAAGTTAATAGATCCAATATAGATAAAAACTTCAGAAAATAAGAGGTGCTACTGAATAAAAAACTCAAAAACAACAAACCTGGACTATACAATATGTACAAGGTATTGCACAACCTTACAACTCATGCGTGGTAGTAGTTCAAGTAGATCCCACTGCTAGGCTCTGACCAAGAGTCTCTTCAATAGACAACCTGTTACCTGGAAAGTCTCCCAGAAGGGAAGAAAACACAAACCATGGTGTAAGTCTTCCCACAGTATAGAAAATGTAGTCATGGCTTCAAGGATAGCCTCATCCGAAGTAAATTCAATATATGATAAATCACGCAAATGAGGAGGGTAGATAGTCCCAAAGGGTGAAGCAAACTGACCATATTCCATATGATGATGGAGTTTCTGGACAGGATTGGCATAGTCTATCAGCGAAGAATCACAATCACAAGGGTTTGAGGATCTACAAATAGTGAGATTAGATTCAAAAGGAAACTCAAGACCACTCAGACCAAGAGGGGGAAGCAATGGCTTCCATGCCCCCATTGGATAAAAAAACTAATCAATTGTTGAGACCATGTCTCGTGAAGGAAAACATGATTGCACAGGTTCCTTCTCAGAAGCAATTGAACATTGAGGATAATCCACCACATAATTAACCCATGGTAGGGTAGAGTCTACATGAACACTAAGAACATATAAATGGGTACCTTGAAATAAGATCAAATTAGGATGATGATTTTCATATGCCAACTAATCGATAGTGACAGTGCTTCCATTGTAAGGGAAATGCATCACCCGAAAGAGAGTAGACACTACAATGTTCATAGCATATACATAATCACACTCGAGAAGCATATTGAAATATAATGGACCTTGCACCACTACAATATCTATAAGGACAATATTCCCACCTAACGAGATAGGAAACCGAGGAAGAACCCCCAAATATTCACTAGGATGTCTATCAAAATCCAACAACTCATGTGAAGCATACAGAAGCTTGGGAGAACCCAAATCTTTCCAAGCCAAGGAAGATAAAATACTTGCGGAGGATCCTTCATACACAATACATTGGTAAATTGTTTTTGAATTAATTTCAACCCTTATTTGAAAATTTGTAGAAGAAAGAAGGCGAGGCCCAACAAGGTCATTCCAATCAAGGGAAACCATCCTGAACTTGGAGTGGGTGTGCTCAAAGTGAGCGGAATGCCTCTTTTTTCTGAAAGTATTGAACTGGAAATGTTAGAAACATGGTTGGTAGACACATCACTCCCGAAGAGAAGAGTGGGACTAGCTGAAGATTTCATCGACGTGACCACTTTGGTAGACTCGACACTGTCCAAGATAAGAGTGGGATCAACCGAAGATTGCATCGGTGTGACCACTTTGGTAGACTCGACACTCTCCAAGAGAAGAGTGGGATCAGCCAAAGATTGCATTATAATAACCACTTCCTCAACCACTGATTGAAAAGGATGCGAGAAAACATGGTCTAAAGGCGCATCACCCCCCAAAAAATGAGTGGGATCGGTTGAAGATTGCATCGGCATGACCACTTTGGTAGACTGGACACTCTCCAAGAGAAGAGTGGGATCAGCCAAAGATTGCATCAGAATGACCACTTCCTCAACCAATGGTTGAAAAGGATGTGAGACAACATGGTATAAAGGCGCATCACCCCCCCAAAAAGGATTGGGATCAGCCAAAGATTGCATCAACATTACCATTTTCCCAACCATTGGCTGAATAGAGTGTGAGGAAACTCAGAGGACTCAGAATAAGAAGAGCTTACAGACAGGGACCACAATCTTCATGCCTCTAGAAGGCTAGAGAATAAATGAGTAAGGTTATATCCCTTGCAAATATTACAAGGTAACTTAGGCTTACCTCCTATCCGTCTAGGTTTCTCAACAAAATCAATGCCCCAAGCATGAATAACAATGGTTGGTTGCTTGTCCTCAACATGANCTAAAGATATCTACAAATTTGCAGAGACAATGAACTTTTCCCAAGTAAGGTTTATGTTCTTCAATTCTTCCATTACAAGAATATTGATCAAACCATAGTGTAAAACACTAGTGTCCACAACCTTGGACTTGGCTTGGACTCTATTAACCATTTTCCCCATACTTCTAAACATATAGCAAGGGATATTCATCAAATACTTTCCTGTGAAGTGTAGAAAGAGCCTAATGTGATACTGGTATATCATTTTGAATATTCCCTCACATGTAAAATACCTCTGAATAACTTTCAACATTTTTTCAAAAGCCTCAACCAAGTGGCTCCTAGGCACTCCCTTGGACAAATTATCTTTTTGATAATATGGCTTGAGGAAATCCTTAGAAAATGATGTATTGAGAGTCATATATTTGAACCACCTCTCACCAGTGTTGGGTATCTCAGTGGTTGTTGCAATAGTGGCCTCTGATACCTCCAAATCAAGGGTTCTTACCTTGGTCTTAGTGCCATCAAAGTTTAAAGAAAACTCCCTTTCTACTTCAGGGTGTCCCCTCTGCATGTTTTGAAAAAAATATAGGAAACCAAACCTTTGGAAAACCTCCCTGATCATAGGTTCAACATTAAATAGGTGCATGTCAGAAGGCTCAGTCCTAACCAGACTCCCACCATTGTGAGATTTCTTCTATTGGGGTGTATCCATTGATAGAAGAAGGAGGTCAAGTACTGTAATGCTATGAAAGGTAAGGAAACCAAACATAGGAAAAAGTATTAATTTTTGAAAGGTGATCCTTAATTTGTCTTTCATGGCTTTTCTCCAATTCACTTCTGAACTAATAAGAGACTGGTTTGATGGCTGAAAATGGGGGAAAAATATCCTCTGAGAAATTATATGCAAGAAGATTGCATTGCCGAATTTTAAGCTAACATAGGGCCACCATACAGTTTTATCATCATTTTAAAAGGAAAGGGATCCTAAACTTTTCACTACAAATGGAATTTGAAATGAAAATATAGGATGACACAGTGGATGAAGAGAGATAATGATAGAGTTTTGAGAAAAGAATATGGCATTGGTTTGACAGAGAATTTGTAGCGTTGGAACAACGAATCCGTAGCACAGTTTAAAAATGGTTTCTATAGCATAGTGTGGACAAAATGAGCCAAGAGGATAAATGGGAATTCAAAGTTCTGAATCAAATTGACTCGATTTCAATGGATAAAATTGTTAGTGTGCAGATGGCTAAGAAGTCTATGGAAACATAGGCAAAGGGGCTAGTAGGTGGAAGAAATGAAAGTTGGCACTGCCAAGTGCTACGAAAATATAAACAAAACCTTCAATTGATATTCAACAGAGCTCAGATGGCTCAAGAAGTACCTCGACACCGAAACTTGATTATCGATGATCTTCAACAAGCCTGGAGTCATTTTCAACCACTCAGTCTCAAATTCACCTTGGTTAGTTAGTTCTGTAGCATAATCTGCAACACTGTCTGGACTAGTAGTTTCTACAACATCGAGCTAAGAGCAAGATTTAAAATTTGGTAAACTATTGGAACTTCATAAATGACCAAATCACGATATTCCTTTTGAATATAAGGGTTATGAAAATAATGAAAATACATGACATCAGCTTCATAATTGCAAATGACGGTAAAGAGAGTGAGTGTACAAAGATGTGCTATGAAAACAACTAGAGAGTTGGTAGCGTACTTGACAAGGTTTGATTTGAATCCATAACGGGCAAAGGGAAAAAGTGGAGAGGTTCAAGCATATGAATGGATGGAGTGACTTGTCAGGTTTGTGGAGTCATGGGGTTGATAGTGATAGATTTCAAGTCAGGTGATGAGTCAAGGATATAAACCACAAAATGAACCTAGGGTATAATCCATAGGTGTGGGTAAAAAATGTGATCCAAGTACCAAACCTTTATTTGTTTGAACTAACCTAATAAAATCATAAAGATAAAATTAAAAACAAACTTAAAAAATACTAATTGGTAAAAATTAAAACCCAAGGACAAATTTAACCCATGACAACTTCATGTGATAACAACTAGTATGACTAGAAGTGACTGGACTTTTACCCCCAGCATGAGTTGTAGAGGCTGGGCATCAGTCCTCAACATGACTCACAGAGGTTTTTGACCTATATACAACATGACTAGAAGAGGTTGGTTGTTTCTTCTTCCTATTCTTCCTCTTTCTATTTCGTTTAGACCTCTGGTTACTAGTAGCTAGACTTTCACCAGAGAAGGCAAAAAGAGGAGGAGAACAATTTGTTGATGAAGGAACATCAACATGATTCCCATGACATAAGGTGCTTAACTGAGAATCATCAATATCATTCAGGGCATTTGGAATGGTACCCAACCAAACCGGTAGTCCCACATTCAACCCAGGAATGTACAAAGTGGACATCAAAGGGACACCAACATTTCCAAAGAAAGGAAAAGCACAAGAATCCCCTTGCGAAGGGTTTCCTTAGTTGGCATCATCAAGAACATTATCCATGAAGATATTATGCACAGGTTGTTCCCTTGCGAGATTGTTCAAGTCTGTAAAAGTCTCACACACAGACTTTAACGAACCAGTGGTATAAAAAACAACGCCTATAAAGAGGCGGATCCACGTTTCGAAGAAGAAGACCAAAAATTCCTCACGATCGATGAAGTGGGCAGTATACCACCTTAGGTCAAATACCTAAAGAAATAACTGAATAAATCNCTAAAGATATCTACAAATTTGCAGAGACAATGAACTTTTCCCAAGTAAGGTTTATGTTCTTCAATTCTTCCATTACAAGAATATTGATCAAACCATAGTGTAAAACACTAGTGTCCACAACCTTGGACTTGGCTTGGACTCTATTAACCATTTTCCCCATACTTCTAAACATATAGCAAGGGATATTCATCAAATACTTTCCTGTGAAGTGTAGAAAGAGCCTAATGTGATACTGGTATATCATTTTGAATATTCCCTCACATGTAAAATACCTCTGAATAACTTTCAACATTTTTTCAAAAGCCTCAACCAAGTGGCTCCTAGGCACTCCCTTGGACAAATTATCTTTTTGATAATATGGCTTGAGGAAATCCTTAGAAAATGATGTATTGAGAGTCATATATTTGAACCACCTCTCACCAGTGTTGGGTATCTCAGTGGTTGTTGCAATAGTGGCCTCTGATACCTCCAAATCAAGGGTTCTTACCTTGGTCTTAGTGCCATCAAAGTTTAAAGAAAACTCCCTTTCTACTTCAGGGTGTCCCCTCTGCATGTTTTGAAAAAAATATAGGAAACCAAACCTTTGGAAAACCTCCCTGATCATAGGTTCAACATTAAATAGGTGCATGTCAGAAGGCTCAGTCCTAACCAGACTCCCACCATTGTGAGATTTCTTCTATTGGGGTGTATCCATTGATAGAAGAAGGAGGTCAAGTACTGTAATGCTATGAAAGGTAAGGAAACCAAACATAGGAAAAAGTATTAATTTTTGAAAGGTGATCCTTAATTTGTCTTTCATGGCTTTTCTCCAATTCACTTCTGAACTAATAAGAGACTGGTTTGATGGCTGAAAATGGGGGAAAAATATCCTCTGAGAAATTATATGCAAGAAGATTGCATTGCCGAATTTTAAGCTAACATAGGGCCACCATACAGTTTTATCATCATTTTAAAAGGAAAGGGATCCTAAACTTTTCACTACAAATGGAATTTGAAATGAAAATATAGGATGACACAGTGGATGAAGAGAGATAATGATAGAGTTTTGAGAAAAGAATATGGCATTGGTTTGACAGAGAATTTGTAGCGTTGGAACAACGAATCCGTAGCACAGTTTAAAAATGGTTTCTATAGCATAGTGTGGACAACATGAGCCAAGAGGATAAATGGGAATTCAAAGTTCTGAATCAAATTGACTCAATTTCAATGGATAAAATTGTTAGTGTGCAGATGGCTAAGAAGTCTATGGAAACATAGGCAAAGGGGCTAGTAGGTGGAAGAAATGAAAGTTGGCACTGCCAAGTGCTACGAAAAGATAAACAAAACCTTCAATTGATATTCAATAGAGCTCAGATGGCTCAAGAAGTACCTCGACACCGAAACTTGATTATCGATGATCTTCAACAAGCCTGGAGTCGTTTTCAACCAATCAGTCTCAAATTCACCTTGGTTAGTTAGTTCTGTAGCATAATCTGCAACACTGTCTGGACTAGTAGTTTCTACAACATCGAGCTAAGAGCAAGATTTCAAATTTGGTAAACTATTGGAACTTCATAAATGACCAAATCACGATATTCCTTTTGAATACAAGGGTTATGAAAATAATGAAAATACATGACATCAGCTTCATAATTGCAAATGACGGTAAAGAGAGAGAGTGTACAAAGATGTGCTATGAAAACAACTAGAGAGTTGGTAGCGTACTTGACAAGGTTTGATTTGAATCCATAACGGGCAAAGGGAAAAAGTGGAGAGGTTCAAGCATATGAATGGATGGAGTGACTTGTCAGGTTTGTGGAGTCATGGGGTTGATAGTGATAGATTTCAAGTCAGGTGATGAGTCAAGGATATAAACCACAAAATGAACCTAGGGTATAATCCATAGGTGTGGGTAAAAAATGTGATCCAAGTACCAAACCTTTATTTGTTTGAACTAACCTAATAAAATCATAAAGATAAAATTAAAAACAAACTTAAAAAATACTAATTGGTAAAAATTAAAACCCAAGGACAAATTTAACCCATGACAACTTCATGTGATAACAACTAGTATGACTAGAAGTGACTGGACTTTTACCCCCAGCATGAGTTGTAGAGGCTGGGCATCAGTCCTCAACATGACTCACAGAGGTTTTTGACCTATATACAACATGACTAGAAGAGGTTGGTTGTTTCTTCTTCCTATTCTTCCTCTTTCTATTTCGTTTAGACCTCTGGTTACTAGTAGCTAGACTTTCACCAGAGAAGGCAAAAAGAGGAGGAGAACAATTTGTTGATGAAGGAACATCAACATGATTCCCATGACATAAGGTGCTTAACTGAGAATCATCAATATCATTCAGGGCATTTGGAATGGTACCCAACCAAACCGGTAGTCCCACATTCAACCCAGGAATGTACAAAGTGGACATCAAAGGGACACCAACATTTCCAAAGAAAGGAAAAGCACAAGAATCCCCTTGCGAAGGGTTTCCTTAGTTGGCATCATCAAGAACATTATCCATGAAGATATTATGCACAGGTTGTTCCCTTGCGAGATTGTTCAAGTCTGTAAAAGTCTCACACACAGACTTTAACGAACCAGTGGTATAAAAAACAACGCCTATAAAGAGGCGGATCCACGTTTCGAAGAAGAAGACCAAAAATTCCTCACGATCGATGAAGTGGGCAGTATACCACCTTAGGTCAAATACCTAAAGAAATAACTGAATAAATCATTATGGAAAACTAGGGATCACAAAGAACACCACTAAGAAATAAATCCTAAAAATATACAAACCAAACAAACTACCCTTCTGAATTCTTTCGACCTAGGGAGATGAAGTTCTGATTATCCAAAACATTCACAAAGGAAAACAACTAGCTAGGAGAAGCAGTTACCCAGGCCTCCGACTGACGGTCCCRTCRGGTGTTKCCCATATAGTACATAGTCTACCTCAGGTACTACGATACACCCATCGCAGTCACCTATGTTTCAACCTATATAATGGAAACTAGGACACTAACTTGTAATCAACAACCAGGGGGTATAGTCGACAACCATGCGAGTGTATAGGTAGGGCAACTAAGCCCGAAGATCCTCCCGAGGTATGAAATGCAACAGGTTCAGAATCACTCTTAGAGTACCTTGGATGGATCCAAGTGTCTCAAAGGCCTGACACAAGTTGGGCCAATAAAGCTACATGATTCACCCCCAATACACACTCTCCCAAACACTTTTTCAAGATTAGGAGTGGATATATTTTTCACCGTCCTCCACGCAAACTCTTGTTTGACTCTTGTTTTAGAGGATCTTACCATATTGAGTAATTACAAGATGGTTTTTTCACACCCTATCACAAACACCTAAGTTAAGTTTTGGTTGGCCTTGGATATTTTACCTTTCCACACCTAATCCAAGGCCATAGCCTAAGTTATTGGTGAACCCTAGAAAAAGTGTTACTTATATATTTAAGATTAGTGCATTCGTTTTAGGGGATTTTCTTACTCAAGGAATGGAAGTGAA
>JZKD02S2128649.1:0-13323 GCA_000966675.3 Picea glauca
ATGAGCCAGAAACTGGGTTAGGGATCTCTGCTCAGAAAGGAAGGGATCAATTGCTCTGTTCTCCGTAAACCTCAACCTCACAAGTGTGCTCAGACAGAAGTAAGGCTCAAGGCTCTTGCTTAGAAAGAAAGGAACTTGGTGGCTTTGTTTTCTGTTAAATAGAGTTAATTGTTTTCTGCATTGTTGTTTTCATGAAAGAGTGTTAATGCTGAAGTCTTTGTTTAAGAGTAAGGGTCCTGTTCTCTGATTGCAGAATAGTTGTTCTTTCCCATTGCAAGTGTTATTTTAAATGTAATCCAGGATTCTTAATTTGATCTTGAAAGGTTTGCAATAGGGAAGTTACTTTCCTGTGATTTAATACAGAACTTCAGTTTATTTAAACAAGTGAGATTAGTATTAGTTTCTTTACTACAACACTAAGTGCTTTTGGAATTGAGCATATATAGTGCGTGGCTATCTTTGAAACAAAATACTTCCCTGGGTTGATAATTTATGTTTCACTTGGTTGTTTAAAAATTAATTAAGAAATTATAGTGACCAACAGTTATCTTCAAGATAATCTAACAACTGGAAGGAAAGATCTTGAGATTTGCAGTTGCACAATTCTTTTTTCAAGATCATTGAGCACTTATTCCAATTCGATGGGACTAATTGTACTTCAGATAAACTCGCTAACCCTAGAGCACTCACTACAACACTCATATTGTATTTTGGTGAAGTTTGAAATTTTGGTATTTTTCAATCTTAGGGTTTCTACCAACAAAAATGATTGCCTGTACGAGAGTTGAATATAGAATGGATTGAGAAGACACATTCAGATTGTGGAAGTATAGGGTACTCCTCATTCAAGAAAGTCATCCCAGAACCAGAAGGAGAATATGCCAAAGAAAAATTCAAGAAGAATGAGATCAAGGCCAAGAGGATCTTGACAGACTCAATCAAGGACAACTTGATACATAATGTATCATAATTGAAGACACCAAAGGAAATGTTTGATGCCCTAACTAGACTATATGAAAGAAAGAACACCAAAAAGAATCTAACCCTAAGGCATCAACTCAGAAACATGATGATGAACACGTCAGAAATTGTCTCCAACTAATTCATGATAATTTCATAGATCAAGGACCAGCTAGCAGCTATTGGAGACTCGATGGACAATGTAGAGCTTGTGACTACTACACTCAATGTATTTCCTTCTTCTTGGGACCCATTTGTTCAAGAAATTTTTGCAAGAAGTAAATTTCCCAAGTTTGACAAGTTGTGGACAAATTGTACTCAAGAAGAATCTAGATTGATATCCAAATCGTAGAAGACAAACGATGAAGAAAACCAAGTTCTTGTCGCTCGTGTAAATAAATGGAAAGAAAGGAGTGATACTAGTCTGAAGAAAACTAGAATTCCACACCATAAGAAGGATGTATCTAAAATCAGAGGTTAGCCTTTTAAGAAATTGGGACATTATGCCTATCAATGTCCTTGTGGGAAAGGAAAAAGGAAACATCATGCACATGCAACAGATATGGAAGAGCCCACATATCAGAAGAAGGAAAAGGAATCAATGGATGGAGAATATGTATTTGTCTCATCCCTCACTGGTACTATCACTCAAGGAAGTGATATTTGGCTTGTGGATAGTTATGTGTCCAGGCACATGACTGGGTTCAGAAGTTCCCTCGTGAAATTGATAGAGAAGAGTTTATCCCTTCAGGTGGAGCTTGGGGATGATTCCATGAACGCGGTCAAAGGAGTAGGAGAAGCCTCCTACCAACTTGATTCGGGTAACTCTATCTCAATTAAATATGTATTGTTTGTACAAGGCTTGAAGAAAATATTATTTCTATTTCTTCTTTAGAAGATAAAGGTTTTAGGGTATATTTTGTGAATGTCCAAGTTATTCTATGGCCCAAGAGTTCAAGCATAGACTTTGCTACCGTGATTGGTGTCCGAGAGGGAGGATTGTAAAAATTGAAAGGACATTAAGAAAAATTCCTTCTACAAAATAGTACTAGCTCTAGTGAGCTATGGCATCAAAGGCTTGCTCACCTAAATTATAGAGCACTACCTGTTCTGAGAAAGATTGTTACATGTATACTAGATATGCAAGTAGAACATGATGGAGTTTGCAAAGGATGCACACTTGGAAATAATTCCAAGGGAATCTTTTCAAGCATTGACAATAGATCCAAGGGGATCTTGGACATCATACATTCATATGTATGTGGACAAATTACGTTACCCTCTCTAGGTAATTTTTTGTACTATGTCATTTTCGTTGATGATTACTCACGTAAGACATGGATCTATTTCTTGAAAATGAAAGTTGAAGTTTTCAGTAAGTTTCAAGAATTTAAAGATTAAGTGGAAAATATCTCTCGAAGAAAGATTAAGATCTTGAGGTCAGATAATGGAGGTGAATACACCTCAAATGAGGTTAAATACTTTTGCATAGAAGCAAGGATTAAGAGGGATTTGACAACTCCCTACAACCCCTAGCAGAATGGGGTTGCAGAGAGAAAGAATAGATCGATCATAGAAGCAACTAAAGCAATGATCCATGACTAGGACTTACCCATGCATTTGTGGGTAGAAGCATCCAATACAACCGTGTATGTCCGGAATAAAAGTCATCATAAGATATTGGGGAACAAGACACCAGAAGAAGTATTCACTGGAAAGAAGCTAGAAGTAATCCACTTGAGGATATTCGTATGTACAGTGTATATACATGTTCCCAAGGAAAATAGAACAAAGTTGGAGCCTTCAGGAACTAAGGGCACCTTCGTTGGATATAGTGAGACTTCAAAGGCTTACAGAATATACATTCCCGGATAGAGACAGATTGAAATTAGTCGGGATGTGACATTTGATGAAGATGAAGCCTTCAAAAAATCTAGGGAGTCTCACATGGATTAGGACCGAGAGGAGTAGGAGGCTCCAAGGGATGCAATTATGGTTTACTCTACTCTAGAGGAACGCATTCTAGAAGATCATATTTAGACAATAGAGCTAGAGAGACCTGTAGATCCACCCAGAGAAGCCACAGTTACCAGAAAGAGACCAGCTTGGCTCCAGAACAATTTGCAGGAAGCTAAAGGACATGCAACTCCCAAAGTATCCTTTAGAGAGAGCAAGAGACCACACAAGTTTTCCGGCTATGTGGCACTGATGAGTAAAATCATTGATTCTGAACCTTCTACTTTTGAGGAAGCTTCTAAGAAGCAAGTATGGAAGGATGCCATGATGGAGGAGTATCATTCCATCATGAAGAATGATGTGTGGGAAGTGGTTCTGAGACCACAGGGGAAGTCAATAGTGACTTCCAAGTGGATCTACAAGATCTGCAGATGGAAACATAGAGAAGTACAAAGTGAGATTTGTGGTCAGAAGATTCTCCAAGAAAGAGGGAGAAGATTATGATGAGACATTTGCTCCAGTAGAAAAGTACACTTCCATCAGATTGATTATTGCTATTTCTTTCGTTATGGGATGGAAATTACACCAGATGGATGTCAATACTTCTTTCTTGAATGGTGTAATTGAAGAAGATGTGTACATAGAGAAGACACAAGTTTTTGTGATCCATGGGAAGGAGTCCCATGTTTGCAAACTGAAGAAGGATTTGTACGGAATTAAGTAGGCACCCAGGGCATGGTATGCCAAAATATATAGTTATCTTATGAGGTTTGGGTTTACCAAGAGTGATGCAGATCCCAAACTTTACTACAAGGTTGAAGATGGTTTCCCATTGATTTTGGTCCTATATGTGGACGACCTGTTTCTTATAGGGGATGAGAAGCTCATAGATGGGTGCAATTGGAAGCTCACTTCAGAGTTTGAAATGAAGGATTTGGGTTTGATGCACTATTTCTTGGGATTAGAGGTGTGGAAGAGGAAAATATACAGTTGAGATCCTACAGAGATTTAGGATAATGGACTGCAAGTCCATGACCACACCTATGGTTATGAATCTGAATCTCTTGAGTGATTCATCTTCATATTTGGTTGATCCCACAATGTACATACAATTGATCATAACCTTGATGTACCTGGTTAACACCAGGCCAGATATATGCTTTGCACTGAACACCTTGAGTCAGTACATGGTTGAGCCTAGACATGTACATTGGATAGTAGCAAAGCACGTGTTGAGGTATTTGCATGGTATGATTAGGTACGGGCTTAGATATGTCTCGGATGGTGAAGTAAAGTTGTAAAATTATGCAGAATTTGATTGGGAGGGGAGTGGAGTGGGACGGAAAAGCACATTAGGATGTTGCTTCAGTTTGGGATTAGGTATGATCTTATGGTTGAGAAGAAAACACACGTCAGTGGCACTCAGTACAACAGAGGCAGAGTATATTGCGGCCATTGTTGCAAGCCATGAAGCAGTGTGGCTTCGAAATTTTCTTGCAGGGTTATTTGATCTAGAGTTGGAGCCAAATTTGATATATTGTGATAATCAAAGTTGTGTGAAGCTTTCAGAGAATCCTATCTTCCATGATAAGTCAAAGCATATAGATATCAAATACCATTACACCCGAGACATGGTGCAGAGAGGAGTTGTGGAGCTCCGGTACATATTCACAAATGAGCAGGTAGCATACATTCTCACCAAGCCTCTGTCTAGAGTGAAGTATGAGTACTTCAGAGACAATCTTGGTGTGATGCAAAATATCCACCCTTGTTGAGAGGGAGGTGTGATATTTCTCCTATAGAAGGCTTCCCTTTGGACAAGGGCTTCCCAAATTAGTCATGTAGAGTGACTGATTGAGTGATATAGTAGTCTTGCTCAGTGGATGGGTTTGAATGGGACTACCAGGAGAGGAGAAACATCATAGCATAGTCATGGAGACTATGGTAGTAGCTTCGTACTACTAGATTCGTAGTCGTAAGACTACGATTGGATTGCATGGTAGTATCTTTACAGCTGCTAGTTGATTACATATTATGACTATGGTTGATGGCATGGTAGTAGTTGTGTGCTACTAGTTGATTACTACATAGTCATAGAGACTATTGGATTGCATGGTAGTATCTTTGCAACTACTAGTTGATTGTAGATCATGACTATGGTTGATGGCATGGTAGTAGCTGTGTGCTACTAGTTGATTGATGCATAATCATGGAGACTACTGGATAGCATGGTAGTAGCTTGGTGATACTAATTGATTGCTACGTAGTCATGACAACATGGTAGTATATTTGTGCTACTAGTTGATTGCTAGATAGCATGGTAGTAGCTTGGTACTACTAGTTGATTTCTACGTAGTCGTGGAGACTACTGGATGGTGTGGTAGTATATTTGTGCTACTAGTTGATTTTGGAGAGCATGGTAGTAGCTTTGTGCTACTAGTTGATTGTTGCGTAGTCACAAAGACTACTAGATTGCATGGTAGTAGTTGTGTGCTACTAGTTGATTGCATCATAGTCATAAAGATTATGGCGGAAGTTTTAAGCTACTGATGGCATGGTGGTATCCTTGGGGCTACTAGATTTTTGTAGTATAGTGATTGGACTATAGTGGTAGTCTTTGGACTACTAGAAGAAAACATCTTGGAAGAATACCTCCCTAGCTTAGAGGGAGTGTTAATGTTTTGGTAGCTTCGGGAGGTATTTTCCTCATGGACAAATTTCTTAGAAGAGAATAATATTCCATAATTCAAAGGAAGAGAATTGAACAAAGGAAGAACACCCTGGAAGAGAAGTCGACCCACAGGAAAATAATAAAAGGGAAATATAATTTCCTAGAGAAGAAGTCGGCTCGAGCTAAAGTGACTTGAAGATTATAACTAGGGATACGTCTTGCTCATTTGAACACTCTCACTCACTCATCTCTCACTCAAGAAGAAGGCGCAAGTTTGAGACAAGGAAGGAAGACGAAGCTTTGCAACAACTGAAGTTCTTGGTTATTCTTGGTGGTGGTTTCTCTTGTGCGCTCTCTCTAGGAAGAGGTGAAGTATCTTGTATGGTGTTGTTGTTGCAACTATTTGGTGCGCTAGCCTTGTATGAGGGTTTTTTCATTATCTATTTCTCTTGAGAGCTTGTTCATGGTTGGATTATATTATTGGACGAAATCTATCTAAGAAAGGTTGGCTAGGTTTTTCCCTGGGTTTGGGTTTTTCCCAAGATAACTCTCTGTGTCTTCTTGTGTTTGTTTATGCCGCTCATATTTTTAGTACATTGTATATGATTTTTAATTTAAAAGAATATATAAATACACTGGTTAATCTATTGCTCTGAAAATTAAGAAAATCTAACAAGCCATAGAACAACTACAACTGGAACATAAAGAAATGGAGGACGAGATTTTTTCCCTTCAAGTTACAAAACAAATTACCATCCCACCAATCAAAAATGATATTGATAACTGGATCAAGAATGCCTTGCAACAAACTACTAACCCAGAATAGAAACCACAAACAATTTCTTCAACAATTTCTTCAACAATTTCTTGGTAACTAGTCTATTGTTTCCAACTGCTTCTACTATCCTTTTCTTTTCCTCTGTTGGGAATTGGTTACAATTATTTGTTTATGTCCTCTGCACATTTTACATTGTTTTCTAACTATATTTCTCTATTTTTTCCATGCCTTTTTTCTATTTACTGGTCCACGGGAACCCTAATCCTAGTCCATTTGGACAAGTGCATTTACTTAGTAGAGACTTTAATTAAAATACAATTGTATATCTTTTAAAATTTCCCAACCACTGTTTAACAAAGATGGCTATTATTTTCCAGGCTCGTACTTTAAAATTGATTTTTCAACTCTGCTTTAACCCATTATGATTTTTCAATCGAACACCACTTTAAGTTCTTTGCATATATGCTACTTATCTTCTGGGAAATCCTATTTCGAATTTTAGACATCTTTCACAAGAATTATGCAAAAAAATGGCTACATGTTTTTTTGTCCTTGCCAAAGAACCGTTTTCTCATGGATTCCCACTGGTTTTCAACCCTTTGGGTCTCTAGTTGAATAGTCACTTATGTCTTAACCATGTAGTTTTTTTCAATGAAACATATGTTCAGTTCTTTGCATATGTGGATATTTACTTTCATTGTCCAAAAATTCCATTTCAGCGTTTATGCAATCATCTGTAAATTTTATTGCACATTGTAATTACTGAATAGAATACACCCTTGTCACAATTTATGCTACCCGTTAAAATTGCATGTATACTACATAGACATCTGGCATGCTCCATTCAATATTGTTTGTTGCATCCAAATCTTGTTTTTCTTTTTTCTTATTCACAAAACAAGTTTTATTAAAGGTTAGAACATTGACAATTCCTCTAGTTCTGCATTGTATTTGACATGTTAGGTTTTGTTTATAGATGTATTTTCTCTTGTTTGTTTGAAAAATGATGTTGCATGTTCACCTAGAACTTTGACAATATTGCTAGTTTTGGAATTTTTTTCATATCTTTTGTAATGTGCAAATTGTCTTTTGTCAACTTAGGGGAAACAAAAAGGTCATACCAGTAAACAATTATTTGAAGTGCAACTCATAATTTCAACTTTTGTACAAACAGTTATATCACATCCTCTGCATATTTTACATAGCTCTAGGTCAATGGTAGTGTTAACAAAATTTACATTGTTCCTGCACATCTTGGCATTTGCATATAGTCTACGCATGCAACATATATTGCACATCGAACTTGATCACATCTACTTTCCGCATATCCTAAGCTATGTACGATAAGCGTTGTCTCACAGACATCCTACCTTCTGTGAACCCCACGTTGCTTCTGCAACACCCTACACTGGTTGCAGTTCCCATTACTTCTCTGCATCTTCATCTATGCAATCTCTTTACAAATTGTCGTCGTAGATGTTTTTTACATAGTTCTATGCTAAATGTCATGTCTTCTGCTGACAATTACAGAAACAGAGCTTTGAGAGGACACTTCCATCAACACACTCCACATTGCTTCTATCACATCTTTGTCTTCGGATACTTCTTTCTGCTAAGTTTACCTAGTCCGATGCTAAACATCATATTCTGCACCAAGAACTTTACATGCTATGCTTCTAGCACATGCCAACATTTGCACACTTTACATTGCTCTCCACAGATTTTGCATTTCTTCTGGAACACCCTGACCCTTGCTCTCCTTTATATCCGAACAAATTCACTTCCACACAATGCAAAGAGTCAAAGTGAACATTTGCTTCTACTCGATGTGTCTATTTTTTTTTATGCATAGTCCACTGCCAGATGTGATACTCTATGCACCAAACTTTGGTTCCTTTGTTTCCACACACTTTTGACTAGCTCTAATATGCCAAACATCTACAATTCCATCACTTTCATTTATATCTGCACACATTTACTTCCGTACAATAGAAACAATCAAATCAAACATTTGGTTATGTTATTATTTCTGTTCAATCCTATTATTTGCAATGTTTTAATATCAACCGACTGAGCATCATTATGTTGCTTATGATCAAAATTATTGCAAGTGTTTTATGATTAGTAGCTTCCCTACATGTCTTGGCTCACGACCTGCTTATTGGCCTTGTGTACTGGGATCCAATTTCTGAGATTGAACTTATATTTTAAATCAAACATAACAAATATTTAAAACCTTTTTTGTGGTTTCAATAAAACAATGAGTCAGAATCATTGTTCATTGCATCTCCTTTACATAATTGCTCAAGTTATGTGTTACCGACTTTTGTATTAAAAAATAAAAAGAATATGTTAAAAGTCAAGTCTAGTTTGACAATTCATTTAAAAAAATAATAAATCATTCATAATTATGTACAAAATATGTTTTTCTTAAGAAAAGTATGAAACTTTTAAACTTCTTATTTATTTCCCTTCCACATCTATAGCATCCTAGACGTGTTCCAACATTTGTAGTTGTTACTCCTTATCCTAAATTCCAAAGACACTATATTGGCTCTTGCATTGATAACATGTATATTTAGCTTTCATTAAATTAATAATTAACACTTATTTTTAATATTAATAAACATAAAGATACAAAATAAAATTGCTTTGTTAGACATATGCATAAGAATATTTTATTGTTAATAATATTGACAATTATTAGACTAACTTCTCAAGATATAATTCTAAATATTTTAAATGACTTGTTTTTACAAAGCTTTATGCTAATTAATTAAATTTATTTTTACTTTTTTTTTTCCTCAAATATTTTAGATTACTACATCCCTATTAATTATTTCAATAATTTTATTAAGTTTTATTCCACATTGAATAATTTTTTTTTTCTTACTTTTACAAAATTTTATGTTTATTATTCTTACTATAGTATAAACAAAGATTTATACTTATTGTAATTATTATAGTATAAACAATAATACTATTTCTTTTTAATCAACAATTATACTATAATCTCCAAGTGTACTGGACTACCCTACACCCACTGGGCAGAGTTTGTCTTATTTTAAACCAACCAATTCAGATACTCAAAATTCATATTTGGATTAATAAAAAATTAATTAATTAAATCACCATATAAATGAATCAAAATTATTAATTAAATTATTAAATCACCAAAAAAATAATCAAAATTATGAATTCACTAAATATTTAAATTATTAGATTTCTGGAAAATACTACATGAAAAACCATATTCTAAGTATTTTAGGAAATGATTATTTTAAGATGATATTTTTGAGAGATTTTTGTCAAAAATCTTATGAGAAATTGTTAAATCTTCAGATTTGAGTGATTATTTTTGTACACTCCTATTATTTTAAGGCTTTTTAGCACACTGAATCCATTTCTATATTTAAAAATAGATTTTAAATAACAAAAAATAGTGATTTCGTACAGATTTATCTCCAGCTTCCTAAAAAAAACATTTCATCAAACAATTAAAAAGAACCCATAAAGAAAACTAAACCTTCTTTTATTATCTAAAAAAATTTGTGCGGATGTTCTCTTGGAGAAAAGCATTGGCCACTTTTAAAATCAAAGTAGGAAAAGTTAATTTCACTTACAGAACAAAACAGTCGAGAAAAACCACTTTTGATAAAATCAAAGACCAGAAAAAAATCCAACAATGATCCGAAAGTAATTTGCTATGTAGACACTGCATCAATGACAGTTGCAGTGTTACTATCATTTACAGCAGCATTACCATCATTTACAGCGAAGGCAATAAGAATAATCAAGAGCGGGTAGCTGAGTGTGGTCAGACTCCAGTTGATTATGAGCTCCCCCAGAAGAGAAACATTGTGCTTGTCGGTCTGCCAGGCCACCGCTGCTCCTGCACTCTGCACGCCTTTGTAGAATCCACTATATCTGCTCAGAGTCTGCGAATCATCTGCCAAAGCTCCAATCGTCCAATAACATACAGTCTGGAACATGGAGTCCAGTAATCCATAGCTGAAATATAGAACAAATGGCCCTGCAAAAGCAGCGCCGGAGTCTATGAAATCAAGCTCCTGCAAGGGCTTATCCCTGGTATATCTGAGCTGATTGGCCAGCCCACCTCCCCAGATTGCTGTCCCCAGCACCGCAACGATGGCCACGCCCAGAAACCCCCTTTTCTTCCTGTTCTGGAAGCTGAAATCAAGAACGTACCCAATTGCCACAGACCCTACCATCTGTGCGCCCCAGTAAAACACATTGTTGAACCCTCTGGTCCTCACTGTGAAGATCTTGCCATTGACGTTATTGAATTGATAAGTGTAGAAGAAGTTGCTGGCCCATGAAACAGGGAAGAGCAGCAGCATCTTCCAGTTGGAGAATAGCTTGAGAATCTCCATGGCTTCGGTGTGCACATTAGAGTACTTGATGAATGTAGCTCTGCTGCCATCGTCCCTGACCACTTTGCTGGGTGGAAGCAGGGCCAATGTCAGAAAAGCCCCAAAGGCCATGAAGCACATGAAGGCTATATAGGTTCCGTCGCTTACAGACCCGGCCGTCCTGTGATAATTCAATATAAAGGGAATGAAACCCCCTATGACCCCTCCCAGATTGAATATACTCCAGAAGAGAGAAATGTACCTGCCCTTTTTGTCCTCTGTTGGATACGAGGTCATGATCGATCCCTGGCCAGCCCAGAGCAATCCGGCTCCGACACCCAGAATCCCGCCTGCAATAACAGCAAACGTCTCGTTGTGGTGGTGATTGTAATAGAGAAACGAACCGGCATAGAGGATATATGTGGAGCACCCTACGAAGAGGGTTACATGAGGGCCGAGGAGGTTGTAAATCCCGCCGCCCAATATCCCGAACACTGCAAACATCGTATACAGGGCAGTGTTGGCGTCGTTCGCGGCCTGGTCGTTTTCCTGGCCGCCTCCCCCCATTCCCGAGAGGACGTTGAACATGCCCGGGCAACAGAAGCACACCAGCGCAATCAGGACCACCTGAGTAACAGGGGAATTGTAGCGGAACCATTTGGAAAGAGGAATCTCACTGGGCCCCTGTTCTTCATCGAGACTGCTCAATTTTCCATATAAATACATTGCCGAAAGCAATTTTCAACAGAATCCCTAATCAATCCAATCCATTTTTCAGATTTTTGTGGATGCCTAATAATCAGAGAGTTACGTTTGAACCCTTCAAATCAGAATTTCTGAGAGGCCGGCGTCTGATTGTGCAATGGGGAGTCGTGGTTTATGAGGGCGTCGCCTAACGATTGGTTAATACGCCTCACCATCGGGCAGTACCCCCATTTTATGTAAAAGTCAACGTTGGATTTTTAGGTGGATCGTAATCGTTTGAAGGTTAGTTGTGACTTGTTAGTCCTTGGTGTATTGTTACTCACCATTCTATTCATTTTATGTTAAATATAATTGCGAATTTTAATTTTATGTTGTATATAAAATTTCAAATTTTATATATTAAATTTTTAAAAGTTTAATTCAAAGTGTATCATTATGTGTTTCAAGGGGTGATGTTTAAACGTTTTATGTTTGGATATTTTTTATCTAAATTTGATAATATAAAATTGTGAGAAATGTTATTTTTAATTTTTGATGGTTTAAATTACATTTTAAATTAAATGTATAAATGAATTGAGTGTGCTGAAAATTTTTGGGCATTTGGATTATACATAATTAATCAGTAATTCAACAATTTCTCTTCTAATTTCAAGCTAAATTAAATAGATGATATCCAATAAAACTAACTTAAAAAGTTTAAAATATGCTATTCATTGGTATCCACTTTGCAATACAGTATTCTGCAAGTGAATTATAATAATGTTGAACAATTCAGATCCAATAACTTATAATCCACCCGCCACAGCATTCGATCCTGCCTACCTAGCAGGCTCGATATTGTTGCTCCGCGTAAGAAGGACAGTTCACGTTTATATTACCGCATTCACTGGGTGAGGACAGTTCCGAGGAGGCACGGTACGGCTATTACGTGAATCTGTTAATTTTTATAGTGTAGCTGCTCGGATAAGGTGCTTACTATTGACGAATGAAATGTATTTAGTAGTATCTAACAGTCAACTGCTCATACGATCAGGAATTAAATATCAATTCTTCAACGTGGTCACTGAAAGACGCCTTCTGGCAAACTCTGGAAAATACCTCTCTCGATGGTTGCCGTGTAATTGCAAGCACTCACTCTCGACACGGTGATGCTTTTCGTCGGAACGGCAAGCGTGTATCCTCCCGTGTAATCCGTAACTGCTCAGCAAAACATGAATCCTATCCACCTTACTCAGATCGTAGAGCAGTATTATCACTCGATTGTCTTGCGACATATTCATCTGAAAACTGTGCTTTTATATTTCTTCACATCACTTTGAAGAAATTATCTATTCCCTCTGATGCATTCGCATCCGCAGGCTGTGTAAGTTCTAGGGATCTCTTGACCGCATCGTCAATCTT
This sequence comes from Picea glauca, assembly GCA_000966675.3. NCBI lineage: Eukaryota > Viridiplantae > Streptophyta > Pinopsida > Pinales > Pinaceae > Picea > Picea glauca. The sequence continues at coordinate 12,845 of JZKD02S2128649.1, forward strand.
TGAAGTGAAATAAAATAATGGAAACAAAACAAAAAGATGTTTACGACGGCGGCCGTATATAGAAATCTGAGGATGGGAATTAACCACGTGAGACAACGCCTCAACCTATCTTAATTCATTAAAAAGAAATTAGGTTTCAATTGTGTCCTTCGTTCAATGGACAACCAAGTGGATATGGAAATCAAAGTTATTAAATTTTGTAAGGTATTTTCTTTTGCGTTGTCTTGTGTTTTGTGGATATAAATCTACACTAATACTCGTTTTTATTGGGCGTAAGCTAAACCCCAAACGAAACCGACCTTTGCCGAACGTCCTTTCACGATGTCCTGACTGTCGTTCGACTCCCGTCGTCGATCATCTCTGCCCTCCGGCCGCCTGCCCGTCCATACGCCCCATCCCCTCTACCACCTCCACCCATCCACCACCATCCATACATCATCGGCCTACATCATCCACCCCCGCCATCCCATACATACATC
>JZKD02S2128649.1:31893-45844 GCA_000966675.3 Picea glauca
TGGGGTATGTTTACATCATTGTAAATTGTACATACAACTAATTAATAACATCATTGTTGCAAACCAACTTAGACAAAAGAGTATGGGGGACTAGGACTCCATGAGAAGGAAAGTGGGCTAAGGGATTAAGGACATAGGCTAAGTCAAGGGGATAAGCCAAGGAATATAATATTATATTCCTAAGTCCTAAATCATAATGCATATATGTTATTTCATAATTTCCTAAGTGTGGGGAATGAGTTCCCAAGTGAGGGGAAAAGGGATCCTTGTGTTCCACTTGTCAAAGAGGAACCATGTATATTTAAATGGGAAACTTAATGGAAAATGGGGGATTCTTACCATTGTTTCCATTACATGTGGGGGGTGAGCTAGTGAGAGCCAATGAGACCCTGTGGCATTGTGAACCTTTTGAGTCCTGTGTGGGATTATCTATACAATTCTCCTTGGTTTTCCTTGGGGAAGGTTGGAGCCCTAAAGGGACAATTTTGTGGGTAGTGTTATAGCATATTTAGCCACCTCATTTTAGCCAAGGTGCACTCTATTATCCCTAATACATCCTCTGTGCATAATTTTCATGATTTTATACTTTTTATTCACTTGAGAATGCACCCACACCTTTCCTTAAGAAAACTAGTGAGTACTCACTCTCTTTATGAAGGGAACTAGTGTGTACCACATGGAAATTTAACACATGAAAAATTTATAGAAAATATCTACTTAATATCATGGTTATACATCAATATAGAACTTATAGAAAAATAAAGCCTTGTTTGTAATTTGTTTGGATGGAATTTGATTCGTAATTGAGGGGCTTATAGTTCAAACAAATCATGAATGGGGATACTAGTTGAATTAAAAAAAAAAATCTATAAATAAAACCAATCATTCTTCTAATGCAATGTACAACACTACACTAATTATATAAAAAAATATTTTGATTGTAGATACTTCATAAGGAAATAATGTCAAAAACCAAAACTTCCTACTACAAGTATGTAAATCCACTAATGGATGAACTTTGCATTCAAGCGCTCATCTATTGTGGGATCACTACCAACAATGAACAACAAATCACAAGATCTTCTAAGTGATAAACATAATTCCCAAATCGGCGTAGTCTTCACAATTGGTTAATCCATCAAAAAACCTTCAATCAAATAGTTAGGCATTTGATTGGAAATTATGAAGCAACTAACAATGGGTTCCAACTTCCAACACACATATTTCTCTCGTATTCACAACAAAAATTAACAAAAATGCATATTTAATACATGATATATAATTGATGAAAATAAAAATATATCAAATGTCATACAAAGGGTACTTTAAAAAAAAAAAATAGTCATAGAAAAATCACTTGATGAATAGGGGTTCCTATTAAGTTTAACCCATATAACAAGCCCACACATAACTATTACTCCTAGTTTCTTGGGAATCAACATGGCTTTATCTGGTTCATCTTAAAAAATGGCCCACTTTTTACCAATATGTTCTAAGTAATTAAAAGTAAAATTGTTCCATAAAGTTTCACTCTATTATCTTGAAAAGAGTTTTATTTTTGTGTATTTGACTCTAAGAAGAAAAGATGCATCATCTCTACAAGGTCAGTGAGGATTCCCCTCTAGACGAAATGGATAGTGGAGTCAATAGAATATCTTGTTACTAGGGTTTTGATGGGATACATATTTCTTGTACCAAAACCACATATTTCCATTTTGGTGAATGTATCAATGTTACTTGATTCCTATAATGCAAGGTAAAATACATATCAACCTAATGTGGGGGAGTTTTTATCTTTCTTATCGGACAAACTAATGGACAATGAGGTGGGTCTCTCCAAAGGCCCTTAGAGCTATGTGTATTTCACACTAGTTTTGTTATCACACAATTTGTAGTTTGGGAAAAGCCCAACCGAAGACACAAGTGTGTGACAGAACTAGGAATAACTATCACTATCACCTTAATAGATACTCCCCGTGTTTTAGTGAAAGACAAGCCCAACACAAGGGAGGATTCCTGGGTGACCCTGGGGGGATTGCAAGGAGCTAGAAGAACACCCCTATAGGTCACGGTCTAAGATGCTTTAGAGGCTTGAGAAGAGAGTCTTTGGAGATGGTATATGGTTGCCAAGGTTGCATACCTACAAAATAGTTTAAACAAACCAAAACAAGACAATGTATGATGATATAAGCCTCAAAACCAATGGGGAATCAACAAGAATCCTTGTTGTCCCAAAATTGCAGCAGTAAGGAAATATATATTAGTAGTAAATAAACTATGATAGCTACAAACTAAACCAACAAAATCAAGTATATGTTGTTGGAAAACAAAGCTAGCAAATACTACACTATTTTCCAATGTTTGAACCAAGATTTTGATAGCAAGAGAGGGTTGTTAATGAGTTTTATCAACGAAGTTTTATAAAAGCCTTATGGATGCAACAAAATTTTGATATAGAAGCAAGTTCTAGCCACTAAAATTAGTAAGCCACCCAAACAATAGCTCTTAAATAATAGATCAATTATGAAAGATTGCAAGTGAATTTCAGCGGTAGAAAAGTTGTAAAAGAGTAAGAGAGAGTGAGTTTGTTGCATCCCTATTGGTTGTAGCTTAATGTTTATTACAACAGCTCAAACACTTAGCCAATCAAGACACCCTTAGAGGACAAGAGAGGTAATAGCATATAGAATTTATATCCAACTTGAACAATTTCAGTATCTCAAAATTCATGTTTACATTGATCCAACAATATTCAATCTCCAATTCAAATTAGTGCCTTATATATCGGGTGATGGAGTCTCTTGCTTTAAGCTAGGGTTTATTACTCTACTAGGGGTGCAATCCTTTTCACTCCCTAGAGAAAACAAACCTTATCAAGGTATTGCTACAAGGGTGTAATCCTTTTTACTCCTTGTAGCAATTCTTAATCCTTTTCCATAGAAATATAAATAAATTCCTTGATGGAGGGTGTATACCTTTTTACTCCACCAAGGGTTTGAAAAAATAACCTTGAAATCAAGAAGAAACACACAAAAATGCAGAAATTTCTTACCTAATCCAAGAGATAACATGCAAAACCCTTACTTATCAAAGATATTCCACCAAATTGCCAAGAACAAGCATCCAAGAGAAGTTGTTGGCCTTTCTTCCACTGATAGACAAGAGAAGCATCCATTTTTCACAAGAGATGAGAGATAGTGAATTGCCCAAGTAGGGCAAAAATTTCATCCCAAGAGATATGTAATTCTCAAGTGATGAGATGTGTAAATGAAAAAGAGATGACCTCTATTTATATGAGTCCATATAAACCAATTTATCCCCATTAAATTGTCAACAAAAAATTAAAATAGGGTCGACCCCCTTTATTTTCCCTTACAATTTGCAAATAATTCAATTGCATAAGATAAAACCCTAAAAAGGGTGACATCATGCCCTAGAAGGGTGACGTGATGCCTAAAAATGAAACGTTGAGCCTGAAAAAGCAGATCGTTGAGCCTCCAAAGGCCATGTGCCAGGATCTCATGTGTTAGAGTGTTGATCCAGGTGGATATCGATGGCCACCCACCTTTTCCAACTGGCTCAAAATAATTTTCTGGCAATTTTGACAATTTACTATTTTTAGCAATTTTTAACTTCTGGGGCCATTTTGAGGGCTTGAATGAATGGTTTTTTGGATAGAGCTTCTAAATGATAGCCAAAGTATTTGATTGATCCCCCTAAATGAATATCCTCGACAATACCTTTCCAACAAGCTATCATGCTCCCCAAACGAAGATAGTATGCCAAAGTTACGCCCCCAGGAAGTTGATACACCAAACTACACAAAACAAGGTCCACAAAACTGTTCAATTTTCATCTTCCAGGGTTAGGGTTTTGGATTTTCTTTATGATAAAAAGGCCTTTGGAGCCTCATTGTAAAATCATCTTCTTGAAAATGAGTGTAGCCATCACATCTCTTCTCAGAGATAAGCCACCACCATTCCAACAAGCTTGTTTTCCACTGCATTTTACAATTTCAGCTTATTTCCTGAGTTAATAGAAACCATTTTTAATGAATCTATGTTGTTTTATCGCATAAATGTTATATGTTTTTGTATTAAAGATTAATAATAATCTACATCCACTTTGTTCTACTCATAAAATCTGGATTAGTGGTATCAGAGCAGGTTTCTCTTGATCGTTTTTTTTTCAGTGCATGTCCCCTACGAGGTCCGAGTATAGCAAGTTGGGTCTCGAGCTTGTCTCTCTTGAAGACAATCACTCTCGCACGCCCAAGAAATCCTCCATGGAGGAAGAAAAGAAAAGTGACTGAGCAGATGATTCTATCAATCTGTTGCTTGATCAAGCTCTCACACGACAGAGGGACGAAATGATGGAGAATTTTTCCCACATCCTTCAATGTCTGCCGATAGCAGCAGGCACATATTCATTAAACAACCACTTTGGAAGCTACCTCTCCTTTCAAGGTACAGGTTAATTTTGATATTCCCGTATTTGAAGGTCAGATAGATGCGGATTCTCTAGACAAATGGTTAAATATGTTAGAAGGTCATTTCTCTGTTCATAATTTTTCCGACAGGGACAAGATCACCTTAGCACTCCTTAAAGCTCTCCCCCATGTCAAACATTGGTGGGAAACTTACTGGGAGAAAAGTTTCATAGAGGAGTCTGGAATATATGGGGTTGAGCCCACTTGGGAATTTTTTGTGGATGCGGTAAAGGAACAGTATTACCCTGTTGGAAACTATGAGGACCAGTACATGAGATGGACCACACTGTGGCAAGAGAGGGGCCAAGAAGTTATGGAGTTCACCAATACCTTCCATACCTTGCGCACCAAGTTGGGTATCAAAGACTCTGAACGACATTTAGTTCTAAAATACCATGGGGCTCTACACAAATACATCCAAACTGAAATGGATTTTCTGGACATCTCATCACTTGATGTTGCTTATCGATATGTTGTTAAAATCGAGCAGAAATTTAAGCACCAGAACAAACAGGAGTTTGGGTCTGCAAATCTGCAACAACCAAAGTATGATAAAGATGACCCTAACAAACAGTCTCCCGAAAACCAGTCCAAGCCACAGGAAAAGAATGGTCACGGGAAGACAAAGAAGGACACCGGAAAATGGTGCAATTTCCACAAAATCCCCTAGCACAACATCGAGGAATGTCGCTCAAAACAGTCATTAGTGGCTGAGATCAAAGACAAGGAGCCGAACCCTGATTCAGAATCTGATTCTAAAAATACTCGTAAAAGACAGATCATCGACGCATACCCCACTATTATTATCGTGATCGCAACAATCCTACCAGAAGAACCAATAGATCCTGAAGAGGGGGAGCGCCTTTTTCATTCACAGATGTGGTTGAAGGGGACCCCGCTGCATTTTATTGTTGATAGAGGAAGCCAGAAGAACCTCATCTCAAAATAGGTCATCAAACAGTTGGGGTTGGGATTGTCGACAACACCACACCCACAACTATACAACATCGGGTGGCTTCGCCAAGGACGAGATCTCCATTTCCGCAAACAATGTCGATTCTCATACGACATCCAGCCCTTCAAGGAGGAGGTATTATGTGATTTTTCCCACTGTATTTCTGTGATGTTCTCTTGGGCCAACCATTTATGTGGAAGCACCATGTTGTTTATGAGTCTCGACCCCGCAATGTCATTGTTTCTCTGGGGGGTCATCTCTACAGAATACCAGAGGTAGTTCCGACTACTGTCCCACCTAAACAATGTCGCAAGGTAGTATATCATACTACAAATTTCAGCTTCTTCACAATCTGTTCAAAAGGTGAACAAAATGATACTACAACCACTACAACCTCGGCCCAAGCACCTTATATTCGACAAAAGTAGATCGACAAGATTGCAGCAAAGTGTAAAGATTCCTTCTACACACAGGAATCTCATGTATCCAGACTGGTTAAAAAGCTCCAACCCTTCCATCCAGATGTTCTGACAACCTTCAACAAGCTAAGCAATGCAACTTCTCCAACAAGGCAAGCAGCTCATCAAGACGCAAATTCAACAAACATTTTTCCCTCTCCCCCGGGAAATCAACACAATGGATACCATTGCTTCCTAAGGAGGGAGGATTGATCCAAGTGAATATCGGTGGCCACCCACCTTTTCCAACTGGCTCAAAACAATTTTATGACAATTTTGGCAATTTACTGTTTTTAGCAGTTTTTAACTTTCAGGGCCATTTTGAGGTCCTAAATGAATGTTTTTTGGGATTGAGCTTCTCAATGATAGCCAAAGGCTTTGATTGAGCCCCCTAAATGAATATCATCAACGATACCTTTCCAATGAGCTATCGTGCGCCCCAAACAGAGATAGTATGCCAAAGTTACGCCCCAGGGAAGTTGATACACCAAACTACCCAAAACAGGGTCCACAAAATTGTTGGCTTTTCATCTTCCGAGGTTAGGGTTTTGTATTTTCTTTATAATAAAAAGGCCTTTGGAGCCTCATTTTAAAATCATCTTCTTGCGAATGAGTGCAACTGTCACATCTCTTCTCAGAGATAAGCCACCACCATTCCAGCAAGCTTGTTTTTCGCTACATTTTACAGTTTCATCTTATTTCCTGAGTTAATAGAAACCAATTTTATTGTATCTCTGTTGTTTTATCGCATACTTGTTATATGTTTCTATATTAAAGATTAATAATAATCTGCATCCACTTCATTCTTCTCATAAAATCCGGATCAAGTGTCATGCCATGTATCACCTTCCTTCGAACCACATCACATCACCTCCGGAACCATCAATCCCACCAAACCCTAGCCTTCAAATGATGTCAAGGGCTTAGAAGGTGATGTCCTAGACCTCCAAAGGCCAACGTCTAGGTGCAAAGGGCTATGATGTCATCCTCAAATGTTGTCAAAGTGCCTCCAAAGGAGACATCCTTCGTCCCTTGCACACAAAGATTCTGGGGTCCTCTACCCATCATGTGGGGTATGGCATCCATCCTTGGGGTTTTCAACCTCTCATTAAGGTCAACATGGCATAAGTCCTCCAAGTAATCCACATTTAATAAAGGAACCACCCAAACATGTGCATTAAATCCCCCCTTTTCAAACTAAACAAATGCTAAAAGACCTTATAAAATTTGTCAAATTTAAGTATGGGAGGGTTGTCATGGTTCCCTATTGGGTAGACCAATCTCCAAGTCAACAGGTGTTTCCCAAGAAGACCCTCTCTAAGTCATGTAATGAATATGAGGTGGATGGGGGCATGAATTTTGGGCATGGGTTTTTTGACATATCGAGGGCTCATATTGTCTCATCTATGGGTGCGTTTGTGGAGGGTGTGTTGCATCATTCATTTGCAATGCAACATTTTTCCAAGCCCTTTATTTTCGTTAATTTATTATGGTTTTAACATGAAGTGCTATGTGCAATGGAAAGTAAAGAGCACTGCAATGCCACTTGAAGTTAGGAACACATTGAGTGCCATATGCACTGGAAATTAAAAGACACTGCAAATGTATTCCCCCATCAAGCGAGACATTTATTAATTATTTGTTTTCTTTTTTAAAGGTCCTTCATTTTTTTATGGAGAATCATTTCATTTCCTCAGGACCTTTAGGGAGAACATCTAGAAGGATAATTTATGGCTTTTAACTTTTTCCAGCTACAACACCTTTGGGCTAAGGCCTTTAGCCCATTTTTCCCATGAAATGAGATACAAGCCTTTCTTGGGGTCAATGAGCCCAAAAACCCAAAAGATGAGAAAACAGAGGGGAAGGGGTTTTAAAAGTGATAAGTATGTGTAGGAATGGTACAATGACCCTTCAAGGAGACCCCCCGTAGCAGCCATTTTCTCGAGGGTGACCCACATACTAGGAAACCATGTCAACCACCAAGGTGAAATGAGGGAAAAGGTATAATTTGCAAGCAAATGTTTTCATAATCAAGAAAGGACTCTTTGCAACATGCTCAAATGATTCAATTATTAAAATGACACTTATCATGAGACCAGACTTGTTACCTCATGAAACAAGACATGTTTTCCTTTCTGGGCCAAGCTGGTGTGGTGTGCACTGTTATGTTGTTGTCGATGAACATTGATGTGTGGTGGAGATGAAGGGCTCTATCTACTCAATCTGGGCTCAGTTGGTGATCTGGCTCTCAACACTCCATGTCTTCAACCTACAAGCCTCGAGACATCATCTCCTCAATTACCCCTAGCATGGGGGGTAACATGTTCTAAAATTGTATTCTATATCATTTGATTAGATAAGGAAAACATAAGATATGGTTCTCCTTTAGGTCTAGCTCCTTGGATTATTATTTTATTTGTGGGATCTTAAAATCCTAATGCTGGTGGGTGATCGATTGGGTTCCTTTAGAGGAGCAATCCAAAAACCCTTGACAAGAGTGGAACCCTAGTATCATGGTTTTACCAAGTATTATTGGTGGACTACTCAAGGAGATAGTTCTTGAATGGGGAGATCAAACATTCGTTCAAATGTTAGACTACAAGAGGTTTCCATTCAAGTGCTAGCACTACCATGGCCATGCACATATTTTCAGAGATTTCCCTCAAAAGTCTTTGGCCTTAAGAAAATGCTTCAAAAACAAAGATGGAACCCAGTGTGATGAGGTATCCAAGAAACCTCTTATTCCACTAGGAGGATCAAGGGCATCAGTGGACTCTCCTCTTTATTTTGAAGGTGTGAATAAGGAATAGCCAATTTAGAAGGATTGTCCAATGGAGTTGTTGGTAGTAGGAGACTAAGTTTAGGCCTAGATTTAATGCTTGGCATCGAGAAGAGAGAAGGGATCAAAACTCGATGAAAGAAAGTGAATTTGTGTAACAATGGAGGGAGGGAAGGTTGGATCAATAAGTTCAGTTGGGAAGGTAGTGGAAGGGAATGCAAAACAAGCCAATCTTAGATCGATGGCTCATTCTTAGATGGGTTCGAGAGATTAGCGCTATATGGGATCAGAGTGGCATTTTAAGGAGACACCAGAATAGTCTTGGTCAAGGTAGGTGCTAAGGCTCCCTCACACATAGATAAAGGGTGGGTCATTTCAAAAGAAGATGGATCTAAATTTGGTTTCAAGGGTGTAATTTTGGACAAAGATCGAGTGTGAGGGTGCACTCGATGGTATAAGGGAGGGGCATTGGGATCTTTGGGCTCAACTACAAATTAGACTCAAAGAAGTGTACAATGGCAACAAAATTGTATCAGGGCTCAAGCGGACTCCAAGGTGGCCCTCCTTCTCTAGGTTTGGAATAAATTCTCTTGTTAATAATGCCTTTGGACAGTTATCACAACTCATCAATAATCTACATTCTTTCCCCCAAACACTTTGCTTCAATTTCAATGTGATGTTTCCAGATCTGAGGGAATTAGTACTAAGCAGTATTATCGAGAGCCCTGACCTCATTCTTCATATTTGACGCCAAATTCAATTCCAGACTTGGCTTCAATAACATCAAAGATGTGAGGTAAAAATGACGTATGCCTGAAACTTGAAATGAATCCCTTTGTGTTGAGGCCTTCTTCGTCGCCGAGTTCACGCACCAGCAGCTCGAAGAGGCGGCGGAGAAAGTAAAGGATAAAACTTTGGATTCATCATTGGAGCCCAACAACGGGCTTTGGATGGTTCCAGTCCCGTTAGATATGGTTGTGATGGTAATTCTAAATCCATCTGAATTTCTATTCGATATTCATGTGAACACTGTATCGCCACTTGACGCGTCAACGTCGTAGTCAAGGGCGTTGGTGAAAGGGATGCCATCCTCCCATTGGCCGCATAAAAACAACCGCCCCTGACTGTTCAACCAAAAGAAGTGGAGGGCGCACTTGACCAATCAAATCAGAAGAGCCTCTCCTTGTCACGTGCTTCAAAGTTCATGGTGCAGTGACCTTCTATCATTGGTGGAGGATGGATTCCATGTGCCTGCGTGCCCACGTGGACTTTATCCTCTCTTTCTCAATGTGCTTCAAGTCTCTCCTCTCCAAAACTTCAAATGAGTAATCCAAATATTGGTGGGATTTGGCAAAAATCAATCAAACAATGATGCACGGAGTCAAGAGGAGTTCCATAAATATCAAGATGGTGTGTTTCCGTTTGGTGACATTAAATATTCTCAAGATATTTTTGTGAATGCCATTTATATCATATAGCATTTGTTTTGGTAAATAGATAAACAATAAATAGTTGTCATTGCAAATCTCATTGAAAATGATGGTCAAATAAAATTTAAAAAATTATAATGATTTTTTTTTTAATTATAATGAATCTTTTTATGAAGAAATTACGTTATACTACTCAAACATCAATACAATCAAGATCTTTCCTTTCACTTCAAAATTCTCATTCACCATTTGAGTAATCTTTTTTTCCACATAAAAATTTCACAACTATATTAGAAGTATAATTTTGTTTTTTGATTGAGATGTTTACAAAACAAGGTAAAACAATAACAAGAAGAAAAAGTATAAAGACAATTTATGTTGGTCATTATATAAACTAGTTTTGTCTGCCAAAACAGTAATTATATCGAAGAGCATAAATGTGTTGGGAAAAGTCAGTACTAATTTTTTTTTGAGTTGTATTCTGCAAGGAGGATAGTCTTAAAGACTGTTCAGATCTCTCATTTTATAGTTGTCAGATGTCCTAAAATAATTTTAGAACATGAGTGGGGCCCTCGTGCCCGTCCACCCAGAGATTGAAGGTGATGATTCCAACTTTCTTCTTGAGTGAAGCCTGGGAGAGTGAATCGGCTTCTTTGTTGTTTTCTTGATAAATATGTTTGAAGTTGATCTTGAAGAATGATGATTGGAGTTGCCTGATCCTTTCCTTCTAGACAAAGAGGGTGGTAACCTGTAGTTTGCTTTTATTTTTTAGTTAGTCTATGATGATGCGTGAATCCCCGAACAACAGAAGTGTATCTAGATTTACTCTGGAGGCCAGAAGGAGAGTGGTCCAGGCGCCCAATAATTCTGCCCTGGTGTTAGTGCCCTGTCCACAATTAAAAGTCCATCTGCAATGAGTATTTGGAGAGATGTTTATCACTCCTCCCGCGCCACTCTGCATTACATTTGGTTGCGAAGCTCCATCGAACCATCCTATGGGAGTCTTCTCCGGGAAGGGAATCTTGTGTTTGGTTTTTTTTCCCACTGATCTTGGGTGGATAGTTGTCCAGGAGTTGTGCAGACCAAGCAATTTGAAGGCCACTGCATTGGCTAAAGGTGGCCTATTTTCAAAGATATAATTGTTTCTATCAAGCCAAACATACCAGCAGACCATGGGAGGGAGATTTAATGAGTGATGGGTGATTTTTTACCAGTTCTCAAAGCAATCTGCTAAAGTGTGTCCTTCCCAGGAGAAATTTAAATTGAGTGCAGCAGAGATGTTGGCCCAGACTGTTCAGGTGAAATCACAATTGATGAAGATATGTTGTATCGATTCTTCTTCTTGGTTGCAAATATGGCAAATGCTGGGGCCGATCCATCCTTTTTTATTAGGACGTCCTAGGTATTTTTTTGTTTTCAAGTGATAGCCAGATGAAAAGTTTAATCTTGAGTGGTAAAATCCAAGTCCAGAGACTGTGTCTCCAGGCACATATAGAATTAAGCCAGGTGTGGTTGGATATTTCTGTGTAAACATTATTTGCATTCAGGAAGCCCGATCGGTCGCCCCCCGTCCACATCGGTTGATCATCAAAAGCTTGGAGCTGGATACCCGTGCTCACAAGATGCTGGCAGAAACTGGTCCATTCGAAAGCTAAGCTAGAAGGTAGCTCGAGGTCGTGGTTGGTTTTCCAATTGTTTAAGAGATAACCAGATCGGCAAGTCCCTGTCGCTTGGAAGAAGTAAAAGACATTTTTGGAGTTTAAGGAGGATATTAGTTGAGGGGAGAGGTGTGAGTGTTGTTTCAATCCAACAATGAGGTCCTTTGCAAGGATGATGGAGTGCCCCAAGCCCGAGTTCCAGCAAAGCGAATTTGTTATCCAGCTCGAGGATTTTGTAATATTTCTCCAAAAGGTAGAGGTCGTTCTTGTGTGGGGCGTTGTTGTTCTGAGACAAGACTCCACTGAAACAAATGGAAGATATTTATCTTTTAAGACTGAGTGTCAGATCCCTATGTGTGTTAAAGCACACCAAAGGGTATTGGCTGCCATATCTTGTGTGGAGTGGAAGAGGTTCCTGATCCTCCAGCCCCCTTTTCTTTTTGGTTTTGCAAGAGTTTCCTAGTTTCACATGTGTTGGTGATTGTGGTCTGAGAATCCCGACCAGAGAAAGTTGAAAGATAGCTTCCTTAGCTTGTCTAGCACAGTGGAAGGTATGGCTGCTAGTGCCATCCAAAATATAGGTTGACCTTCCAATACCCCTTTGAGAAGGGTATAACAGCCTCATAAGGAAATCCATCGGTTACACCAGCGACCAATTATTTTCTCGACTTTGGCAATAAGCCAGTTCCAATCGGTGGGCTTGAGTGAATCTGCTTTTAAGAAATAGTTGAGGTATTTGAAACTTTTGGAGAGGTGTATGAATCTGTGGGGAAGAAGAGCTTTTAGAAGGGCGAGCGAATGGTCTTGGAGATTTGCATAATGGAAGGTCGATTTGTCCTAGTTAATCAAGAGTCCTGAGGCATTGCAGAAAGTCTGTAGTAGATCATTGATCTTTGTCCATTCCTGAATAGACCCATTAGTCATGATGAGTACATCATCAACAAACAGTAGGTGCAAGATCTTGACAACTCTAGAAATTTTTATCCCAGAGATCTACCCTTCAAATTGACTAATTTTGAGGAGCAATGACAGGCCTTCCATAACCAAAATGAATAAAAGTGGAGAGAGTGGGCAGCCTTGCCTCAAGCCTCTGCCACTGCGGAAAAAGAGGGAAGGTTCATCATTCACCAAGACCAAAAAACTTGTAGTTATCACTCCGTACATGATCCACTTGATGGAGGTAAGACTGAATCCCGATTGGGTGAGGATTAATCTAAGGAAATCCCAATCTATGCAGTCGAAGGATTTTTTTAGATCTAATTTTAGTATGAGGACCTTTGATTTTTTTCGCCTTGATGTTGTGTAGGCACTCCCGTGCTGTGTCGATGGCATCTAAAATCTGTCTTCCTTTTAAAAAACCGAGTTGTTCGCCAGAGAGTGTTCTAGAGAGGATGGGCTTGATCTTGTTAGCAATGATTTTTGTGATCAGTTTGTAACAGAGATTGCATAAGCCAATCGACCTGTAGTCCCCGAAGGTAGATGGATTGTTTTCTTTGGGGATGAGTGTTAAGAAAGTTGAATTTAGGTCGCCTATGATTCTGCCTCTGAGTTTGGAATCTTCAACAAGATCTAGCAGGTCGAACCCAACCAAGTCAAAGAAATGTATAAAAAATTCTACAGTCTAGTTGTCAAGGCCTGGATTTCTCTCTTTGTTGAAGGAATTTAGTGCAGATAGAACCTCCTGGAGCATGCATGGGTTGTCCAGTATGTTTGTATCTTCTGTTGTGACAAAATGTGGGAAGAGGTTGGTGACATAAACAAAGTCATGTGGATGAAAGTGTGTAGACGATGTATAAAATGATTTGTAGTCTGTTTTGGCCGTCATCTTAAGAGCAGGTTGTCCCATGTGTATAAAGCACGAGTCATCGTGGATCTCCCAAATATGCTTCTTATTCTGTCTGGATCTTTCAAATCGGTGAAAAAATTCCGTGTTAAGATCGCCACCTTTGATCCAAGTAGCTCTGCTATGTTGACGCCACCAGGCTTCATCTGCTAGGAGTATTTTATTTCTTTCAGACTCGAGGTGTTGTAAGGAGAGGGTCATGTCACGATATCCCTCAAATGACATATCCTCAAGGAGGAGGCTCTGGATATTATTTTCCAGTTCTAACAGTCTCGATTGGTTGTGTTGTCTGTAATGGCGAGCCCACTGCTTGATGCGACTTTTAAGTGATTTTAATTT